>JAQQAF010000006.1:56868005-57407150 GCA_029747655.1 Ensete ventricosum | reverse complement strand
CCAAACTAAACTACTTTTCAAAACTTCAGCTCTTTTAATATGCATTTCAACTATACATGTCTCAGATGCTTAATTTTCAGTCTTGCTTAGAGCTAAGATTTTTGTTTCTGGTTAGGATGGCATTAAAAATTGTACTATTGGCTGATTTGACTATATTTTATTAACGAAATTGAGTTATTTTTATGATGTGCTTTCATGATGATGTATAATTCGATTCAGTTCAGTTCGGTGCGATGCGTTTAGGTTGGTGCGATTCAGTGGGGTTCGGTAAAGTTCGATAGGGTAAGCAAAGCAAAGCCAAGCCAAGCCTAGTTTAATATAATATATATTAGAAAAGCTAAGCTAGGCTAGGCTCGGTTAGGCTAGGCTAGGCTAAGCTAAGCTAAGCTAAGCTAGGCTAGGCTAGGCTTGGCTTGGCTATACTTCACTTGGCTTGGCTTGCCTAGGCATGGCTTAGCTTGGCTAGGTAGGCATTGCTTGGCTTGGCTAAGCTTGAGTTGGCTCGAGTTAGCTAAGCTTGGCTTGGCTTCGCTTAGCGAGGCTTTGATTGGCTAGGCTTGGTTAGACTTGGCTAGGCTTGGCTTAGCTATGCTGGGCTTGGCTATACTGGGCTTCGCTAAGCTAGGCTAAACTTTGTTTGGCTAGGCTTAATTTGGCTTGACTTGGCTTGGCTAAGCTTGGTTAGGCTAGCTAGGCTACGTTTGGCTTTGCTTTGCTTGCTTGGTTTGCCTAGGCATCGCTTGGCTTGGCTTGGCTTGGCTAAGCTTGAGTTGGCTCGGCTTGGCTTACCCTATGGTACCAAATCGAATCCCACCAGATTGAACCACACCGAACCTAACTGTACCGAACCGAACCGAACCGAATTGAATAGAATCGAGCCGAACCCTATCGAACATAACCTAACCCAACCCAACCCCAATGAACCTAACCGAAACAAATCAAACCCAACTGAATTGAACCCTACCAACCCGAATTGAGCCGAACCTAACCGAATCAAATCGTTTCGAACCGAAGTGAACCCCATCGAACCTAACTGAACCAAACCCAATCGAACCGCATCACATCGAACCTAACCGAATCGAATCATACCGTATAGAATCGAATCAAACTGGACCGAACCGAATCCCACCGAACCGAACCAACCGAATTCAACTAAACTGGACCCAATCGAATCGAACCAAACCGACGGGGTTCGATTCGATTCAGTTCGGTGCGGTGCAATTGATTCGGTTCGGTGCAGTGCAATTAGGTTCGGTGCAGTTCAGTTCAGTGGAGTTCGATTCGATAAGGTAAGCCAAGTCGATCCAACTCAAGCTTAGCCAAGCTAAGCAATGCCTAGCCAAGCCAAGTCATGCCTAGGCAAGCCAATCCAAGCTAAGTCAAGTCAAGCGAAACCTAGCCTTATAAAGAATTATCAGAGAAGCTACATGAGTTCCCTTACATCTTTGGCTAAATTTGGCTAGGCTAGACTTGGCTAGATTAGACTTGGCTAAGCTTTATTTAATTTAGCAAAACTTGATTAGGCTTACTTTTGACTTAGTTTGGCTATGCTTCGTTTAGCGTGACTAGCTTATCGAAATCAATAAGCTATACTTGTTGATAACTGAAATTGTCATCTCTAACCTGATATATATGTTCTGTTGTCACATTGGTCCAGGAGCTTTAACTGTGTCTACATGGATGACCTCCGATACCATACGCAGGTTTCAAAACTGGAAAGGAGAGTCGGGTGAGTCAAGCTTAGTTTGGCTATGCTTCGTTTAGCGTGACTAGCTTATCGAAATCAATAAGCTATACTTCAGTTCAATTGTGTTGATAACTGAAATTGTCATCTCTAACCTGATATATATGTTCTGTTGTCACATTGGTCCAGGAGCTTTAACTGTGTCTACATGGATGACCTCCGATACCATACGCAGGTTTCAAAACTGGACAGGAGAGTCGGGTGAGTAAAACTCCACAGGTTTCAAAACTGGACAGGAGAGAAGGGTGAGTAAAACTCCACAGGTTTCAAAACTGGACCCGTTTTGATGGAAATTGGTATAGATTCAACAAAATCAATGTAAATTAGGTAAAAATAATATTACATATCTTTTTCCAGCTTTGAGGAACCGTTTTGAGAAAGTGAGAGTTTGATCGTTATATAGTCTGTAACGGTCGATTTTGATCGTTACAGGGTCTGTAACGGTCGATTTTGACCGTTACAGGGTCTGTAGTTCGTACCGCTCGGTATAGGGCGGTCCGCGTACCGGTAAACCATCGGACCGGTACGTACCGCCCGTACAGGGCGCTACGAAAAACCTTGACTTGATCCTCCTACTTTATATTTTTCTGATTAATCTCGTGGGACAAAAAGGATTGATCTAAGATATCAATCAGAATTGACTATGAATTGAATAATTTTTCCCTTATTTGAAATCACATGGCCTAAGAAACTAACTTCATTCAGTTAGAACTCACATTTGTTGAACTATGCATACAACTTCTTTTCTCTTTTTATGGACAATACTTTTCTCAAGTGTTCCTCATGCTCTTGATTACTCCTTGAGTATATTAATATGTCATCAATGAATGCAATTATATAGTCATTCAAAAATGGTTGAAATATCTTATTCATCAATTCCATAAGCTGTAGGGGCATTAGTTGAGCCAAAAAGCATTATTAAGAATTATGGTGATTATATCAAATTATAAAAATTATTTTCTTTTAGATACTTTCTTTCTTAGAATTCTTTCTATATCATTACTAAGAATTCTTTCTTGATCATAAGCATTACTAAGAATTCTTTCTTGATCTTCGATTAATCGTAACCTTGCCTCAGATCAATTTTAAATTGGCTTGAATTTTATGAATCATCGAGTGATATGGCATATAATTATAAAATGCACAGGTTTTATTGATGGTATTAGATGTGAATATTCGGCGCGTGGGGGGGGGGGGGGGGGGGGGGGGGGCGTGGTAGAGGTGGTATTAGAGCATGATTTGCGGATTTGAGGATTACTGAGATATTTGATATGTTTAATGTACAAAGATTGAGGCGTAGTTAATTATGTAATGATCGATGAAAATTTTTTTTTATGTCATTTAGGAATCTAGACTGATCAGCGCACTTGATCCTCTTACTTTATCTTTTTCTGATTAATCTAGTGGGACAAAAAGAATTTATCGGGGACATCGATTAGAATTGACTATGAATAGAATAATTTAAGAAGCTTAGTCCGTCTTGTTTCAGGGGTGAACTGATCCAATGGTCGAATAATGGATTAAACGAGTAGAGAGAATATTTGATATCTTAAATTGCTCTAATGATTCAAGGATTAATACTACTCTAGATGGGCTAGATCACATGCCTTGTAAACATTTGATATCCATATGTGAGGATTTGATTCTAAAACTTTAAGCTAAGACAAAAATTCTTGTTCAACTTTGATTCTTCTTCCCTTATCATTCTCAAGTGTATATTGGTTGCACCCATTTTTTCTCAGTTTTGTGTAAGTTTTCTCCTCTAATTCTTTAAGTTTGGCCAACACAAGGATTGCAAGGTGGTAAGCATATATCAGAGAAGCTCAGGTGTGACCCATGCAACAAGCATAAGTGACACAATCTTTAGGCTAGCTAGTGACACGTCCTTATTTTTAACTTAACGTGAATCTTTCATAATTCATATCAAATTTTTAAGATTCACATTTAGGTCCCTAGTAATAAGTTCTTAATATAAAATTATTTAATCAAAAAAATTATTAAACATTCTTATATTCATAAATAGGTCCTCATAAACAATTTGAAATGTATCATTACAAATATTTCGGAAATGAGGGATATTACACTCTCCCTCTTAAAAAGAAAAATTTAGTCGTCTAAATTTATCATGCATCAAATGAGGAAAAACTTTCTTTATTTCCTCTTCTAACTCTTAAATTGTTTCATCATTAAATGATGCTTCCGAATCATTTTAAATAGAAGAATGATCCTATTCCTTAAGATCTTTTCTTTCTTATCAATAATCTATATGGGCTCCTCCATATAAAGTAAGTTCTTATCGATCAAAATCAATTCATAGTGACATGAGAGAGATATCCGGTATAAACATTGATTTGCTAACCAGTTAAACACTGTGAAAAATATATTGCAATCTCCTCCTTCATGCCTTCCCACTAACAAGGACTTCTAATATCTCTATACATCTTAGTGCTACTAGGATGCATGGTGTACTCGAATTTATGGTCTTTCTTAAGTATTTGATTCTTGATATCTGGATCATTTGAGATGTATATTGTATCCACAAATTTCAACAGGCCATACTCTAGAACTCAAAAATCAGGCTTCAATCCTTTTTCCATCTCATTCGTCTAGTAGATTAAACGTGGATCTTGTAATTGTCCTGTAACTTAATGAATGAGATCGGATTGAACGTGGATCTTGTAATTGTCCCTCCACGAATCTCCTATAATAGCCTCCATTGGTATTTCTCATTTAATTATCGCTTCCACTTTCTTTGGGTCAACAAACATGCCCTTATTTGAAATCACGTGGTCTAAAAAAGGAACCTCATTCAGCCAGAACTCACATTTGCTAAACTTTGCATCATACTTATTTTCTCTTAGTATGGACAATACTTTTCTCTAGGGTTCTTCATGCTCCTGATTACTCCTCAAGGATATTAATATGTCATCAATGAATACAATTACATAATCATCTAAAAATGCTGAAATATCATATTCATTAATTCCATAAAAGCTGTAGGGGCATTGGTCAAGCCAAAAAGCATTACTAAGAAGAATTCATGGTGATGATATCGAGTTACAAAAGTTATTTTTATAAAGATATCTTCTTTCTTAATATTCAATTAATCGGAACCCTACCTCAGATCAATTTTGGGTTGGCTTGGATTGTATGAATCATCGAGTGATGTGGCGTATAATTATAAACTGTATAGCTTTTTTGGATGGATGTGATTGATATTTGAATGTTTTTCTTTGTATCCTCAAATGTTAGTTTGGATATGAGACTTTGAATGTGGATGAATTATAATATTATTAATTTATGATATACTTAATGTGTAAAGTATATTGAGGCTTACTTAATTATGTAGTGATCGATGAAATTTTTTTAAATATTATTTAGGAATCTAAGATGATAAGGACATTTGATCCTCCCTACTTTTTTTTCTGATTAATCTAATGGGACAAAAAGGATTTATCGAGGATATCGAGAAGAATTGATTATAAATTTAATAATTTTTGCCCTACTTGAAATCACATGGCCTAAGAAAATAACTTCATTCATCTAGAACTTACATTTGCTGAACTTTGCATCAAACTTCTTTAATCTTTGTATGGGAAATATTTTTCTCTGTTCCTCATGCTCCTGATTACTCCTCAAGTATACTAATATGTAATTAATGAATACAATTACATAATCATCCAAAAATAGCTTAAATATCCTATTCATCAAGTCCACAAAAATTGTAGGGGCATTAGTGAAACCAAAAAGCATTACTAAGAATTTAAGATGATCATGTCGAGTTATAAAAGTTGTTCTGTTTTTTAGATATCTTATTTTTTTATCTTTAATTAATCGTCACCCTACCTCAGATTAATTTTGAGTTGGCTTGGATTTTATGAATCATCGAGTGAAGTGACGTATAATGATAACCTACACAAGTTCTATGGATGGATGTGATTGATATTTAAATATTTTTTTTGGTATCCTCAAATTTAGTTTGGATCTGAGATTTTGAATGTGGATGAATTAAAATATTATTGGTTTATGATAGGTTTACGCCTCTTGAATGCGAATATTCGGGGTGCGTGACAAAGGTGGTATCAGAGCATGATTTGAGGATTTGAGGATTACTAAGATATTTGATAAGTTTAGTGTGCAAAGTACATTGAGGCTTAGTTAATTATGTTGTGATCGATGAAATTTTTTTTAATGTCAATTAGGAATCTAGGATAACCAGGAGATCCTCCTAATTTATCTTTTTCTGATTAATCTAATGGGACAAAAAGGATGGCTCGAGGATATCGATTAGAATTGACCATGAATTGAATAATTTTTCTCTTACTTTAAATCATATGGCCTAAGAAAGTAACTTCATTCAGCCAGAACTCACATTTGTTGAACTTTGCATCCAACTTCTTTTCTCTTTGTATGTACAATACTTTTCTCAAGTGTTCCTCAAGTGTTTCTCATGCTCCTGATTACTCCTAGAGTATACTAATATGTCATCAATAAATATAATTACATAGTCATCCAAAAATGATTGAAATATCATATTCATCAGTTTCATAAAAGCTGTAGGGACATTAGTCAAGCCAAAAAGCATTACTAAGAATTTATGGTGATCATATCAAGTTATAAAAGTTGTATTTTTTTTAGATATTTTCTTTCTAAGATTTAGAATTCTTTCTTGATCATAAGCATTAGTAAGAATTCTTTCTTTATCTTCACTTAAGTGTAACCTTATCTCAGATCAATTTTGAGTTGGCTTGAATTTTGTGAATCAACGAGTGACGAGGCGTATAATTTTAAACAACAGGTTTTGTTAATGGATGTGATTGATATTTGAATGTTTCTTTTCGGTATTCTCAAATGTTAGTTTGGATCTGGGATTTTGAATATGGATGCATTACAATATTATAGAGTTATGATAGGTTCACGCCTCTTGAATGTGAATATTCGGGGGACGTGGCATAGGTAGTATCAGAGCATGATTTGAGGATTTGAGGATTATTGAGATATTTGAAATGTTTAATGTGCAAATTATATTGAGACTTAGTTAATTATGTAGTGATCGATAAAAAAATTTTTTAATGTCATTTAGGAATCTAGGGTGATCATGACATTTGGTCCTCCTACTTTATGTTTTTCTGATTAATCTAGTGAGACAGAAAGAATTGTTCGGGGATATCGATCATAATTGACTATAAATAGAATAATTTAAGAATCTTAGTCCTCCCTGTTTCAAGGGTGAACTGATCCAATGGTGATCGAATAATGGATGATACGAATGGAGAGAATATTTGATGTCTTAAATTGCTCTAATCATCCAAGGATTAAGACTACTGTAGATGGGTTAGAACACATGCATTGTAAATATTTGATTCCCATATGTGAGGATTAGATTCTAAAACTTCAAGCTAAGGTAAAATTTCTTGTTCAACTTCAATTCCTATTCCCTTTTCATTCTCAAGTGTATGTTGGTTGTAGTCATTTTTTCTCAGTTTTGGGTAAGTTTTCTTCTCTATTGCTTAAGTATGGCTAATACAAGGATTGTAAGTTGTTAAGCATATAAGAGAGAAGCCCAGGTGTCACCCATGCAAGAAGCATAAGTAGCATCATCTTTAGGCTAGCTAGTGACATTTTTTTTAACTTAATGTTAATTTTTTATAATTCGTGTCAAATTTTTAAGATTCACATTTAGGTCCTTAGTAATAAGTTCTTAATATAAAATTATTTAATCAAGAGAATTTTTAAATAATCTCATATCTACAAATAGGTCCTCATAAATAATTTGAAATATATCATTACAAATATTTTGTAAATAAGGGATATTACACTCTTCCCTCTTAAAAAGAAAAATTTAGTCGTCTAAATTTATCATGCATCCATCGATGGAAGATGAAGATAAACTTTATTCAGGATAAACTTTTTTTATTTCCTCTTCTTGCTCCTAAATTGTTTCATCCATTAAATGATGTTTCTGAATCATTTTAAATAGAAGAGTGATCTTATTCCTTAAGATCTTTTCTTATTAATAATCTGTGTGGACTCCTCCACATATTATCGATCAAAATCAATTCATAATGACATAAGAGGGATCCAGTATAAACATTGATTTGCTAAACAGTTAAACACTATAAAAAATATATTGCAATCTCCTTCATGCCTTCCTACTAACAATGAATTTTAAAATCTCTATACATCTTAGTGCTACCAGGATGCATGGTGTACTCGGATTTATGACCTTCAGTATTTGATTCTTGATATCTGGATCATTTGAGATGTATACTCTATCTGCAAATTTCAACAAGCCATCCTCTAGAATTCAAAGTTCAGGCTTCAATCCTTTTTTCATCTCATTCCTCTAGTAGATTAAACGTGCATCTTGTAATTGTCCTTTAACTTGTTGAATGATATCGGATTGAACTTGGATAGAGGCAATCAATATCATTGAGTCTTGCACTTTCCTGATAACATTCAAGTCACATTTTTCTTCCAATCGCCTCCATTGCTCCACAACCAGACTAGCAATATGAGAGAATTAGAATCTCTCAACGAATCTCCTGTAATAGCCTCCATTCTAATTTCTCTCACATTCATTGGTACTTCTCATTTAATTACCGCCTCCACTTTCTTTGGGTCAATAAAGATGCCCTTATTTGAAATCATGTGGCCTAAGAAAGGAACCTCATTCGACCAGAACTCATATTTGCTGAACTTTGCGTCAAACTTATTTTCTCTTAGTATGGACAATACTTTTTTCAAGGGTTCCACATGCTCTTGATTACTCCTCGAGGATACTAATATGTCATCAATAAATACAATTACATAGTCATCTAAAAAAATGGTTGAAGTATCCTATTCATCAGTTCCATAAAAGTTGTAAGGGCATTAGTAAAGCCAAAAAGAATTACTAAGAATTCATAGTGATCATATCGAGTTATAAAAGTTATTTTTTTTAAGATATCGTCTTTCTTGATTTTCAATTATTGTAACCCTACCTTAGATAAATTTTGAGTTGACTTGGATTTTATGAATTATCAAGTGATGTGGCGTATAATTATAAGCTGTATAAGTTTTATGGATGGATTTGATTGATATTTGAATGTTTTTTTCGATACTCAAATGTAAGTTTAGATCTGGGATTTTGAATGCGGATGAATTATAATATTATTGATATGATAGGTTCACGACTCTTGAATGCGAATATTCGGGGTGCGTGGCAGAGGTGGTATCAGAACATGATTTGAGGATTTGAAAATTATTGAGATATTTGATATGTTTCATGTACAACGTATATTGAGGCTTAATTAATTAGGAAGTGATCGTTGAAATTTTTTGTTAATGTCATTTAAGAATCTAGGATAACAAAGATATTTGAACCTTCTACTTTATCTTTTTCTGATTAATCTAGTGGGACAAAAAGGATTGATCGGGGATATCGATAATAATTCACTATGAATTTAACAATTCTTCCTTTACTTGAAATCACATGGCTAAAGAAAGTAACTTCATTCATCCAGAACTCACATTTGTTGAACTTTGCATCTAACTTCTTCTCTCCTTATATGGACAATACTTGTCTCAAGTGTTCCTCATGCTCCAAAAATGGTTGAAATATCCTATTCATTAGTTCCATAAAAGTTGTTGGGGTATTAGTAAAGCCAAAAAGCATTATTAAGAATTCATTATTATCATATCGAGTTATAAAAGTTTATTTTTTTATATTTTATTTTTTGATCTTCAATTAATAGTAACCCTGCCTTGGATCAATTTTGAGTTGGGTTGGATTTTATAAATCATCAAGTGATGTCGCGTATAATTATAAACTACACAGGTTTTATGGATAGATGTGGTTGATATTGAATGTTTTTTCAGTATTTTCAAATGTTAATTTGGATCTGAGATTTTGAATATGGATGAATTATAATGTAATTGATTTATAATAGGTTCGCGCCTCTTGAATGCAAATATTCGGGGGGCGTGGCAGAGGTGGTATCAGAGTATGATTTGAGGATTATTGAGATATTTTATATATTTAATGTGCAAAGTATATTGAGGCTTAGTTAATTATATAGTGATTGATGAAATTTTTTGTTAATGTCATCTAGTGGGACAAATCGGATTGATCGAGGATATCGATAAGAATTTACTATGAATTTTATAATGTTTCTTTTACTTGAAATCACATGGCTAATGAAAGTAATTTCATTCAATCATAACTCACATTTGTTAAACTTTGCATCTAACTTCTTTTCTCTTTATATGGACAATACTTAAAAAGTGTTCCTCATGCTCTTGATTACTCCTCAAGTATACTAATATGTCATCAATGAATATAATTACATAGTCACTAAAAATAGCTGAAATATCATATTCATCAATTCCGTAAAAGATATATGGGCATTAGTTAAGCCAAAAAGCATTATTAAGAATTCATAGTGATCATATCGAGTTATAAAAGTTATTTTTCTTTTAGATATCTTCTTTCTTGATCTTCAATTAATCGTAACCCTGCCTCAGATCAATTTTAAGTTGGCTTGGATTTTATGAATCATCGAGTGATGTGGCGTATAATTATAAATTGCACAGATTTTCTGGATGGAGGTGATTGATATTTGAATGTTTTTTTCGGTATCCTAAAATGTTAGTTTCGATCTAAGATTTTAAATGTGGATGAATTACAATATTATTGATTTATGATAGGTTCACGCCTCTTAAATGCGAATATTCGAGGGGCGTAGCAGAGGTGATATCAGAGCATGATTTGAGGACTATTGAGATATTTGATATGATTAAATATGCAAAGTATATTGAGGCTTAGCTAATTATGTAGTAATCGATGAAAAAAATTTTAATGTCATTTTGGAATATAGGAACTTCATTCCCGTGAAACGTCTTTTATGACTCGATATGATCGATGATAATTTTTTTTAATGTCATTTTTCTTAATGCACGAATCTCTTGTAATAACCACTCATGCTCGAGAAACTTTTAATTTCTCTCACATTCATTGGTACTTCTCATTTAATTATCGTTTCCACTTTCTTTGGGTCAATAAAGATGCCCTTACTTGAAATCATATGGCCTAAGAAAGTAACTTCATTCAGCTCGAACTCAAATTTGCTGAACTTTGCATCAAACTTATTTTCTCTTACTATAGACGATACTTTTCTCAAGGGTCTCTCATGCTCCTGATTCCTCGAGGATACTAATATATCATCAATGAGTACAATTATATAGTCATCTAAAAATGGCTGAAATATCCTATTCATCAGTTCCATAAAAGCTATAGGGGCATTAGTCAATCCAAAAAGCATTACTAAGAATTCATGGTGATCATATTGAGTTGTTTTTGTTTTAGATATCTTCGTTCATGATCTTCAATTAATCGTAATTCTTCCTCAGATCAATTTTGAGTTGACTTAGATTTTATGAATCATCGAGTGATGTGGTATATAATTATAAACTGCACAGGTTTTATGGAAGAATATAATTTATATTTGAATGTTTTTTTTCAATATTCTTAAATATTAGTTTGGATCTAAGATTTTGAATGTGGAGGAATTATAATATTCTTAAATATAAGCTCGCGTGACGCAGTGCTTTTTCTCCTATGCGGGGAGAAGATCGAGGCGACGTCGCCCCTTTCTCCTTTTTTTATATTTTAATATATTTAATATTATATTATATAATATTATATTATAAAATATTTATATTATATTTTAATATATCTGGTGGTACACACTGTGCATACCGCTTAATACTAGTACCGTACCAGTACTGGGATAAAATCGGTACATAGGTACGGATCGATAAGTCCAATTTTTTTTAGTGTCATTTAGGAATCTAGGATGACAAAGACATTTGATCCTTCTACTTTATCTTTTTTTGATTAATCTAGTGGGATAAAAAGGATTGATCGGGGATATCGATCATAATTAACTATGAATAGAAAAATTTAAGAAGCCTAGCCTCTCTGTTTTAGGGGTGAACTGATCCAATGGTGGTCGAATAATGGATGATACGAATGGAGAGAATATTTGATGTCTTAAATTACTCTGATGATCCAAGGAATAAAACTACTATAGATGGGTTAGAACACATGTCATGTAAATATTTAATTCTCATATGTGAGGATTTGATTCTAAAAATGGTTGAAATATCCAATTCATCAGTTTCATAAAAGCTGTAGGGGCATTAGTCAAACCAAAAAGCATTACTAAGAATGTATGGTTAACATATCGAGTTATAAAAGTTATTTTTTAATAATTTTTCTTAATCTTTAATTAATCGTAACCCTGCCTTAGATCAATTTTGGATTGGTTTGGATTTTATGAATCATCGAGTGATATGACGTATACTTATAAACTACTTAGATTTTATGGATGGATGTGATTGATATTTGAATGTGTTTTTTTTGTATCATCAAATGTTAATTTGGATCTTCGATTTTGAATGTGAATGAATTACAATATTATTGATTTATGATTGGTTCATGCCTCTTGAATGCGAATATTCGGAGAGCGTGACAGAGGTGGTATCAAAGCACGATTTAAGGATCTGAGGATTATTGAGATAGTTGATATGTTTAATATGCAAAGTATATTGAGGCTTAGTTAATTATGTAGTTATTGATGAAATTTTTTTTAATGTCATTTAGGAATCTATGATGACAAGGACATTTGATCCTTCTACTTTATTTTTTTTCTGATTAATCTAGTGAGATATAAAGGATTGATCGGGGATATCGATCAGAATTGACTTTGAATAGGAAAATTTAAGAAGTTTAGTCCTCGCTATTTCAAGGGTGAACTAATCCAATGGTTGTATAATTGATGATATGAATGAAGAGAATATTTGATGTCTTAAATTGCACCGATGATCCAAGGATTAAGACTAGTGTAGATTGGTTAGAACACGTCTTGTAAAGATTTGATTCCCATATGAGAGGATTTGATTCTTAAACTTCAAGCCGAGGCAAAACCTCTTGTTCAACTTTAATTCCTCTTCCCTTCTCATTCTCCAGTGTATGCTGGTTGCAGTCATTTTTTCTCAGTTTTTGGGTTAGTTTTCTCCTCTAATTGTTTAAGTTTGACTAACACAAGGATTGTAAGGTGGTAAGCATATATGAAAGAAGCTCAAGTGTTACCCATGCAATAAGCATAAGTGGCATTATATTTAGGCTAGCTAGTAACACATGTCGTCCTCTTTTTTTTAACTTAATATGAATTTTTTATAATTAATATCATTTCTATGATTCATATTTAGGTCGCTAGTAATAAGTCCTTAATATAAAATTATTAAATTAAGAGAATTATTAAACAATCTCATATTTACAAATAAGTCATAAATAATTTAAAATGTATCATTACAAATATTTCGGAAATGAGGGATATTACACTCTCCCCTCTTAAAAAGAAAAATTTAGTCGTCTAAATTTATCATGCATCTATCGATAGAAAGATGAGGATAAACTTTATTCAACTTTCTTCATTTTTCTCCTCTAGCTTTTAAATTGTTTCATCCATTAAATGATGCTTTCGAATCATTTTAAATAGAAGATTGATCCTATTCCTTAGGATCTTTTCTTTCTTATCAATATTCTGTGTAGGCGCATCCACATAAGGCAAGTTTTTATCGCTCAAAATCAATTCATAATGACATGAGAGGGATCTGGTATAAACTTTTAACAAGTTAAACACTTTAAAAAATATATTGCAATTTCCTCTCTGTGGTCCAACTAACAATGACTTTTAAGATCTCTATACATCTTAGTGCTACTAGGCAAGGTTTTACCTACCAGTCTGTACCGGTGTATCAACATTTTATCGGTATCGATATTGGGTGGTACGGACAATGCATACCGCTCGATATATTAAAATATATTATAATATTATATAATAGAATATTAAATATAATTAATATATTAGAAAAAGAAAAAAAATCGATCTTTATGTGTTCTGAAGGTGGTTTTTTGAATGTCGCCTTCATGTGCTCAAATTTGGTGATAGCCAGACCGTAAGGCAAGTTTAGTAAAAACTTGTGCTCATCCCAACTCATCCAGCAGCTCATCTACTACAAGAATAGGATATTTGTCTTTCACCGTAATGTTGTTGAGTGCTAGGTAATCCACACACATACGCCACAAGCCATCTTTCTTCCTTATTAATAGGATTCAAGAGGAGTATGGACTAACACTTAGCTCTTATGACCCCTACTTTAAACATTTCTTTAACAATTTTCTCTATCTCGATCTTTTGAAAGTGTGGATATCGGTAGGGTCGAACGTTAATTGGTGTTCTTTCGGGCAGTGTTGGAATCCGGTGTTCATGAGGTCGAAGAGGTGGAAGTCCCTATGGCTCTGAAAATATATCTGCAAATTCTCGAAGCAACGATTGAATACCTTTGTTTTGTCCGTGTACTGCAACTTTCTCTTCGATGCTTTGTAGTTGTACCTGAAATCCATGGTGTCTTTCGAAGAACCCTCTCCATTTGATGACTGGTAATAGTTGTGACTTTACTACCACGCCTTCCTTCTAGGATCACCTACTTTCCATTAATAAAGAACTTTATGATTAGTTTAGAAAAGTTCCAAGAGACATTACCCAAGGTTGATAACCATTCAATTCCGAGTATAACTTCGTAATCCTCCAATGGTAGTAAGAAAAAATCCACAAGCAATTCTGGGCCTTGCATAAACAGTTTTATCTTGGAACACTTGCTATCACAAGTTAAAATCTGTTCATCAGCGACCTTTACTTTAAATTTATCACAACATTCATTGTGATAGGACAATCATACAACGACCTTGCTATCCATAAAATTGTTAGTGCTACCGGTATCGATTAAAACAGTAACATGTTGATGTTTCAAGGTTCCTTCAACTTCCATAGTTTGTGGGTTAGAGTAACCGGCTAGTGCATGAACAATATGTGTGATAGGTTCAATATCCTCTTATTCGAACCTTCATGATCAGAGTCTATAGCCTCAGCTTCAGGTTTCTCCTCGATTGGTTCAATCATCAAAAGCTTCCCTTGTTTGCATCGGTGCTCCCTACTCACTTTTCATCACAATGCTAGCACAATCCCTTCGCGGATCTTTCCTTAAGTTCTTCTCGGGTTAGTCTTCGAGTGTTAGGGTTTCGGGCTGGAACAGTTGGGATAGTCGGCTTGTTGATCACCTGTTTATTGACACTTCTGTTTTAGCAATTCTTCATGTTGATTTTTACCTCATGCAATCGTACATTCAGGTGACGTCGTCTCGATCTTTATCCCCATGCAAGGAGACGTTTCGTCTCCTAGCGCGGAAGAACAATCGCTCGTGGGCGAGGGCGACGACGGCGCGTGGGCGAGGACTTTCACCCTCAATCGATCGCTAACGGTCAAAATCGATCGTCGACGGTCGATTTTAGCGATACCGCTGGGTAGCGAACGATCCGGGTACTGGTAACCTGGTAGACCGGTACGTACCGCCCGTACCCGATGGTACAGATCGAAATTGCAATCCTTGCTACCAGGATGCAGGCTGTACTCGGATTTATGGCCTTTCTTCAGTATTTGATTATTGATATCTGGATCATTTGAGATGTATACTTGTTTCCTAAATTTCAACAGGTCATCCTCTATAACTCAAGATCAGACTTCAATCATTTTTTCATCTCATTCCTCTATTAGATTAAACATGAATCTTGTAGTTGTCCTTTAACTTGTTGAATGAGATCGGATTGAACTTGGATAGAGGGCATCAATATCATTGAGTCTTGCACATTTCTGACAACATTCAAATCATATTTTTCTTCCAATAGCCTTCATTGCTTCAAAACCAGTCTAGCAATATGAGAGAATTAGAATCCCACCACGAATCTCCTGTAACTACTCATGCCCGAGAAACTTCTAATTTCTATTACACTAATTGGTACTTCTCATTTAATTATCGCTTTCACTTTCTTTGGGTCAACAAAGATGCCATTACTTGAAATCACATGGCTTAAGAAAGTAACTTCATGGCTTAAGAAATCACATGCCACGAATTTCGAACAAGTGTTGTTAAATATAGCATATAATATAGTGGACTAGGTTGAATGCCCAAGTGACCGTATAGATTTGATTATTGTTTGCTGAGTTGGCTCGGATTCTATTTATCAATGAGTGATGTGGTGTATGATTATAAACTATTTAGAATTTATAGATGGATATGATTGATATTTGAATATTCTTTTCTGTCAAATGTTAGTTTGGATTCTGGATTTGGACTGTTGATGAATTATAATATTATTGATTTATGATAAGTTCATATCTCGAGTACGAATATTTGGAGGGTGTGACATTTATGGTATCAAAGTATAATTTAAAGATTTGAGGATTATAGAAATATTTGATATGTTTGATGTACGAAGTGTATTGAGCCTTGGTTAATTATTGTAGTGATTGATAAAAATTTTCTTGATGTCCTTTAGGATGACAAGGACACTTGATCCTCCTACTTTATCTTTTTCAGATTAATCTAGTTGGACAAAAAGATTGATTTGGGATGTCTACCAAAATGGACAATGAATAGAATAATTAGTTCTTGTAGTTGTTTCTTCAATTCTATTTGCTCGAGTGGTTTTATTCTATAGGGAGGCTTAGATATTAGAGTCGTCCCTAAGACCAAATGAATAGAAAATTCACCTCCCTGTTTAGAGGAAGTCCAGTCAATTCATTTGGAAATACATCCGAGAACTCACTAACCATCGAATTTGATTTATATGAGTTTCTTGATCTGATTGGTTTTTCTACAAAAAATAAAGCATCTACAACCCTTTTGCATAAGGCGATAAGCTTAAAGTGCCTATATCAGATAAGGGGTTAAATAAATCATATCTAATACCCTCAAAATAAAAGGTAGGTTGATCGGGTATGCAAAAAGTGATATTTTTTTTTTTTTTGTAGCAATCAATACTAACATGATTGACGGATAGCCAATTCAGGCCAAGCATAATATCAATCCTATGGATCTCTAATAGAATCAAATTAGCAAGGAGTTCGTGTCATCCAATAGAGATTAAACAAGATGGATCAATCACGTTTGTTGTCATGGAATTTCGAACAAGTGTTGTTAAATATAGCATATAATATAGTGGACTAGGTTGAATGCCCAAGTGACCGTATAGATTTGATTATTGTTTGCTGAGTTGGCTCGGATTCTATTTATCAATGAGTGATGTGGTGTATGATTATAAACTATTTAGAATTTATAGATGGATATGATTGATATTTGAATATTCTTTTCTGTCAAATGTTAGTTTGGATTCTGGATTTGGACTGTTGATGAATTATAATATTATTGATTTATGATAAGTTCATATCTCGAGTACGAATATTTGGAGGGTGTGACATTTATGGTATCAAAGTATAATTTAAAGATTTGAGGATTATAGAAATATTTGATATGTTTGATGTACGAAGTGTATTGAGCCTTGGTTAATTATTGTAGTGATTGATAAAAATTTTCTTGATGTCCTTTAGGATGACAAGGACACTTGATCCTCCTACTTTATCTTTTTCAGATTAATCTAGTTGGACAAAAAGATTGATTTGGGATGTCTACCAAAATGGACAATGAATAGAATAATTAGTTCTTGTAGTTGTTTCTTCAATTCTATTTGCTCGAGTGGTTTTATTCTATAGGGAGGCTTAGATATTAGAGTCGTCCCTAAGACCAAATGAATAGAAAATTCACCTCCCTGTTTAGAGGAAGTCCAGTCAATTCATTTGGAAATACATCCGAGAACTCACTAACCATCGAATTTGATTTATATGAGTTTCTTGATCTGATTGGTTTTTCTACAAAAAATAAAGCATCTACAACCCTTTTGCATAAGGCGATAAGCTTAAAGTGCCTATATCAGATAAGGGGTTAAATAAATCATATCTAATACCCTCAAAATAAAAGGTAGGTTGATCGGGTATGCAAAAAGTGATATTTTTTTTTTTTTGTAGCAATCAATACTAACATGATTGACGGATAGCCAATTCAGGCCAAGCATAATATCAATCCTATGGATCTCTAATAGAATCAAATTAGCAAGGAGTTCGTGTCATCCAATAGAGATTAAACAAGATGGATCAATCACGTTTGTTGTCATGGAATTTCGAACAAGTGTTGTTAAATATAGCATATAATATAGTGGACTAGGTTGAATGCCCAAGTGACCGTATAGATTTGATTATTGTTTGCTGAGTTGGCTCGGATTCTATTTATCAATGAGTGATGTGGTGTATGATTATAAACTATTTAGAATTTATAGATGGATATGATTGATATTTGAATATTCTTTTCTGTCAAATGTTAGTTTGGATTCTGGATTTGGACTGTTGATGAATTATAATATTATTGATTTATGATAAGTTCATATCTCGAGTACGAATATTTGGAGGGTGTGACATTTATGGTATCAAAGTATAATTTAAAGATTTGAGGATTATAGAAATATTTGATATGTTTGATGTACGAAGTGTATTGAGCCTTGGTTAATTATTGTAGTGATTGATAAAAATTTTCTTGATGTCCTTTAGGATGACAAGGACACTTGATCCTCCTACTTTATCTTTTTCAGATTAATCTAGTTGGACAAAAAGATTGATTTGGGATGTCTACCAAAATGGACAATGAATAGAATAATTAGTTCTTGTAGTTGTTTCTTCAATTCTATTTGCTCGAGTGGTTTTATTCTATAGGGAGGCTTAGATATTAGAGTCGTCCCTAAGACCAAATGAATAGAAAATTCACCTCCCTGTTTAGAGGAAGTCCAGTCAATTCATTTGGAAATACATCCGAGAACTCACTAACCATCGAATTTGATTTATATGAGTTTCTTGATCTGATTGGTTTTTCTACAAAAAATAAAGCATCTACAACCCTTTTGCATAAGGCGATAAGCTTAAAGTGCCTATATCAGATAAGGGGTTAAATAAATCATATCTAATACCCTCAAAATAAAAGGTAGGTTGATCGGGTATGCAAAAAGTGATATTTTTTTTTTTTTGTAGCAATCAATACTAACATGATTGACGGATAGCCAATTCAGGCCAAGCATAATATCAATCCTATGGATCTCTAATAGAATCAAATTAGCAAGGAGTTCGTGTCATCCAATAGAGATTAAACAAGATGGATCAATCACGTTTGTTGTCATGGAATTTCGAACAAGTGTTGTTAAATATAGCATATAATATAGTGGACTAGGTTGAATGCCCAAGTGACCGTATAGATTTGATTATTGTTTGCTGAGTTGGCTCGGATTCTATTTATCAATGAGTGATGTGGTGTATGATTATAAACTATTTAGAATTTATAGATGGATATGATTGATATTTGAATATTCTTTTCTGTCAAATGTTAGTTTGGATTCTGGATTTGGACTGTTGATGAATTATAATATTATTGATTTATGATAAGTTCATATCTCGAGTACGAATATTTGGAGGGTGTGACATTTATGGTATCAAAGTATAATTTAAAGATTTGAGGATTATAGAAATATTTGATATGTTTGATGTACGAAGTGTATTGAGCCTTGGTTAATTATTGTAGTGATTGATAAAAATTTTCTTGATGTCCTTTAGGATGACAAGGACACTTGATCCTCCTACTTTATCTTTTTCAGATTAATCTAGTTGGACAAAAAGATTGATTTGGGATGTCTACCAAAATGGACAATGAATAGAATAATTAGTTCTTGTAGTTGTTTCTTCAATTCTATTTGCTCGAGTGGTTTTATTCTATAGGGAGGCTTAGATATTAGAGTCGTCCCTAAGACCAAATGAATAGAAAATTCACCTCCCTGTTTAGAGGAAGTCCAGTCAATTCATTTGGAAATACATCCGAGAACTCACTAACCATCGAATTTGATTTATATGAGTTTCTTGATCTGATTGGTTTTTCTACAAAAAATAAAGCATCTACAACCCTTTTGCATAAGGCGATAAGCTTAAAGTGCCTATATCAGATAAGGGGTTAAATAAATCATATCTAATACCCTCAAAATAAAAGGTAGGTTGATCGGGTATGCAAAAAGTGATATTTTTTTTTTTTTGTAGCAATCAATACTAACATGATTGACGGATAGCCAATTCAGGCCAAGCATAATATCAATCCTATGGATCTCTAATAGAATCAAATTAGCAAGGAGTTCGTGTCATCCAATAGAGATTAAACAAGATGGATCAATCACGTTTGTTGTCATGGAATTTCGAACAAGTGTTGTTAAATATAGCATATAATATAGTGGACTAGGTTGAATGCCCAAGTGACCGTATAGATTTGATTATTGTTTGCTGAGTTGGCTCGGATTCTATTTATCAATGAGTGATGTGGTGTATGATTATAAACTATTTAGAATTTATAGATGGATATGATTGATATTTGAATATTCTTTTCTGTCAAATGTTAGTTTGGATTCTGGATTTGGACTGTTGATGAATTATAATATTATTGATTTATGATAAGTTCATATCTCGAGTACGAATATTTGGAGGGTGTGACATTTATGGTATCAAAGTATAATTTAAAGATTTGAGGATTATAGAAATATTTGATATGTTTGATGTACGAAGTGTATTGAGCCTTGGTTAATTATTGTAGTGATTGATAAAAATTTTCTTGATGTCCTTTAGGATGACAAGGACACTTGATCCTCCTACTTTATCTTTTTCAGATTAATCTAGTTGGACAAAAAGATTGATTTGGGATGTCTACCAAAATGGACAATGAATAGAATAATTAGTTCTTGTAGTTGTTTCTTCAATTCTATTTGCTCGAGTGGTTTTATTCTATAGGGAGGCTTAGATATTAGAGTCGTCCCTAAGACCAAATGAATAGAAAATTCACCTCCCTGTTTAGAGGAAGTCCAGTCAATTCATTTGGAAATACATCCGAGAACTCACTAACCATCGAATTTGATTTATATGAGTTTCTTGATCTGATTGGTTTTTCTACAAAAAATAAAGCATCTACAACCCTTTTGCATAAGGCGATAAGCTTAAAGTGCCTATATCAGATAAGGGGTTAAATAAATCATATCTAATACCCTCAAAATAAAAGGTAGGTTGATCGGGTATGCAAAAAGTGATATTTTTTTTTTTTTTGTAGCAATCAATACTAACATGATTGACGGATAGCCAATTCAGGCCAAGCATAATATCAATCCTATGGATCTCTAATAGAATCAAATTAGCAAGGAGTTCGTGTCATCCAATAGAGATTAAACAAGATGGATCAATCACGTTTGTTGTCATGGAATTTCGAACAAGTGTTGTTAAATATAGCATATAATATAGTGGACTAGGTTGAATGCCCAAGTGACCGTATAGATTTGATTATTGTTTGCTGAGTTGGCTCGGATTCTATTTATCAATGAGTGATGTGGTGTATGATTATAAACTATTTAGAATTTATAGATGGATATGATTGATATTTGAATATTCTTTTCTGTCAAATGTTAGTTTGGATTCTGGATTTGGACTGTTGATGAATTATAATATTATTGATTTATGATAAGTTCATATCTCGAGTACGAATATTTGGAGGGTGTGACATTTATGGTATCAAAGTATAATTTAAAGATTTGAGGATTATAGAAATATTTGATATGTTTGATGTACGAAGTGTATTGAGCCTTGGTTAATTATTGTAGTGATTGATAAAAATTTTCTTGATGTCCTTTAGGATGACAAGGACACTTGATCCTCCTACTTTATCTTTTTCAGATTAATCTAGTTGGACAAAAAGATTGATTTGGGATGTCTACCAAAATGGACAATGAATAGAATAATTAGTTCTTGTAGTTGTTTCTTCAATTCTATTTGCTCGAGTGGTTTTATTCTATAGGGAGGCTTAGATATTAGAGTCGTCCCTAAGACCAAATGAATAGAAAATTCACCTCCCTGTTTAGAGGAAGTCCAGTCAATTCATTTGGAAATACATCCGAGAACTCACTAACCATCGAATTTGATTTATATGAGTTTCTTGATCTGATTGGTTTTTCTACAAAAAATAAAGCATCTACAACCCTTTTGCATAAGGCGATAAGCTTAAAGTGCCTATATCAGATAAGGGGTTAAATAAATCATATCTAATACCCTCAAAATAAAAGGTAGGTTGATCGGGTATGCAAAAAGTGATATTTTTTTTTTTTTGTAGCAATCAATACTAACATGATTGACGGATAGCCAATTCAGGCCAAGCATAATATCAATCCTATGGATCTCTAATAGAATCAAATTAGCAAGGAGTTCGTGTCATCCAATAGAGATTAAACAAGATGGATCAATCACGTTTGTTGTCATGGAATTTCGAACAAGTGTTGTTAAATATAGCATATAATATAGTGGACTAGGTTGAATGCCCAAGTGACCGTATAGATTTGATTATTGTTTGCTGAGTTGGCTCGGATTCTATTTATCAATGAGTGATGTGGTGTATGATTATAAACTATTTAGAATTTATAGATGGATATGATTGATATTTGAATATTCTTTTCTGTCAAATGTTAGTTTGGATTCTGGATTTGGACTGTTGATGAATTATAATATTATTGATTTATGATAAGTTCATATCTCGAGTACGAATATTTGGAGGGTGTGACATTTATGGTATCAAAGTATAATTTAAAGATTTGAGGATTATAGAAATATTTGATATGTTTGATGTACGAAGTGTATTGAGCCTTGGTTAATTATTGTAGTGATTGATAAAAATTTTCTTGATGTCCTTTAGGATGACAAGGACACTTGATCCTCCTACTTTATCTTTTTCAGATTAATCTAGTTGGACAAAAAGATTGATTTGGGATGTCTACCAAAATGGACAATGAATAGAATAATTAGTTCTTGTAGTTGTTTCTTCAATTCTATTTGCTCGAGTGGTTTTATTCTATAGGGAGGCTTAGATATTAGAGTCGTCCCTAAGACCAAATGAATAGAAAATTCACCTCCCTGTTTAGAGGAAGTCCAGTCAATTCATTTGGAAATACATCCGAGAACTCACTAACCATCGAATTTGATTTATATGAGTTTCTTGATCTGATTGGTTTTTCTACAAAAAATAAAGCATCTACAACCCTTTTGCATAAGGCGATAAGCTTAAAGTGCCTATATCAGATAAGGGGTTAAATAAATCATATCTAATACCCTCAAAATAAAAGGTAGGTTGATCGGGTATGCAAAAAGTGATATTTTTTTTTTTTTTGTAGCAATCAATACTAACATGATTGACGGATAGCCAATTCAGGCCAAGCATAATATCAATCCTATGGATCTCTAATAGAATCAAATTAGCAAGGAGTTCGTGTCATCCAATAGAGATTAAACAAGATGGATCAATCACGTTTGTTGTCATGGAATTTCGAACAAGTGTTGTTAAATATAGCATATAATATAGTGGACTAGGTTGAATGCCCAAGTGACCGTATAGATTTGATTATTGTTTGCTGAGTTGGCTCGGATTCTATTTATCAATGAGTGATGTGGTGTATGATTATAAACTATTTAGAATTTATAGATGGATATGATTGATATTTGAATATTCTTTTCTGTCAAATGTTAGTTTGGATTCTGGATTTGGACTGTTGATGAATTATAATATTATTGATTTATGATAAGTTCATATCTCGAGTACGAATATTTGGAGGGTGTGACATTTATGGTATCAAAGTATAATTTAAAGATTTGAGGATTATAGAAATATTTGATATGTTTGATGTACGAAGTGTATTGAGCCTTGGTTAATTATTGTAGTGATTGATAAAAATTTTCTTGATGTCCTTTAGGATGACAAGGACACTTGATCCTCCTACTTTATCTTTTTCAGATTAATCTAGTTGGACAAAAAGATTGATTTGGGATGTCTACCAAAATGGACAATGAATAGAATAATTAGTTCTTGTAGTTGTTTCTTCAATTCTATTTGCTCGAGTGGTTTTATTCTATAGGGAGGCTTAGATATTAGAGTCGTCCCTAAGACCAAATGAATAGAAAATTCACCTCCCTGTTTAGAGGAAGTCCAGTCAATTCATTTGGAAATACATCCGAGAACTCACTAACCATCGAATTTGATTTATATGAGTTTCTTGATCTGATTGGTTTTTCTACAAAAAATAAAGCATCTACAACCCTTTTGCATAAGGCGATAAGCTTAAAGTGCCTATATCAGATAAGGGGTTAAATAAATCATATCTAATACCCTCAAAATAAAAGGTAGGTTGATCGGGTATGCAAAAAGTGATATTTTTTTTTTTTTTTGTAGCAATCAATACTAACATGATTGACGGATAGCCAATTCAGGCCAAGCATAATATCAATCCTATGGATCTCTAATAGAATCAAATTAGCAAGGAGTTCGTGTCATCCAATAGAGATTAAACAAGATGGATCAATCACGTTTGTTGTCATGGAATTTCGAACAAGTGTTGTTAAATATAGCATATAATATAGTGGACTAGGTTGAATGCCCAAGTGACCGTATAGATTTGATTATTGTTTGCTGAGTTGGCTCGGATTCTATTTATCAATGAGTGATGTGGTGTATGATTATAAACTATTTAGAATTTATAGATGGATATGATTGATATTTGAATATTCTTTTCTGTCAAATGTTAGTTTGGATTCTGGATTTGGACTGTTGATGAATTATAATATTATTGATTTATGATAAGTTCATATCTCGAGTACGAATATTTGGAGGGTGTGACATTTATGGTATCAAAGTATAATTTAAAGATTTGAGGATTATAGAAATATTTGATATGTTTGATGTACGAAGTGTATTGAGCCTTGGTTAATTATTGTAGTGATTGATAAAAATTTTCTTGATGTCCTTTAGGATGACAAGGACACTTGATCCTCCTACTTTATCTTTTTCAGATTAATCTAGTTGGACAAAAAGATTGATTTGGGATGTCTACCAAAATGGACAATGAATAGAATAATTAGTTCTTGTAGTTGTTTCTTCAATTCTATTTGCTCGAGTGGTTTTATTCTATAGGGAGGCTTAGATATTAGAGTCGTCCCTAAGACCAAATGAATAGAAAATTCACCTCCCTGTTTAGAGGAAGTCCAGTCAATTCATTTGGAAATACATCCGAGAACTCACTAACCATCGAATTTGATTTATATGAGTTTCTTGATCTGATTGGTTTTTCTACAAAAAATAAAGCATCTACAACCCTTTTGCATAAGGCGATAAGCTTAAAGTGCCTATATCAGATAAGGGGTTAAATAAATCATATCTAATACCCTCAAAATAAAAGGTAGGTTGATCGGGTATGCAAAAAGTGATATTTTTTTTTTTTTGTAGCAATCAATACTAACATGATTGACGGATAGCCAATTCAGGCCAAGCATAATATCAATCCTATGGATCTCTAATAGAATCAAATTAGCAAGGAGTTCGTGTCATCCAATAGAGATTAAACAAGATGGATCAATCACGTTTGTTGTCATGGAATTTCGAACAAGTGTTGTTAAATATAGCATATAATATAGTGGACTAGGTTGAATGCCCAAGTGACCGTATAGATTTGATTATTGTTTGCTGAGTTGGCTCGGATTCTATTTATCAATGAGTGATGTGGTGTATGATTATAAACTATTTAGAATTTATAGATGGATATGATTGATATTTGAATATTCTTTTCTGTCAAATGTTAGTTTGGATTCTGGATTTGGACTGTTGATGAATTATAATATTATTGATTTATGATAAGTTCATATCTCGAGTACGAATATTTGGAGGGTGTGACATTTATGGTATCAAAGTATAATTTAAAGATTTGAGGATTATAGAAATATTTGATATGTTTGATGTACGAAGTGTATTGAGCCTTGGTTAATTATTGTAGTGATTGATAAAAATTTTCTTGATGTCCTTTAGGATGACAAGGACACTTGATCCTCCTACTTTATCTTTTTCAGATTAATCTAGTTGGACAAAAAGATTGATTTGGGATGTCTACCAAAATGGACAATGAATAGAATAATTAGTTCTTGTAGTTGTTTCTTCAATTCTATTTGCTCGAGTGGTTTTATTCTATAGGGAGGCTTAGATATTAGAGTCGTCCCTAAGACCAAATGAATAGAAAATTCACCTCCCTGTTTAGAGGAAGTCCAGTCAATTCATTTGGAAATACATCCGAGAACTCACTAACCATCGAATTTGATTTATATGAGTTTCTTGATCTGATTGGTTTTTCTACAAAAAATAAAGCATCTACAACCCTTTTGCATAAGGCGATAAGCTTAAAGTGCCTATATCAGATAAGGGGTTAAATAAATCATATCTAATACCCTCAAAATAAAAGGTAGGTTGATCGGGTATGCAAAAAGTGATATTTTTTTTTTTTTGTAGCAATCAATACTAACATGATTGACGGATAGCCAATTCAGGCCAAGCATAATATCAATCCTATGGATCTCTAATAGAATCAAATTAGCAAGGAGTTCGTGTCATCCAATAGAGATTAAACAAGATGGATCAATCACGTTTGTTGTCATGGAATTTCGAACAAGTGTTGTTAAATATAGCATATAATATAGTGGACTAGGTTGAATGCCCAAGTGACCGTATAGATTTGATTATTGTTTGCTGAGTTGGCTCGGATTCTATTTATCAATGAGTGATGTGGTGTATGATTATAAACTATTTAGAATTTATAGATGGATATGATTGATATTTGAATATTCTTTTCTGTCAAATGTTAGTTTGGATTCTGGATTTGGACTGTTGATGAATTATAATATTATTGATTTATGATAAGTTCATATCTCGAGTACGAATATTTGGAGGGTGTGACATTTATGGTATCAAAGTATAATTTAAAGATTTGAGGATTATAGAAATATTTGATATGTTTGATGTACGAAGTGTATTGAGCCTTGGTTAATTATTGTAGTGATTGATAAAAATTTTCTTGATGTCCTTTAGGATGACAAGGACACTTGATCCTCCTACTTTATCTTTTTCAGATTAATCTAGTTGGACAAAAAGATTGATTTGGGATGTCTACCAAAATGGACAATGAATAGAATAATTAGTTCTTGTAGTTGTTTCTTCAATTCTATTTGCTCGAGTGGTTTTATTCTATAGGGAGGCTTAGATATTAGAGTCGTCCCTAAGACCAAATGAATAGAAAATTCACCTCCCTGTTTAGAGGAAGTCCAGTCAATTCATTTGGAAATACATCCGAGAACTCACTAACCATCGAATTTGATTTATATGAGTTTCTTGATCTGATTGGTTTTTCTACAAAAAATAAAGCATCTACAACCCTTTTGCATAAGGCGATAAGCTTAAAGTGCCTATATCAGATAAGGGGTTAAATAAATCATATCTAATACCCTCAAAATAAAAGGTAGGTTGATCGGGTATGCAAAAAGTGATATTTTTTTTTTTTTGTAGCAATCAATACTAACATGATTGACGGATAGCCAATTCAGGCCAAGCATAATATCAATCCTATGGATCTCTAATAGAATCAAATTAGCAAGGAGTTCGTGTCATCCAATAGAGATTAAACAAGATGGATCAATCACGTTTGTTGTCATGGAATTTCGAACAAGTGTTGTTAAATATAGCATATAATATAGTGGACTAGGTTGAATGCCCAAGTGACCGTATAGATTTGATTATTGTTTGCTGAGTTGGCTCGGATTCTATTTATCAATGAGTGATGTGGTGTATGATTATAAACTATTTAGAATTTATAGATGGATATGATTGATATTTGAATATTCTTTTCTGTCAAATGTTAGTTTGGATTCTGGATTTGGACTGTTGATGAATTATAATATTATTGATTTATGATAAGTTCATATCTCGAGTACGAATATTTGGAGGGTGTGACATTTATGGTATCAAAGTATAATTTAAAGATTTGAGGATTATAGAAATATTTGATATGTTTGATGTACGAAGTGTATTGAGCCTTGGTTAATTATTGTAGTGATTGATAAAAATTTTCTTGATGTCCTTTAGGATGACAAGGACACTTGATCCTCCTACTTTATCTTTTTCAGATTAATCTAGTTGGACAAAAAGATTGATTTGGGATGTCTACCAAAATGGACAATGAATAGAATAATTAGTTCTTGTAGTTGTTTCTTCAATTCTATTTGCTCGAGTGGTTTTATTCTATAGGGAGGCTTAGATATTAGAGTCGTCCCTAAGACCAAATGAATAGAAAATTCACCTCCCTGTTTAGAGGAAGTCCAGTCAATTCATTTGGAAATACATCCGAGAACTCACTAACCATCGAATTTGATTTATATGAGTTTCTTGATCTGATTGGTTTTTCTACAAAAAATAAAGCATCTACAACCCTTTTGCATAAGGCGATAAGCTTAAAGTGCCTATATCAGATAAGGGGTTAAATAAATCATATCTAATACCCTCAAAATAAAAGGTAGGTTGA
Organism: Ensete ventricosum; assembly: GCA_029747655.1. NCBI lineage: Eukaryota > Viridiplantae > Streptophyta > Magnoliopsida > Zingiberales > Musaceae > Ensete > Ensete ventricosum. Next base: position 57,378,975 of record JAQQAF010000006.1, on the reverse strand, counting down.
TCGGGTATGCAAAAAGTGATATTTTTTTTTTTTTGTAGCAATCAATACTAACATGATTGACGGATAGCCAATTCAGGCCAAGCATAATATCAATCCTATGGATCTCTAATAGAATCAAATTAGCAAGGAGTTCGTGTCATCCAATAGAGATTAAACAAGATGGATCAATCACGTTTGTTGTCATGGAATTTCGAACAAGTGTTGTTAAATATAGCATATAATATAGTGGACTAGGTTGAATGCCCAAGTGACCGTATAGATTTGATTATTGTTTGCTGAGTTGGCTCGGATTCTATTTATCAATGAGTGATGTGGTGTATGATTATAAACTATTTAGAATTTATAGATGGATATGATTGATATTTGAATATTCTTTTCTGTCAAATGTTAGTTTGGATTCTGGATTTGGACTGTTGATGAATTATAATATTATTGATTTATGATAAGTTCATATCTCGAGTACGAATATTTGGAGGGTGTGACATTTATGGTATCAAAGTATAATTTAAAGATTTGAGGATTATAGAAATATTTGATATGTTTGATGTACGAAGTGTATTGAGCCTTGGTTAATTATTGTAGTGATTGATAAAAATTTTCTTGATGTCCTTTAGGATGACAAGGACACTTGATCCTCCTACTTTATCTTTTTCAGATTAATCTAGTTGGACAAAAAGATTGATTTGGGATGTCTACCAAAATGGACAATGAATAGAATAATTAGTTCTTGTAGTTGTTTCTTCAATTCTATTTGCTCGAGTGGTTTTATTCTATAGGGAGGCTTAGATATTAGAGTCGTCCCTAAGACCAAATGAATAGAAAATTCACCTCCCTGTTTAGAGGAAGTCCAGTCAATTCATTTGGAAATACATCCGAGAACTCACTAACCATCGAATTTGATTTATATGAGTTTCTTGATCTGATTGGTTTTTCTACAAAAAATAAAGCATCTACAACCCTTTTGCATAAGGCGATAAGCTTAAAGTGCCTATATCAGATAAGGGGTTAAATAAATCATATCTAATACCCTCAAAATAAAAGGTAGGTTGATCGGGTATGCAAAAAGTGATATTTTTTTTTTTTTTGTAGCAATCAATACTAACATGATTGACGGATAGCCAATTCAGGCCAAGCATAATATCAATCCTATGGATCTCTAATAGAATCAAATTAGCAAGGAGTTCGTGTCATCCAATAGAGATTAAACAAGATGGATCAATCACGTTTGTTGTCATGGAATTTCGAACAAGTGTTGTTAAATATAGCATATAATATAGTGGACTAGGTTGAATGCCCAAGTGACCGTATAGATTTGATTATTGTTTGCTGAGTTGGCTCGGATTCTATTTATCAATGAGTGATGTGGTGTATGATTATAAACTATTTAGAATTTATAGATGGATATGATTGATATTTGAATATTCTTTTCTGTCAAATGTTAGTTTGGATTCTGGATTTGGACTGTTGATGAATTATAATATTATTGATTTATGATAAGTTCATATCTCGAGTACGAATATTTGGAGGGTGTGACATTTATGGTATCAAAGTATAATTTAAAGATTTGAGGATTATAGAAATATTTGATATGTTTGATGTACGAAGTGTATTGAGCCTTGGTTAATTATTGTAGTGATTGATAAAAATTTTCTTGATGTCCTTTAGGATGACAAGGACACTTGATCCTCCTACTTTATCTTTTTCAGATTAATCTAGTTGGACAAAAAGATTGATTTGGGATGTCTACCAAAATGGACAATGAATAGAATAATTAGTTCTTGTAGTTGTTTCTTCAATTCTATTTGCTCGAGTGGTTTTATTCTATAGGGAGGCTTAGATATTAGAGTCGTCCCTAAGACCAAATGAATAGAAAATTCACCTCCCTGTTTAGAGGAAGTCCAGTCAATTCATTTGGAAATACATCCGAGAACTCACTAACCATCGAATTTGATTTATATGAGTTTCTTGATCTGATTGGTTTTTCTACAAAAAATAAAGCATCTACAACCCTTTTGCATAAGGCGATAAGCTTAAAGTGCCTATATCAGATAAGGGGTTAAATAAATCATATCTAATACCCTCAAAATAAAAGGTAGGTTGATCGGGTATGCAAAAAGTGATATTTTTTTTTTTTTGTAGCAATCAATACTAACATGATTGACGGATAGCCAATTCAGGCCAAGCATAATATCAATCCTATGGATCTCTAATAGAATCAAATTAGCAAGGAGTTCGTGTCATCCAATAGAGATTAAACAAGATGGATCAATCACGTTTGTTGTCATGGAATTTCGAACAAGTGTTGTTAAATATAGCATATAATATAGTGGACTAGGTTGAATGCCCAAGTGACCGTATAGATTTGATTATTGTTTGCTGAGTTGGCTCGGATTCTATTTATCAATGAGTGATGTGGTGTATGATTATAAACTATTTAGAATTTATAGATGGATATGATTGATATTTGAATATTCTTTTCTGTCAAATGTTAGTTTGGATTCTGGATTTGGACTGTTGATGAATTATAATATTATTGATTTATGATAAGTTCATATCTCGAGTACGAATATTTGGAGGGTGTGACATTTATGGTATCAAAGTATAATTTAAAGATTTGAGGATTATAGAAATATTTGATATGTTTGATGTACGAAGTGTATTGAGCCTTGGTTAATTATTGTAGTGATTGATAAAAATTTTCTTGATGTCCTTTAGGATGACAAGGACACTTGATCCTCCTACTTTATCTTTTTCAGATTAATCTAGTTGGACAAAAAGATTGATTTGGGATGTCTACCAAAATGGACAATGAATAGTTGTTTCTTCAATTCTATTTGCTCGAATGGTTTTATTCTATAAGGAGTCTTAGATATTAGAGTCGTCCCTGGGACCAAATGAATAGAAAATTCACCTCCCTGTTTAGAGGAAGTCCAGTCAATTCATCTGAAAATACATCCGAGAACTTACTAATCATCGAATTTGATTTATATGAGTTTCTTGATCTAATTGGTCGTTTATACTAAAAATAAAGCATCTACAACCCTTCTGCATTAGGCGATAAGCTTAAAGTGCCTATATCAGATAATGGGGTAAATAAATCATGTCTAATACCCTCAAAATAAAAGGTAGGCTGATCGGGTATTGAAAAAGTGATTGATTTTTTTGTAGCAATCAATATTAACATGATTGACAATTAGCCAATTCAGGCCAAGCATAATATCAATCCTATGGATCTCTAATATAATCAAATTAGCTAGGAGTTTGTATCTTCCAATAGAGATCAAACAAGATGGATAAATCATGTTTGTTGTCAAATAATTCATAACAATAGTTGTTACATATAGCATGTCATCTAGTGGTCTACGTTGAATGCCCAAGTGATCATATAGATTTCTACAATGTTGGATTTATGATGTGGTTATTGTTTTGTTCAATTGGCTCGGATTCTATGACTCAACAAGTGTTGTGGTGTATGATTATAAACTACACAGGATTTATGATTATAAATGGCACAGGATTTATGGATGGATGTGACTGATATTTAAATATTTTTTTCAGTGCCTCAAATGTTCGGTTGGTTCTTAGATTTTAATTGTTAATCAATTATAGTATTATTAGTTTATGATAGGTTCACTCCTTGAGTACGAATATTAGGGGGCCGTGACATGGGTGGTATCAGATAATGATTTGAGAATTATTGATATATTTGGTATATAAAGTGAGACTTAGTTAATGATGTAGTGATCGATAATTTTTTTTTAATTTCCTTTAGGAATCTAGGATGACAAGGACACTTGATTAATCTAATGAGACAAAAAGAGTGATCGGGGATATCGATCAAAGTTGATTATGAATAGAACAATTTATATCTCTTATTTAATAGTTCTTGCAGTTGTTTCTTCAATTTCACTTGCTTGAGTGGTGCTATTTTATCAGGAAGCTTAGATATTTGGGTCGTCCCTGGGACCAAATGAATAAAAAAAATCACCTCCCTGTTTAGTGGAAGTCCAGTCAGGTCATCTGGAAATACATTCGAGAACTCTTTAACTATCAAATTTTTTTTATATGAGTTTCCTGATCTAATTGTTTCTTTATACTTACAACATAGTATCTTTAATCCTTCTGCATAAAACGATACGTTTGAAGTGCCAATATCAGATAAATGGGTAAATCATGTATAAATTCCTCAAATTAAAAGATAGGTTGTTCGGGTATGTAAAAAAGTGATTTCTTCTTTTATAGTAATCAGTACTAATATGATAGGCAGATAGTCAATTCAGGTCAAGCCTAATATCAAACCTTTGGATCTCTAGGAGAATCAAATTAGCACGAAGTTTATGTCCTCCAATAGAAATCAAACAAGATGGATCAATCACGTTTGTTGTCATTAGAATTTCTAATAATTATTGTTACATATAGCATATAATCTCGTTGTCTAGGTTGAATTTTCACACCGGTGGATTTATGATGTGATTATTGTTTGTTGAGTTGGCATAGATTCTATGTATCAACGAGTTATGTGGAGTATGATTATAAGTTATACAGGATACAGGATTTATGGATGAATGTAATTGATGAATATTCTTTTTTGTGTCCTCAAATGTTAGTTTGGATTCTGGATTTGGACTGTTGATGAATTACAATATCATTGATTTTTTATAGGTTCACTCTTCGAGTACGAATATTCAGGGGTATGACATAAATGGTATCAGAGTATAATTTAAAGATTATTGAAATATTTGTTTGACATATTGAGCCTTAGTTAAGTATGTAGTGATTGATAAAAATTTGTTTGATGTCCTTTCGGAATCTTGGATGACAAGGAATAGAATAATTTGAATCCCTTATATAATAGTTCTGGCAGTTGTTTCTTCAATTTCATTTGCTCGAGTGGTTTTATTCTATAGGGAGGCTTAGATATTAGAGTCGTTCATAGGACCACATCTATAGCAAAATTCACCTTTCTATTTGGAGGAAGTCCAGTCAAGTCATCTGGAAAATCATCCGAGAACTCCTTGACCATCGAAATTTTATTTATATGAGTTTCATGATTTGATTGCTCCTTTATACTTACAATATTGAATCTACAATCCCCTTATCTGATATGCATGAAATGCTAATATCAGATAAGGGGGAAAAATCATGCCTAATACCCTCAAAATAAAAGATAATCTGATTGGGTATATAAAATATGGATTTTTTTTATACCAATCAATACTGATATGATCGGCAGATAGCCAATTCAGGCCAAGCATAATATCAATCCTATGGATATTTAGGAGAATCAAATTAGCTAGGAGTTTGTGTCCTTCAATTGAGATCAAATAAAATGGATAAATCACGTTTGTTGTCAAAGAATTCCTAATAATAGTTGTTACATATAGCATGTAATCCAGTGGTCTAGGTTGAATGCCTAAGTGATCATATAGTTTTCCACACTAGTGGATTTATGATGTGGTTAGTGTGTTGTTCAATTGATTTGGATTCTATGAATTAATGAGTGATGTGATGTATTATTATTAACTACACAGATTTATGGATGGATGTGACATATATGTAAATGTTCTTTTCACTGTCTCAAATTTTTGTTTGGCTCTTAGATTTCGACTATTGATGAATTACAGAATTATTGGTTTACGATAGGTTCACTCCTCAAGTACGAATATTTGTGGGCCGTGACATAGGTGGTATCATAGTATGATTTGAGGATTATTGATTTATTTGATATACAAGGTATATTAAGGCTTAGTTATTGATGTAGTAATCGATAAAAATTTTCTTTGTTGTCCTTTAGGAATCTAGGATGACAAGCACACTTGATCCTCCTACTTTATCTTTTCCTGATTAATCTAATGTGACAAAAAGATTGATAGATAACTTCGATCAGAGTTGACTATGAATAGAATAATTTAAATCCCTTATCTAATAGTTATTGTAATTGTTTCTTCAATTCCTTTTGCTCGAGTGGTGCTATTTTATTAGGGTCGTCCCTTAGATCAAATGAATAGCAAAATTCACCTCCCTGTTTAGAGGAAGTCCAGTCATGTCCATGTCATTTGGGAATACATATGAGACCTACTTGACCATCGAAATTTTTTTATATGAGTTTCATGATCTAATTGCTCCGTTATACTATTATGATATGTTTGATGATAGGTTCACACCTCGAGTACGACTATTCGGAGGGTGTGACATTGGTGGTATCAGAGTATAATTTAAAGATTTTAGGATTATTGAAATATTTGATATGTTTGATGTATGAAGTATATTGAGCCTTAGTTACTTATATAGTGATTGATAGAATTTTCCTTGATGTCCTTTAGGAATCTTGGATGACAATGACACTTGATCCTCCTACTTTATCTTTTTCTGATTAATCTAGTTGGACAAAAAGATTGATCAGGGACGTCTATCAAAATTGACAATGAATTGAATAATTTAAATCCCTTATATAATAGTTTTGGCAGTTGTTTCTTCAATTCTATTTGCTCGAGTGGTTTTATTCTATAAGGAGACTTAGATATTAGAGTCGTCCCTAGGACCAAATTAATAGAAAATTTACCTCCCTGTTTAGAGGAACTCCAGTCAATTCATCTGGAAATACATCCGAGAAGTCACTAACCATCGAAATTTGATTTATATGAGTTTCTTGATCTGATTGTTCCTTTATACTTACAATAAAGCATCTACAGCCCTTCAATACAAACAAGATAGATCAATCACATTTGTTGTCATATCATTCCTAACAATCATTGTTACATATAGTATGTAATCCCATGGTATAGTTTGAATGCGTTCCAAACCAGTGGATTTATGATGTGATTATTGTTTGTTGAGTTGGCTCGGATTCTATGTATTAACGAGTGATGTATTGTATGATTATAAACTGTACAAGATTTATGGATGGATGTGATTGATATTTGAATATTATTTTTTGTATCCTCAAATGTTAGTTTGGATTCTGGATTTGGACTATTGATGAATTACAATATTATTTATTTATGATAGGGTCACGCCTCGAGTAGAAATATTTGGAGGGTGTGACATAGGTGGTATCAGACTATAATTTAAAGATTTGAGGATTATTGAAATATTTGATTTATTTGATATACGAAAACAAATATTGGGAGAGTATGACATAGGTGGTATCATATAAGTATCATAGCATGATTTGAGGATTATTGATTTATTTGATATATTTGATAAGGTATATTAAGGCTTAGTTACTGATGTAGTAATCGATAAAAATTTTCTTTGTTGTCCTTTAGGAATCTAGGATGATAATCACACTTGATCCTCCTACTTTATCTTTTCCTGATTAATCTTATGTGACAAAAAGATTGATATGTGACTTCGATCAGAGTTGACTATGAATAGAATAATTTAAATCCCTTATCTAATAGTTATTGTAATTGTTTCTTCAATTCCTTTTGCTCGAGTGGTGCTATTTTATAAGGAGGCTTAGATATTAGGGTCGTCCCTTAGACCAAAAGAATAGCAAAATTCACCTCCCTGTTTAGAGGAAGTCCAGTCATGTCATTTGGGAATACATATGAGACCGACTTGACTACCGAATTTTTTTATATGAGTTTCATGATCTAATTGCTCCGTTATACAATTATGATATGTTTGATGGTAGGTTCACACCTCGAGTACGAATATTCGAAGGGTGTGACATTGGTGGTATCAGAGTATAATTTAAAGATTTGAGGATTATTAAAATATTTGATATGTTTGATGTATGAAGTATATTGAGCCTTAGTTAATTATGTAGTGATTGATAGAATTTTTCTCCTACTTTATCTTTTTCTGATTAATCTAGTTGGACAAAAAGATTAATCAGGGACGTCTATCAAAATTGACTATGAATAGAATAATTTAAATCCCTTATATAATAATTTTTACTGCTGTTTCTTTAATTCTCCTTGCTCGAGTGGTGTTATTCTATAGGGAGGTTTAGATATTAGGGTCGTCCCTAGGACTAAATAAAAAGAAAATTTATCTCCCTGTTTGGAGGAAGTCTAGTAAAGTCATTCGGTAAAAAGCGATCATTTTTCTTATAGTAATCAATACTAACATGATCGGCAGATAGCCAATTCAGGCCAAGCATAATATCAATCCTTTGGATTTCTAGGAGAATTGAATTAGCAAGGAGTTTGTGTCCTCCAATAGAGATTAAATAAGATTGATAAATCACATTTGTTGTTAAAGAATTCTTAACAATAGTTGTTACATATAGTTGTAATCCAGTGGTCCAGGTTGAATGCTCAAGTGATCATATAGATTTGGTTATTGTTAACAATAGTTAGATAAATCAATTCTTAACAATAGTTAGCTTGGATTCTATGAATCAACGAGTGATGTGGTGTATGATTATAAATTGTATACGAGTTATGGATAGATCTGATTGATATTTGAATATTCTTTTCAATGCTCAATTGTTAGTTTAGATCCTAGATTTGGACTGTTGATGAATTATAATATTATTGATTTATGATAGGTTCATGTCTCAAGTACGAATATTTGAGGTGGCGTGACATAAGTGGTATCAGAGCATGATTTGAGAATTTGTGGATTATTGAGATATTTGATATATTTGATGTGCAAAGTATATTGAGGCTCAATTAATTATGTAGTGATCGAAAAAAAAAAATTTATGTCCTACTTTGACTTTTTCTAATTAATCTAGTGGGACAAAAAGATTAATTAGGGATATCGATCAGAATTAACTATAAATAAAATAACTTAAATCCCTTATCTAATAGTTCATATAGTTTTTTCTTCAATTCCACTTGCTTGAGTGGTGCAATTATATAGCGAGGTTCAGATATTAGAGTCGTCCCTGGGATCAAATCAATAGCAAAATTTACCTCGCTGTTTGGAGGAAGTCTAGTCAAGTCATTTAGAAATACATCGGAGAACTCCCTGACCAACGAAATTTTTTTTATATGAGTTTCTTGATTTGATTGCTCCTTTATACTTATAACCTTTCTGTATTAGGCGATACGCTTGAAGTGCCAATATCAGATAAAGGGGCAAATTATACCTAATATCCTCAAATTAAAAGATAGGTTGATCGGATATATAAAAGTGATCATTTTTTTATGGCAATCAATACTAATATGATTGGTAGATAGCCAATTCAGGCCAAATATAATATCAATCCTTTGGATTGGATGTAATCTAGTGGTTTCGGTTGGATGCCCAAGTGATCATATAGATTTTCACACTGGTAGATTTATGATGTGGTTATTATTTTGTTCAGTTGGCTCGGATTTTATGAATCAACGAGTGATGTGGTGTATGATTATAAACTGCACAAGATTTATGGATGGATGTAACAGATATTTAAATGTTCTTTTCCGTGCTTCAGATGTTCGTTTGGCTTTTAGTTTTGGAATATTAATGAATTACAGTATTATTGGTTTATGATAGGTTCACTTCTCGAGTACGAATATTCGGGAGTTGTGACATATGTGGTATCAGAGCATGATTTGAGGATTATTGATATATTTGATATACTTTGTATATTGAGACTTATTTTAATGATGTAGTGATCGATAAGAAATTTCTTTGATTTCTTTTAGGAATCTAGGATGACAAGGACACTTGATCCTCCTACTTTATCCTTTTCTAATTTATCTAATTGGACAAAAAGACTGATTGGGGACATCGATCAGAGTTAACTATTAATAAAATAATTTAAATTCCTTATCTAATAGTTCTTATAGTTGTTTCTTCAATTCCCTTATCTTATCGGGAAGTTTAGATATTAGAATCGTCCCTCGGACCAAATGAAAAGAAAATTTACCTCCCTGTTTGTAGGAAGTCCAGTAAAGTCATTTGGAAATATATCCGAGAACTCACTAACCATCGAAATTTTATTTATATAAGTTTCTTGATCTGATTGCTCCTTTATATTTACAACCCTTCTACATTAAGTGATACACTTGAAGTGCCAATATCAAATAAAAGGGCAAATCTTGCCTAATACCCTCAAATTAAAAGATAGCTTGATCGGGTATGCAAAAAGTGATCATTTTTTATGAATGGCATTCAATACTAATATGATCAGTAGATAGCCAATTCAGGCCATGCATAATATCAATCCTCTGGATATCTAGGAGAATCAAATTAGCAAGGAGTTATATATAGTATGTAATCTCATGGTCTAGTTTGAATGCCCAAGTGACCATATAGATTTCCACACCAGTGGATTTATGATACGATTATTGTTTGCTGAGTTGGCTCGGATTCTATGTATCAACGTGTGTGTTGTATGATTATAAACTGCATAAGATTTATGAATGGATGTGATTGATATTTGAATATTATTTTATGTATCCTCAAATGTTAGTTTGGATTCTGGATTTGGACTGCTGATGAATTACAATATTATTTATTTATGATAGGTTGATTCTGGATTTTGACTGTTGATGAGTCGTCCCTAGGACCAAATGAAAAGAAAATTTACCTCCCTATTTGGAGGAAGTCCAGTAAAGTCATTCGGAAATACATCTGAGAACTCACTAATCATCGAAATTTTTTATATGAGTTTCTTGATCTGATTGCTTCTTTATACTTACAACTCTTCTGCATTAGGCGATACGCTTGAAGTGCCAATATCAAATAAAGGGGCAAATCTTGTGTAATACCCTCAAATTACAAGATAGCTTGATCGGGTATGCAAAAAGTGATCATTTTTTATGAATGACAATCAATACAAATATGATCAGTAGATAGCCAATTCAGGCCAAGCATAATAGCAATCCTCTGGATCTCTAGGTGAATCAAATTAGCAAGGAGTTCGTGTCTTCCAATAGAGATAAAATAAGATGGATAAATAATGTTTATTGTCAAAGAATTCCTTTCAATAGTTGTTACATATAGCATGTAATCAGTGGTCTAGGTTGAATGCCCAAGTAATCATATAGATTTTCAGTGAATTTATGATCTGATTGTTGTTTGTTGAGTTGGCTCAGATTTTATGTTATCTCTAGATCTTCTGCAACCTATGTTCCTAAACACTCAATCTTTCTCCTTGTTATTTACTAAGGATTTTCTTTTTAGGGATTGAAAATCCATATATTATAGGGTTTGTGCTTCAATATCTATTGCCATATATTAGAGTTAAATCTTTCTAAATCGGCATTACATCTAGATTTATCTCTCCTCTTTGAATCGAGGATATTGCAACTTCTCTTTGATTCATCAATCTAAGTAGGAGACAATATATCCTAATTTTATTAATTATTTTTTATTAAAGGGGTCATCCCATCTTAATTGAAAAAGAAAATATTTTTACAAGAACAAATCTAATTATCTTTCCTTATTTTTTTACTTTTTTTACCTTTTTAATGTTTGATCCGGTGTAATTCTCTTCAAGATATTCCTTTTGGTTTTGTTTTCGTGGATCTGATACAAGATTTGATTGACCCTCTTTTCCTTAATTGGAATTTTAAAATTATATTTTAATGGAATCTTTGATGTTTTTATTTTGACTGACATTTTTTTTTTTATTATTAGTATTTTTATCTTGACTAATATTTTTTATTTTTATTTTGACTAATATTTATCTTATTTTTATTTTGACTAATATTATTTTTTATTTTATCTTGATTAATATTATTATCACTAATATTATTTTGATAATAAATATTCAAAAGAAGTAATTTGATTGGTATGATCCATGGTTCAGCGATGATGTTGACACACTTTTTATTTCTTAGTCGAGCAAGATTGGTCCAATTGTTATTTCAAGCTTAAAAGCAGATCTAGCTCTGTCTCTGAGTTTGATTATAAATTGAGCAAAGCATCAAGCTAAAGTTGGTTCTTCTAATAGCAACTTGATTGAATTGTGTTCTAACCATCTTTATTTGGAAGTGTTGCACTGAAGTTACTGGGGTTTTGTAATGATGTATTATGTTGAGGCTTGTATTATAACGTATGAAGTTATGTTCTTAGGCCATGTATATTGAGGCTTATTTAATTATGTTATGATTGATAAAAAAAAATTTTAATGTTAATTAGGAATCTAGGATGATAAGGACATTTGATCCTCCTACTTTATATTTTTTTGATTAATCTAGTGGGACAAAAAGGATTGATCTGGGTTATCGATCAGAATTGACTATGAATTGAACAATTTTTTCCTTACTTAAAATCACATGGCCTAAGAAAGTAACTTTATTCAACTAAAACTCACATTTGAACTTTGCATACAACTTCTTTTCTCTTTGTATGGACAATACTTTTCTCAAGTGTTCCTCATGCTCCTAATTATAAATTGCACAGGTTTTATGGATGGATGTGATTGATATTTGAATATTTTTCTCGGTATCCTCAAATGCTAGTTTGGATCTAGAATTTTGAATGTGGATGAATTACAACATTATTGATTTATGAAAGGTTCACGCCTCTTGAATGCGAATATTCGGGAGGTGCGGCAGAGGTGGTATCAGAGCATGATTTAATGATTACTGAGATATTTGATATGTTTAATGTGTAAAATATATTGAGGCTTAGTTAATTATGTAGTGATCGATGAAAATTTTTTTTATGTCCTTTAGGAATCTAGGATGATAAGGACATTTGATCCAAGGTTCGTCGTATCGGTCCGTACCAGCGTGCTGAGTTTTGGTCGGTATGGTACGGTATGTCGGTACAGCTCGGTATGCTTGGGCATATCGAGCGGTACAAAATAAATAATATTTTAATAATTAAAAAATATTATTTTATTAATACCAGAAAAATTAGAAAAAAAAGTTGGGTTAGGGTTTGTAAGATAGAAATTGGTATAGATTCAACAAAATCAATGTAAATTAGGTAAAAATAATATTACATATCTTTTTCTAGCTTTGAGGAACCGTTTTGAGAAAGTGAGAGTTTGATCGTTATATAGTCTGTAACGGTCGATTTTGATCGTTACAGGGTCTTTAACGGTCGATTTTGATCGTTACAGGGTCTGTAGTTGGTACCGCTCGGTATAGGGCGGTCCGCGTACCGGTAAACCATCGGATCGGTACGTACCGCCCGTATAGGGCGCTACGAAAAACCTTGACTTGATCCTCCTACTTTATATTTTTCTGATTAATCTCGTGGGACAAAAAGGATTGATCTAAGATATCAATCAGAATTGACTATGAATTGAATAATTTTTCCCTTATTTGAAATCACATGGCCTAAGAAACTAACTTCATTCAGTTAGAACTCACATTTGTTGAACTATGCATACAACTTCTTTTCTCTTTTTATGGACAATACTTTTCTCAAGTGTTCCTCATGCTCTTGATTACTCCTTGAGTATATTAATATGTCATCAATGAATGCAATTATATAGTCATTCAAAACTGGTTGAAATATCTTATTCATCAATTCCATAAGCTGTAGGGGCATTAGTTGAGCCAAAAAGCATTATTAAGAATTATGGTGATTATATCAAATTATAAAAGTTATTTTCTTTTAGATACTTTCTTTCTTAGAATTCTTTCTATATCATTACTAAGAATTCTTTCTTGATCATAAGCATTACTAAGAATTCTTTCTTGATCTTCGATTAATCGTAACCTTGCCTCAGATCAATTTTAAATTGGCTTGAATTTTATGAATCATCGAGTGATATGGCATATAATTATACAATGCACAGGTTTTATTGATGGTATTAGATGTGAATATTCGGCAGGGGGGGGGGGGGGCATGGTAGAGGTGGTATTAGAGCATGATTTGCGGATTTGAGGATTACTGAGATATTTGATATGTTTAATGTGCAAAGATTGAGGCGTAGTTAATTATGTAATGATCGATGAAATTTTTTTTTTAAGTCATTTATGAATCTAGACTGACCAGGGCACTTGATCCTCCTACTTTATCTTTTTCTGATTAATCTAGTGGGACAAAAAGGATTTATCGGGGACATCGATTAGAATTGACTATGAATAGAATAATTTAAGAAGCTTAGTCCTTGTTTCAGGGGTGAACTGATCCAATGGAGGTCGAATAATGGATTAAACGAGTAGAGAGAATATTTGATATCTTAAATTGCTCTAATGATTCAAGGATTAATACTACTCTAGATGGGTTAGATCACATGCCTTGTAAACATTTGATATCCATATGTGAGGATTTGATTCTAAAACTTTAAGCTAAGACAAAAATTCTTGTTTAACTTCGATTCTTATTCCCTTATCATTCTCAAGTGTATGTTGGTTACACCCATTTTTTCTCAGTTTTGTGTAAGTTTTCTCCTCTAATTGCTTAAGTTTGGCCAACACAAGGATTGGAAGGTGGTAAGCATATATCAGAGAAGCTCAGGTGTGACCCATGCAACAAGCATAAGTGACACAATCTTTAGGCTAGCTAGTGACACGTCCTTTTTTTTAACTTAATGTGAATCTTTCATAATTCATATCAAATTTCTAAGATTCACATCTAGGTCCCTAGTAATAAGTTCTTAATATAAAATTATTTAATCAAAAAAATTATTAAACATTCTTATATTCATAAATAGGTCCTCATAAACAATTTGAAATGTATCATTACAAATATTTCGGAAATGAGGGGGGGTGGGGGGCGTGGTAGAGGTGGTATTAGAGCATGATTTGCGGATTTAAGGATTACTGAGATATTTGATATGTTTAATGTGCAAAGATTGAGGCGTAGTTAATTATGTAATGATCGATGAAATTTTTTTTTTATGTCATTTAGGAATCTAGACTGATCAGGGCACTTGATCCTCCTACTTTATCTTTTTTTGATTAATCTAGTGGGACAAAAAGAATTTATCGGGGACATCGATTAGAATTGACTATGAATAGAATAATTTAAGAAGCTTAGTCCGTCATGTTTCAGGGGTGAACTGATCCAATGGTCGAATAATGGATTAAACGAGTAGAGAGAATATTTGATATCTTAAATTGCTCTAATGATTCAAGGATTAATACTACTCTAGATGGGCTAGATCACATGCCTTGTAAACATTTGATATCCATATGTGAGGATTTGATTCTAAAACTTTAAGCTAAGACAAAAATTCTTGTTCAACTTTGATTCTTCTTCCCTTATCATTCTCTAGTGTATATTGGTTGCACCCATTTTTTCTCAGTTTTGTGTAAGTTTTCTCCTCTAATTGCTGTAGGGACATTAGTCAAGCCAAAAAGCATTACTAAGAATTTATGGTGATCATATCAAGTTATAAAAGTTGTATTTTTTTTAGATATTTTCTTTCTAAGATTTAGAATTCTTTCTTGATCATAAGCATTAGTAAGAATTCTTTCTTTATCTTCACTTAAGTGTAACCTTATCTCAGATCAATTTTGAGTTGGCTTGAATTTTGTGAATCAACGAGTGACGAGGCGTATAATTTTAAACAACAGGTTTTGTTAATGGATGTGATTGATATTTGAATGTTTCTTTTCGGTATTCTCAAATGTTAGTTTGGATCTGGGATTTTGAATATGGATGCATTACAATATTATAGAGTTATGATAGGTTCACGCCTCTTGAATGTGAATATTCGGGGGACGTGGCATAGGTAGTATCAGAGCATGATTTGAGGATTTGAGGATTATTGAGATATTTGAAATGTTTAATGTGCAAATTATATTGAGACTTAGTTAATTATGTAGTGATCGATAAAAAAAAATTTTAATATCATTTAGGAATCTAGGGTGATCATGACATTTGGTCCTCCTACTTTATGTTTTTCTGATTAATCTAGTGAGACAGAAAGAATTGTTCGGGGATATCGATCATAATTGACTATAAATAGAATAATTTAAGAATCTTAGTCCTCCCTGTTTCAAGGGTGAACTGATCTAATGGTGATCGAATAATGGATGATACGAATGGAGAGAATATTTGATGTCTTAAATTGCTCTAATCATCCAAGGATTAAGACTACTGTAGATGGGTTAGAACACATGCATTGTAAATATTTGATTCCCATATGTGAGGATTAGATTCTAAAACTTCAAGCTAAGGTAAAATTTCTTGTTCAACTTCAATTCCTATTCCCTTTTCATTCTCAAGTGTATGTTGGTTGTAGTCATTTTTTCTCAGTTTTGGGTAAGTTTTCTTCTCTATTGCTTAAGTATGGCTAATACAAGGATTGTAAGTTGTTAAGCATATAAGAGAGAAGCCCAGGTGTCACCCATGCAAGAAGCATAAGTAGCATCATCTTTAGGCTAGCTAGTGACATTTTTTTTAACTTAATGTTAATTTTTTATAATTCGTGTCAAATTTTTAAGATTCACATTTAGGTCCTTAGTAATAAGTTCTTAATATAAAATTATTTAATCAAGAGAATTTTTAAATAATCTCATATCTATAAATAGGTCCTCATAAATAATTTGAAATATATCATTACAAATATTTTGTAAATAAGGGATATTACACTCTTCCCTCTTAAAAAGAAAAATTTAGTCGTCTAAATTTATCATGCATCCATCGATGGAAGATGAAGATAAACTTTATTCAGGATAAACTTTTTTTATTTCCTCTTCTTGCTCCTAAATTGTTTCATCCATTAAATGATGTTTCTGAATCATTTTAAATAGAAGAGTGATCTTATTCCTTAGGATCTTTTCTTATTAATAATCTGTGTGGACTCCTCCACATATTATCGATCAAAATCAATTCATAATGACATAAGAGGGATCCAGTATAAACATTGATTTGCTAAACAGTTAAACACTATAAAAAATATATTGCAATCTCCTTCATGCCTTCCTACTAACAATGAATTTTAAAATCTCTATACATCTTAGTGCTACCAGGATGCATGGTGTACTCGGATTTATGACCTTCAGTATTTGATTCTTGATATCTGGATCATTTGAGATGTATACTCTATCTGCAAATTTCAACAAGCCATCCTCTAGAATTCAAAGTTCAGGCTTCAATCCTTTTTCCATCTCATTCCTCTAGTAGATTAAACGTGCATCTTGTAATTGTCCTTTAACTTGTTGAATGATATCGGATTGAACTTGGATAGAGGCAATCAATATCATTGAGTCTTGCACTTTCCTGATAACATTCAAGTCACATTTTTCTTCCAATCGCCTCCATTGCTCCACAACCAGACTAGCAATATGAGAGAATTAGAATCTCTCAACGAATCTCCTGTAATAGCCTCCATTCTAATTTCTCTCACATTCATTGGTACTTCTCATTTAATTACCGCCTCCACTTTCTTTGGGTCAATAAAGATGCCCTTATTTGAAATCATGTGGCCTAAGAAAGGAACCTCATTCAACCAGAACTCATATTTGCTGAACTTTGCGTCAAACTTATTTTCTCTTAGTATGGACAATACTTTTTTCAAGGGTTCCACATGCTCTTGATTACTCCTCGAGGATACTAATATGTCATCAATAAATACAATTACATAGTCATCTAAAAAAATGGTTGAAGTATCCTATTCATCAGTTCCATAAAAGTTGTAAGGGCATTAGTAAAGCCAAAAAGAATTACTAAGAATTCATAGTGATCATATTGAGTTATAAAAGTTATTTTTTTTAAGATATCGTCTTTCTTGATTTTCAATTATTGTAACCCTACCTTAGATAAATTTTGAGTTGACTTGGATTTTATGAATTATCAAGTGATGTGGCGTATAATTATAAGCTGTATAAGTTTTATGGATGGATTTGATTGATATTTGAATGTTTTTTTCGATACTCAAATGTAAGTTTAGATCTGGGATTTTGAATGCGGATGAATTATAATATTATTGATATGATAGGTTCACGACTCTTGAATGCGAATATTCGGGGTGCGTGGCAGAGGTGGTATCAGAACATGATTTGAGGATTTGAAAATTATTGAGATATTTGATATGTTTCATGTACAACGTATATTGAGGCTTAATTAATTAGGAAGTGATCGTTGAAATTTTTTGTTAATGTCATTTAAGAATCTAGGATAACAAAGATATTTGAACCTTCTACTTTATCTTTTTCTAATTAATCTAGTGGGACAAAAAGGATTGATCGGGGATATCGATAAGAATTCACTATGAATTTAACAATTCTTCCTTTACTTGAAATCACATGGCTAAAGAAAGTAACTTCATTCATCCAGAACTCACATTTGTTGAACTTTGCATCTAACTTCTTCTCTCCTTATATGGACAATACTTGTCTCAAGTGTTCCTCATGCTCCAAAAATGGTTGAAATATCCTATTCATTAGTTCCATAAAAGTTGTTGGGGTATTAGTAAAGCCAAAAAGCATTATTAAGAATTTATTATTATCATATCGAGTTATAAAAGTCTATTTTTTTATATTTTATTTTTTGATCTTCAATTAATAGTAACCCTGCCTTGGATCAATTTTGAGTTGGGTTGGATTTTATAAATCATCGAGTGATGTCGCGTATAATTATAAACTACACAGGTTTTATGGATAGATGTGGTTGATATTGAATGTTTTTTCAGTATTTTCAAATGTTAATTTGGATCTGAGATTTTGAATATGGATGAATTATAATGTAATTGATTTATAATAGGTTCGCGCCTCTTGAATGCAAATATTCGGGGGGCGTGGCAGAGGTGGTATCAGAGTATGATTTGAGGATTATTGAGATATTTTATATATTTAATGTGCAAAGTATATTGAGGCTTAGTTAATTATATAGTGATTGATGAAATTTTTTGTTAATGTCATCTAGTGGGACAAATCGGATTGATCGAGGATATCGATAAGAATTTACTATGAATTTTATAATGTTTCTTTTACTTGAAATCACATGGCTAATGAAAGTAATTTCATTCAATCATAACTCACATTTGTTAAACTTTGCATCTAACTTCTTTTCTCTTTATATGGACAATACTTAAAAAGTGTTCCTCATGCTCTTGATTACTCCTCAAGTATACTAATATGTCATCAATGAATATAATTACATAGTCACTAAAAATAGCTGAAATATCATATTCATCAATTCCGTAAAAGATATATGGGCATTAGTTAAGCCAAAAAGCATTATTAAGAATTCATAGTGATCATATCGAGTTATAAAAGTTATTTTTCTTTTAGATATCTTCTTTCTTGATCTTCAATTAATCGTAACCCTGCCTCAGATCAATTTTAAGTTGGCTTGGATTTTATGAATCATCGAGTGATGTGGCGTATAATTATAAATTGCACAGATTTTCTGGATGGAGGTGATTGATATTTGAATATTTTTTTCGGTATCCTAAAATGTTAGTTTCGATCTAAGATTTTAAATGTGGATGAATTACAATATTATTGATTTATGATAGGTTCACGCCTCTTAAATGTGAATATTCGAGGGGCGTAGCAGAGGTGATATCAGAGCATGATTTGAGGACTATTGAGATATTTGATATGATTAAATATGCAAAGTATATTGAGGCTTAGCTAATTATGTAGTAATCGATGAAAAAAAATTTTAATGTCATTTTGGAATATAGGAACTTCATTCCCGTGAAACGTCTTTTATAACTCGATATGATCGATGATATTTTTTTTTAATGTCATTTTTCTTAATGCACGAATCTCTTGTAATAACCACTCATGCTCGAGAAACTTTTAATTTCTATCACATTCATTGGTACTTCTCATTTAATTATCGTTTTCACTTTCTTTGGGTCAATAAAGATGCCCTTACTTGAAATCATATGGCCTAAGAAAGTAACTTCATTCAGCTCGAACTCAAATTTGCTGAACTTTACATCAAACTTATTTTCTCTTACTATAGACGATACTTTTCTCAAGGGTCTCTCATGCTCCTGATTCCTCGAGGATACTAATATATCATCAATGAGTACAATTATATAGTCATCTAAAAATGGTTGAAATATCCTATTCATCAGTTCCATAAAAGCTATAGGGGCATTAGTCAAGCCAAAAAGCATTACTAAGAATTCATGGTGATCATATTGAGTTATAAAAGTTGTTTTTGTTTTAGATATCTTCGTTCATGATCTTCAATTAATCGTAATTCTTCCTCAGATCAATTTTGAGTTGACTTAGATTTTATGAATCATCGAGTGATGTGGCATATAATTATAAACTGCATAGGTTTTATGGAAGAATATAATTTATATTTGAATGTTTTTTTTTAATATTCTTAAATATTAGTTTGGATCTAAGATTTTGAATGTGGAGGAATTATAATATTCTTAAATATAAGCTCGCGTGACGCAGTGCTTTTTCTCCTATGCGGGGAGAAGATCGAGGCGACGTCGCCCCTTTCTCCTTTTTTTTATATTTTAATATATTTAATATTATATTATATAATATTATATTATAAAATATTTATATTATATTTTAATATATCTGGTGGTACACACTGCATACCGCTTAATACTAGTACCGTACCAGTACTGAGATGAAATCGGTACATAGGTACGGATCGATAAGTCCAATTTTTTTTAGTGACATTTAGGAATCTAGGATGACAAAGACATTTGATCCTTCTACTTTATCTTTTTTTGATTAATCTAGTGGGATAAAAAGGATTGATCGGGGATATCGATCATAATTAACTATGAATAGAAAAATTTAAGAAGCCTAGCCTCCCTGTTTTAGGGGTGAACTGATCCAATGGTGGTCGAATAATGGATGATACGAATGGAGAGAATATTTGATGTCTTAAATTACTCTGATGATCGAAGGAATAAGACTACTATAGATGGGTTAGAACACATGTCATGTAAACATTTAATTCTCATATGTGAGGATTTGATTCTAAAAAGCTAAGGCAAAACTTCTTGTTCAACTTTAACTCCTCTTCCCTTCTCATTCTCAAGTGTATACTAGTTGCAACCATTTTTTCTCAATTTTGGGTAAGTTTTCTCTTCTAATTGCTTAAGTTTGGCTAACACAAGGATTGATAGTAAGCATATATGAGAGAAGCTCAAGTGTCACTCGTGCAACAAGCATGAGTGGCACCATATTTAGGCTTGCTAGTGACACATGTCATCCTTTTCTTTTAACTTCATATAAAATTTCTAAGATTCACATTTAGGTCCCTAGTAATAAGTTCTTAATTTAAAATTATGTAATCAAGATAATTATTAAACAATTTCATATTTACAAATAGGTCTTCATAAACAATTTAAAATGTATCATTACAAATATTTTGAAAATGATGGATATTACACTCTCCCCTCTTAAAAAGAAAAATTTAGTCCTCTAAATTTATCATGCATTCATTGATAAAAAGATATGGATAAACTTTCTTCATCATAAATTTTCTTAATTTCCTCCTCTAACTTCTAAATTGTTTCATCCATTAAACAATGCTTCACAATCTTTTTAAATAGAAGAATAATCCAATTCCTTAGGATCTTTTCTTTCTTATCAATAATCTGTGTGGGCTCCTCCACATAAGGCAAGTTCTTATCGATCAAAATCAATTCATAATCACATAAGAGGGATCTGGTATAAATATTTATTTGTTAACAAGTTAAACACTATGAAAAATATATTGCAATCTCCTCCTTCATTCCTTCCCACTAAAATGACTTTTAAGATCTATATATATCTTAGTGCTACCAGGAGGTGTACTCGAATTTATGGCCTTCCTTCAGTATTTAATTATTGATATATGGATCATTTGAGATGTATATATTTTCAGGGTATTTTTTTTAGATATCTTCTTTCTTAATCTTCAAATATCGTAACCCTGCCTCAGATCAATTTTAAGTTGGCTTGGATTTTATGAATCATCGAGTGATGTGGCGTATAATTATAAATTGCACAGGTTTTATGGATGGATCTGATTGATCTTCGAATGTTTTTTACGATATTCTCAAATGTTAGTCTGTATTTGGGATTTTGAATGTGGATACATTATAATATTATTGATTTATGATAGGTTTACGTCTCTTGAATGCAAATATTCGAGGGGCATGGCAGAGGTGGTATCAGAGTATGATCTAAGGATTTTAGGATTACTGAGATATTTGATATGTTTAATGTGCAAAGTATATTGAGGCTTAGTTAATTAGGTAGTGATCGATGTCATTTATTTAATGTCATTTAGGAATCTAGGATGATAATGACATTTGATCCTCATACTTTTTCTTTTTCTGATTAATCGTGTGGGACAAAAAAGATTGATCGGGGATATCGATCAGAATTGGCTATGAATTGAAAATTTTTTACCTTATTTGAAATCACATGGCCTAAGAAAGTAACTTCATACAGCCAGATCTCACAATTGCTGAACTTTGCATATAACTTCTTTTCTCTTTATATGGATAATATTTTTCTTAAGTGTTCGTCATGCTCCTGATTACTTCTCGAGTATACTAATATGTCATCAATGAATACAATTACATAGTCATCTTAAAATGGTTGAAATATCCAATTCATCAGTTTCATAAAAGCTGTAGGGGCATTAGTCAAACCAAAAAGCATTACTAAGAATGTATGGTTAACATATCGAGTTATAAAAGTTATTTTTTAATAATTTTTCTTGATCTTTAATTAATCGTAACCTTGCTTTAGATCAATTTTGGATTGGTTTGGATTTTATGAATCATCGAGTGATATGACATATAATTATAAACTACTTAATAATTATATCAATTACATAGTGTTTTTTTTGTATCATCAAATGTTAATTTGGATCTTCGATTTTGAATGTGAATGAATTACAATATTATTGATTTATGATTGGTTCACGCCTCTTGAATGTGAATATTCGGAGAGCGTGACAGAGGTGGTATCAAAGCACGATTTAAGGATCTGAGGATTATTGAGATAGTTGATATGTTTAATATGCAAAGTATATTGAGGCTTAGTTAATTATGTAGTTATTGATGAAATTTTTTTTAATGTCATTTAGGAATCTATGATGACAAGGACATTTGATCCTTCTACTTTATTTTTTTCCTGATTAATCTAGTGAGATATAAAGGATTGATCGGGGATATCGATCAGAATTGACTTTGAATAGGAAAATTTAAGAAGTTTAGTCCTCGCTATTTCAAGGGTGAACTAATCCAATGGTTGTATAATTGATGATATGAATGAAGAGAATATTTGATGTCTTAAATTGCACCGATGATCCAAGGATTAAGACTAGTGTAGATTGGTTAGAACACGTCTTGTAAAGATTTGATTCCCATATGAGAGGATTTGATTCTTAAACTTCAAGCCGAGGCAAAACCTCTTGTTCAACTTTAATTCCTCTTCCCTTCTCATTCTCCAGTGTATGCTGGTTGCAGTCATTTTTTCTCAGTTTTTGGGTTAGTTTTCTCCTCTAATTGTTTAAGTTTGACTAACACAAGGATTGTAAGGTGGTAAGCATATATGAAAGAAGCTCAAGTGTTACCCATGCAATAAGCATAAGTGGCACTATATTTAGGCTAGCTAGTGACACATGTCGTCCTCTTTTTTTTAACTTAATATGAATTTTTTATAATTAATATCATTTCTATGATTCATATTTAGGTCGCTAGTAATAAGTCCTTAATATAAAATTATTAAATTAAGAGAATTATTAAACAATCTCATATTTATAAATAAGTCATAAATAATTTAAAATATATCATTACAAATATTTTGGAAATGAGGGATATTACACTCTCCCCTCTTAAAAAGAAAAATTTAGTCGTCTAAATTTATCATGCATCTATCAATAGAAAGATGATAAACTTTATTCAACTTTCTTCATTTTTCTCCTCTAGCTTCTAAATTGTTTCATCCATTAAATGATGCTTCCGAATCATTTTGAATAGAAGATTGATCCTATTCCTTAGGATCTTTTCTTTCTTATCAATATTCTGTGTAGGCGCATCCACATAAGGCAAGTTTTTATCGCTCAAAATCAATTCATAATAACATGAGAGGGATCCGGTATAAACTTTTAACAAGTTAAACACTTTGAAAAATATATTGCAATTTCCTCTCTGTGGTCCAACTAACAATGACTTTTAAGATCTCTATACATCTTAGTGCTACTAGGCAAGGTTTTACCTACCAGTCTGTACCGGTGTATCAACATTTTATCGGTATCGATATTGGGTGGTACGGACAATGCATACCGCTCGATATATTAAAATATATTATAATATTATATAATAGAATATTAAATATAATTAATATATTAGAAAAAGAAAAAAAAGGCGACGTCGTCTCGATCTTTATCCCCATGCAAGGAGACGTTTCGTCTCCTAGCGCGGAAGAACAATCGCTCGCGGGCGAGGGCGACGACGGCGCGTGGGCGAGGACTTTCACCCTCAATCGATCGCTAACGGTCAAAATCGATCGTCGACGGTCGATTTTAGCGATACCGCTGGGTAGCGAACGATCCGGGTACTGGTAACCTGGTAGACCGGTACGTACCGCCCGTACCCGATGGTACAGATCGAAATTGCAATCCTTGCTACCAGGATGCAGGCTGTACTCGGATTTATGGCCTTTCTTCAGTATTTGATTATTGATATCTGGATCATTTGAGATGTATACTTGTTTCCTAAATTTCAACAGGTCATCCTCTATAACTCAAGATCAGACTTCAATCATTTTTTCATCTCATTCCTCTATTAGATTAAACATGAATCTTGTAGTTGTCCTTTAACTTGTTGAATGAGATCGGATTGAACTTGGATAGAGGGCATCAATATCATTGAGTCTTGCACATTTCTGACAACATTCAAATCACATTTTTCTTCCAATAGCCTTCATTGCTTCAAAACCAGTCTAGCAATATGAGAGAATTAGAATCCCACCACGAATCTCCTGTAACTACTCATGCCCGAGAAACTTCTAATTTCTATTACACTAATTGGTACTTCTCATTTAATTATCGCTTTCACTTTCTTTGGGTCAACAAAGATGCCATTACTTGAAATCACATGGCTTAAGAAAGTAACTTCATTCAGCCAAAAAGTAACTCACATTTGCTGAATTTTGTATCTAACTTATTTTCTCTTAGTATAGATAAAACTTTTCTTAAGGGTTCCTCATGCTCCTAATACTCCTCAAGTATACTAATATGTCATCCATGAATACAATTACATAGTCATCTAAAAATGGCTGAAATATCATATTCATCAATTCCATAAAAGTTGTAGGGCATTAGTCAAGCCAAAAAGCATTACTAAGAATTCATGGTTTCATATCGAGTTATAAAAGTTAATTTTTTTAAGATATCTTCTTTCTTGATCTTTAATTAATTGTAACCCTGCCTCAGATCAATTTTGAGTTGGCTTGGAGTTTATGAATCATCGGGTGATGTGACGTATAATTATAAATTGTACAGGTTTTATGGATGGATGCGATTGATATTTGAATATTTTTTTCTGTATCCTCAAATGTTTTTTTTCGGTATAACAAAGATTGCAAGGTGGAAAGCATATATGAGAGAAGCTCAAGTGTCACCCATATAACAAGCATAAGTTGCACCATATTTAAGCTAGCTAGTGACACTTGTCGTCCTTTTTTTTTTTAACTTAATGTGAATCTTTTATAATTCATATCAAATTTTTAAGATTCACATCTAAGTCCCTAGTAATAAGTTTTTTATATAAAATTATTTAATCAAGAGAATTATTAAATAATCTCATATTTATAAATAGGTCCTCATAAATAATTTAAAATGTATCATTATAAATATTTTGGAAATGATGGATATTACACTCTTCCCTCTTAAAAAGAAAAATTTAGTTGTCTAAATTTATCATGCATCCATCGTTAATAAGATTAGGATAAACGTTCTTCATGATAAACTTTCTTCATTTTCTCCTCTAGCTCTTAAATTGTTTCTTCCATTAAATGATGTTTTCTTAATCATTTTAAATAGAAGAATAATCCTATTCCTTAGGATCTTTTTTTTCCTATCAATAATTTGTGTGGGCTTCCCATATAAGGCAAGTTATTATCAATCAAAATCAATTTATAATGACATAAGAGGGATCTTGTATAAACTTTGATTTGCTAACAAGTTAAACACTGGGAAACATATATTACAATCTTCTCTTTCATGCCTTCCCACGATGACTTTTAAGATCTCTATACATCTTAGTGTTACCTGGATATAAGGTGTACTCGGATTTATGGCCTTCCTTCAGTATGTGATTCTTGATATATAGATCATTTGGGATGCATATTGTATCCCCAAATTTTAACAAGCCATCCTCTAGAACTCAAAAATCAGGCTTAAATCCTTTTTTCATCTCATTCCTATAGTAGATTAAACGCGTATCTTGTAATTGTCCTTTAACTTGTTGAATGAGATTAGATTGAACTTGGATAAAGGTCATCAATATCATTGAGTCTTGCACTTTCCTGATAACATTCAAATCACATTTTTCTTCCAGTATTCTCCATTGCTTCACAACTAGACTAGCAATCCGAGAGAATTAGAATCCCTTCACGAATCTCCTATAATAACTAGTTATACTCGAGAAACTTCTAATTTCTCTCACATTCATTGGTACTTCTCATTTAATTATCGCTTCCACTTTCTTTGGTCAACAAAGATGCCCTTACTTGAGAGCATGTAGCATAAGAAAGTAACTTTATTCAGCCAGAACTCACATTTGCTGAACTTTGCATCTAACGTCTTTTCTCTTACTATGGATAATACTTTTTTAAAGTGTTCCTCATGTTCTTGATTACTCCTTGAGTATACTAATATGTCATCAATGAATACAATTACATAGTCATCCAAAAATGGCTGAAATATCTTATTCATCAGTTCCACAAAAGCTATAGGAGCATTAGTAAAGCCAAAAAGCATTACTAAGAATTTATGGTGATCATATCGAGTTATAAAAGTAGTTTTTTTTCAGATATCTTCTTTATTGATCTTCAATTAATCGTAACCCTACCTCAGATCAATTTTGAGTTGGCTCGGTTTTTATGAATCATCGAGTGATGTGGCATATAATTATAAAATGCATAGGTTTTATTGATTGATGTGATTGATATTTGAATGATTTTTTCGGTATCCTCAAATGTTAGTTTGGATTTGGGATTTTGAATGTAGATGAATTACAATATTATTGATTTATGATACGTTCACGCCTCATGAATTCGAATATTCAAGGGGCGTGGCAGAAGTGGTATCAGAGCATGATTTGAGGATTTGAGGATTACTGAGATATTTGATATGTTTAATGTGCAAAGTATACTAAGACTTAGTTAATCTAGTCGTACAAAGGATTGATTAGGGATATCGATCAGAATCGACTATGAATAAAAAAAATTAAGAAGCTTAGTCCTCCCTGTTTTAAGGGTGAACTGATCGAATGGTGGTCGAATAATGGATGATACAAATGAAGAAAATATTCGATGTCTTAAATTGCACTAATGATAAGGATTTATTTTGCCACCTTTATATTGCAAGGAAAGGCTAAGTTTTAGTGGGGAACAAAGAGAATTTCTAGAGATTAGAGGTTGGAATAGTATTGATAAGTTTACCAATAGATGTAAGAGAGAAAATAAATCAGAAAGTAATAACGGGTTAAATCACCACAAAAGACTCAATTATGTGCAAAATACGGGTTAAATCATGATAAAATCGATGTTTTTCGGGTGACTAGAGCTTGGTTTGTCTGTGAGAAGCTGAATCATAAAGTAAAAGATTGCTCTTTGAAGAAGCAGGAAGAACCATTGTCTCCTAGATCATCGACCCATGCCAGACTGTTAACTATCACAAAACAAGATATTAGAGCTTCTAAACTAGTGGTTGAAGGTATCATTCACGTTTCTAATAGAAATGCAAAAGTTTTGTCTGACCCGAGTTCAAATCTATCATTTATTTCGTAATGCTTTACTTGCCACTTGAGCATTCAACCTAGACCATTGAATTGTATGCTATATGTAACAACTGTACCATTGTTTAAGAAATATTTAGGAATATATCATTTCTGAACATATAAACTCTAAAATTTTTAATTCTATTATCAAAGAAAAGATCTACGAATCTACTTCCGGATGAACTAAGTTTTGACTAAATCAAAGTTCGATGCAAAAAGTTATGACTATAATAAAACAAAAAGGTCAGAACCTCAAAATTTTCAGTTTCATAGATTTCATAGTTTCATAAAATCATATCAAACTGAGATGAAATCAAGGATTAAGATTATTGTAAATGGGTTATAATCGAGGTTTGACTTATCGGTCCGTACCAGTGTACCGGTATGGTATCGATATCGGGCGGTATGCACAGTGCGTATCGCTCAATATATTAAATATAATATAATATATTTTTTATAATATAATATTATATTATATAATATTAAAATATATTAAAATATTAAAAAATAAAAGAAAAGGGGCGACATCGCCTCGATCTTTCTCCCCGTGCGGGGAGACGTTCTGTCTCCTCGCGTGGGTGAGGGCGATGGGGGGCGCAAGCGACGGTACGCCGGCGAACCGCGGGCGAGGAAAGGCGCTAGGTTTTCTTCTCTTCTTTTTTTTTTCTTTTCCTCTTCTTCTTCTTCCTTTTTTCTCCCTCAATCGATCGTCAACTGTCGATTTTTAATGGTACCGCCCGGTAGCGGGTGGTCCGCGTATCGACGACCTGGCAGATCGGTATGTACCGCCCGATATCAAAATTGCAAACCTTGGTTATAACATATGCCTTATAAACATTTGATTCTCATATGTGAGGATTTGATTCTAAAACTTCAAGCCAAGGTAAAACTTCTTGTTCAACTTTAATTCCTCTTCCCTTCTTATTCTCAAGTGTATGCTGGTTACAGCCTTTTTTTCTTAATTTTGGGTAAGTTTTCTCCTCTAATTGCTTAAGTTTGGCTAACACAAGGATTTTAAGATGGTAAGCATATATGAGAGAAGCCCAGGTGTCACCTATATAACAAGCATAAGTGGCACTATCTTTAGGCTAGCTAGTGACACTTGTCTTCTTTTTTTTTTAACTTAATGTGAATCTTTCATAATTCATATCAAATTTATAAGATTCACATTTAGGTCCCTAATAATTTCTTAATATAAAATTATTTAATCAAGAGAATTATTAAATAATCTCATATTTACAAATAAGTTCTCATAAATAATTTAAAATGTATCATTACAAATATTTCAGAAATGAGGGATATTACACTCTCCCCTCTTTAAAAGAAAATTTTAGTCATCTAAAATTTATCATGCATCCATCAATGAAAAGATGAGGATAAACTTTCTTTATTTCCTCCTCTAGCTCCGAAATTGTTTCATCCATTAAATAATGCTTTTGAATTATTTTAAATAGAGGAATGATCCTATTCCTTGGGATTTTTTATTTCTTATCAATAATCTGTGTAGGCTCCTCCACATAAGGCAAGTCCTTATCGATCACAATTAATTCATAATAACATAAGAGGGATCCGATATAAACTTTAATTTGCTAACAAGTTAAACACTTTAAAACATATATTGCAATTTCCTCCTCCATGTCATCCCACTAACAATGACTTGATATCTCTATACATCTTAGTGCTGCTACCAGGATGCAGGGTGTACTCGGATATATGGTCTTCCTTGAATATTTGATACTTGATATCTGGATCATTTGGGATGTATACTGTATCCCCAAATTTCAACAGGCCATCCTCTAGGAACTCAAAAATCAATCTTCAATCCTTTTTCCATCTCATTCCCCTAGTAGATTAAACATGAATCTTGTAAATTGTCCTTCAACTTGTTGAATAAGGTCAGATTGAACTTGGATAGAGGCTATCAATATCATTAAGTCTTGCACTTTTCTGATAACATTTAAATTATAACTTTCTTCCAATAACCTTCGTTACTTCACAACCAAACTAGCAATTTGAGAGAATTAGAATCCCTCCACGAATCTCCTATAATAACTAGTCATGCTCGAGAAACTTCTAATTTCTATCACATTCATTAGTATTTCTCATTTAATTACCGCTTTCATTTTCTTTGGCTTAACAAAGATGTCCTTACTTGAAATCACATGGCCTAAGAAAGTAACTTTATTTAACCAGAACGCATTTAACTTCTTTTTTCTTAGTATGGATAATACTTTTCTCAATTGTTCCTCATGCTTCTGATTACTCCTCGAGTATACTAATATGTCACCAATGAATAAAATTAAATAGTCATCCAAAAATGGCTGAAATATCCTATTCATCAGTTCCATAAAAGCTGCAGGGGCATTAGTCGAGCCAAAAAGCATTATTAAGAATTCATGGTGATCATGTCGAGTTCTAAAAGTTATTTTTTTTAGATATTTTCTTTCTTGATCTTCAATTAATCATAACCCTACCTCAGATCAAGTTTGAGTTGGCTTGGGTTTTATGAATCATCGAGTGATATGGCGTATAATTATAAATTGCACAGGTTTTATAGATGGATGTGATTGATATTTGAATGTTTTTTTCCAGTATCCTCAAATGTTAGTTTGGATCTGGAATTTTGAATGTGGATGAATTACAACATTATTGATTTATGAAAGGTTCACGTCTCTTGAATGCGAATATTCGGGAGGTGTGGCAGAGGTGGTATCAGAGCATGATTTAATGATTACTGAGATATTTGATATGCCTAATGTGCAAAATATATTGAAGCTTAGTTAATTATGTAGTAATCGATGAAAATTTTTTTTGATGTCTTTTAGGAATCTAGGATGACAAGGACATTTGATCCTCCTACTTTATCTTTTTCTGATTTAGTCGGACAAAAAGGATTGATCAGGGATATCGATTAGAATTGACCCTGAATAGAATAATTTAAGAAGCTTAGTCCTCCCTGTTTCAGGAGTGAACTGATCTAATGGTGGTCGAATAATGGATGATACGAATGGAGAAAATATTTGATGTCTTAAATTACTCTAATAATCCAAGGATTTCTTTTGCCACCTTTATTTTACAAAGAAAGGCTATGTTCTAATGGGGAATAATAATTTCTAGAGATTAAAGGTTTGAATAGCATTGATAAGTTTACCAATGTAAGAGAGAGAATGAATTAGAAAGTAATAACATAAGGGTCGAGATATCTAGATTTGGGACAAGAAAGTCACCACAATAGACTCAATTATGTGCAAAAATGTGGGTTGAATCATGAAACAAGTTAATATTTTTCGGGTGACTAGAGCTTGTTTTGTTTGTGGGAAGTTGGATCATAAAGTAATCTCTCCATTCGTATCATCCATTATTCGACCACTATTGAATCTGTTCACCCCTAAAATAGGAAGGACTAAGCTCCTTAAATTATTCTATTAATAGTAAATCATGATCGATATCCCCGATCAATCATTTTTGTCCCACTAGATTAATCAAAAAAAGATAAAGTAGGAGAATCAAATATCTTTGTCATCCTATATTCCTAATTGATATAAAGGAAAACTTTTATCGATCAATGCATAATTAACTGTTGCTAAAAATATACTTTGCAAATCAAATATATCAAATATCTCAATAATCCTCAAATCATGCTCTGATACCACCTTTGTCACGCCTCTGAATATTCGCATTCAAGAGTCGTGAACCTATCATAAATCAATAATATTGTAATTCATCCACTGTCCAAATCAAGGATCCAAATTAACATTTGAGGATACCGAAAAAAACATTCAAATATCAATCACATCCATCCGTAAAACCTGTGCAATTTATAATCATATGCCTTATCACTCGTTGTTAGGACTCTAGCTAATTAAGTCTTAATTTTATTTGAGTTAAAAAGGGGATGCACCATGGCAAACGTTAACTGGCCGCCACCTACTGTAGTTAAAGGGGAGTTGGCTAGGATTAGGGTATTGTACCTTTTGTCGTTATTCTTCTCACAACCCACCAAAACCCTATCAATCTTGCTGCCACCAATCACGTCGTCTTTAGGGCACCCCTCTAGCCTTAAGACGTAGCCGTTGTAGCCTATTCCTATAATCTGCAGCCAACCCAAATGGCCCTCGAAATCGTAGCCCAAATAGCGATTTACTGTAATCGTAATCCTCCACCACCGATCCTATCTTCCGTAGCCACCAAACTTTCCACTACCCTATGCCTTTGACCCGTCAACAAAAAAAAGATCGAAACATCTCAGATCTATAGACATACGCAATGGCATCTGAAGATTCGATCAATGCTAAGTTGGAGGCGTTTGAATCACGAATAGAGGACGAATTGTGCGTCTTATTCGTATAATTCAGAATTGGTCGATCTCCAAGCCCGACAAAATTACGGCAAGGTGAAAGTTCAGAGAGGCCTCAAGAGAAGGAAGAACAAGCCTCTGATGTCATGCTGTCACGCATGAGGGTGGACTTCCCTCGATGGGAAGAAGGAGACCCGATGGGATGGCTCTCGCGCGCCGAACACTACTTCCGCTAACACCGAACATCGGAGGCTTCCATGGTTAAAATCGTTGTCTCAATCTTGAAGATGTAATTCAATTGTACAATTAGCTTGAATACACCCAAGGAGTCCCAACGTGGAGACAATTCAAGAGCGGGCTACTGATCTGCTTTGAACCAACCGAGTACGAGAACATCGATGGACAACTTGCGAAGATCCAACAAACCTCCACGATCCAAGAATATTAGACTAGGTTTGAGAGATTATGTAACCTTGCACGTGATTGGTTTGACAAACAATTATGTTAGGACCCCAGCTGAGTAGGGTCCTTAGATTGAGTCGAGTCCTTAGATTGGGCCTTGTTAACTAACCTAGACCTGACATTAGGTCAGTAGAAGGATATTTGAGTCCATTGTAATAAATCAATTCAAATCCTAGTAGGGTTAGGATTCGGCTAAACTAGAGTCTGGTTAGGAGTCAGAGTTGGATACGGGTCAGAGTCAATTGAGTCATAATTGTAATCAACCCTAATTGGTCGCCCACCATGATAGGGGAAGTCGGCTAGGGTTGCGTTCCTTCTAGGGTTAGAAAGGAGTTTCACTTAGCTTGGGACTCTCTCTAGGAGGACTCCTCAAGAAAAGGGACTTCTAGTCGACCACTTCTCCTATTTGGGGTGGCCGGCTAGGGATGGTAGAGGGAGAGTCCCCATTAGTTTAGACTCTCTCTAAGGTTAATTAAGAGTTGGAATCTTAGTTTACTTGGAGTAGGAGTTTCACTAGGAGTTGGGGTCTTACATTAGAAAGGAGTCTTCATGGAGTAGGAGTCCTATTAGGAGTTAGAGTTTTGAGTCCCTATATAAACTCATTTAGCCACCCCTCTTTTCATCATTAATAGATCCATTTCTTTTTAGCCATACACCCGAAGATGAGGATCACTCCTAGACCAACAACATATAAACCTTCAACACCCTTTGCTCCCAGCCATCTCTCACTGCAAAAGAAATTCACAAGAGAAGAACTTTGCAACAGATCCGCGAAGGGCCTTTGTTGGCATTGTGACGAATCGTGGAGCCACGATCATCACTGCAAAAAGGGATGCCTTCTTGTGATTGAACCCATTGAGGATTCAGAGGAGGTCCAGGAGTATGAGGAGGTCACGGAGGAAGAACAGCAGCTGGTCGATTGTATGATGCATGCTCTTGCCGGCTACGCAAACCTGCAAATGATGAAAGTGGGAGGACCACTTAGACAACAACCAATCAGCGTCTTCATCGATACTGGGAGCAAGAATAACTTCATGAACAACAAGGTTGCTGCTCGGATAGCCCTACATATTGAGGATTACAGCAGGTTTGATGTTAAGGTCACCGACAGCCAAATTTTTAATTGCGATCGAAGATGCCCACGGGTGAAATTGTTGCTGCAAGACCAGTAGATAATTGCTGATTTCTTCCTCCTACCGCTTGACGATTATGAAGCCGTGCTTGGCATCGAATGGTTGACTACATTAGGTGATGTTTCTTGGAATTTCTCAAAATTAATTATGAAATTTTACAGCAAAGGGATACAGGTGATCCTACGTGGGAAACGCGGGAGCGACATAACGATGGTTAGTACGTCACGAATGGAGAAAGTTTTGCACAAAGTGAACAACGGCTTCCTGATGCAACTCCAGCAACAATCTATAGGGGAGCCACAAAAATTGAAGACCCATCAAACCTTCTCCAATTGCTTGTTGAATTTTCAGATGTCTTTGTCGAATCGCTCAGCCTACCTCCTACCCAACGGCATGATCATCGAATTTTGATTCTTCCAAGCAAACCACCAGCAAACACTCGGCCATATTATTATCCTCACCCTCAGAAAGATGAAATAGAGAGGATTATAAGAGAAATATTTGAAATAGGGATCATTCGGCCAAGTTACAGCACCTACTCTTTGCTGGTGCTTCTAATACTAAAGAAAGACAGAATGTGGCGAATGTGTATTGACTACCGACCTCTCAACACCATAATGGTCAAAGACAAGTACCCTATTCCAGCTGTGGATGAATTAGTTGATGAGTTAAGGGGAGTATGAGTTTTCACGAAGCTAGACCTCCGATCTAGATATCATCAAATTCGGGTGCGCGAAGACGACATACCGAAAACCGCCTTTCAGACACAACGGCTATTACAAATTTTTGGTAATGCCCTTAGGTCACACTATTGCTCCCTCCACCTTCCAGAGCCTTATAAATGATATTTCCCGAAGTTATCTTCATAAGTTTGTGTTGGTTTTCTTCGACGACATCCTTATTTGCAGCCCTTCACTTGAAAGTCATTTTCACCACTTACGACTTATTTTAACGATACTTCGGGAGCATGTTCTTTTTGTCAAACAATCAAAGTGTAGCTTTCTTCAACAAAAGGTGGAGTATCTTGGGCACATCATATCAGAGAAAGGTGTAGCGGTGAACCCGTCCAAAATCGAGGCGATACAAAGCTTGCCGACACCTAAGAACCTTAAATCGCTGTGCGGTTTCCTCGGTTTGACGGGCTACTATCGCAAGTTCGTCAAGGACTACGGAAAGATCAACACATCCTTACTGAAAAAAGATGTTTTCCAGTGGTCGAACAAAGCCTCCACTGCCTTCGACGATCTCAAGGCAGCCATGACATCAACGCCCATGCTAGCACTACCAAACTTCGACAAAACTTTTGTCATTGAAGCTGATGCATTCAGAGTTGGGATTGGCGTCATCCTCATGCAAGATGGTCAACCCCTTGCTTACACTAGCAAGGCATTGTCTCCCTCCCATCTAAAAATATCAATCTACGACAAGGAGATGCTTGTGATTGTGCACGCGGTGGCAAAATGAAGACCTTACTTGATCGATCGGCGCTTCTAAATAAAAATTGACCACAAGAGCTTTAAATATTTTTTTGGAGCAGACTCGAACAGCAAAAATGGGTAACGGAACTTTTTGGGTATGATTACGAAATAACTTTAAAAAAAAAGGGAAAGAAAATGTTGCAGATGCTCTTTCACGGCTACCCTAGCAAGCTGAAACTTCGGCCATCTCCCTTCTAACCAGCGGCTTTCTCAAGGACATTAGGAAGGAATGGAGAGATGATCCAGAGACCGGCAAGATCATCAAAAAATTAAAGGAGGAATCAAGCTCTGTGACTCATTACAGTTGGGATTCGAAGGACTTGCGCTATAAGGGATGCATCGTGCTTGTACCGAATTCTCCTTGCATAAAGACCATCCTTCAAGAGATGCATTCCGCACCAGCGGCGAGGCACTTCGGATTCCTTAGAACTTTCAAGAGAATTAAGTAAAAATTTTATTGGAGAGGGATGAAAATATTATTGCTGAATTTGTAACGCAATGTTACGTATGCTAACGATATAAAGGCGAAACAGTGGCAAGCCTCGGAAAGCTACAACCTCTACCCATCCCAGACTCGATGTGGACTGATATATTGATGGACTTCATCGACGGGCTACCCTCATCTTAAGGAAAATGTACAATTCTCGTTGTGGTCGACCGTCTTACGAAGTATGCCTACTTTTGTGCTATTCGCAACTCCTACACCGCTCATAGCATTGCTCGAATCTTTATATAAAATATTGTAAAAATTGCATGGGATGCCAAGATCTATTGTAAGCGATCCTGATAGGGTCTTCACCAGCAAATTTTGGATAAAATTATTCCAGTTACAGGGCAGCACGGCGTACCATCCATAAACTGACGGCCAGACCGAAGTGGTGAACAGGTGCTTCACTAGTGATCGGCTAAAAGAGTGGACAAAGTGGCTTCCCTAGGCCGAGTGATGGTATAACACAACTTATCATTCATCGATAAAATGTACTCCTTATGAACCCATGTATGGCCGACCACCCCTTGTAATCCTAAAGTATATACTGGGCACATCTAAAGTAGAACAAATAGATAGGGAGATTAAGGACATGGACAAAATTCTGAAGATATTAAAAGATAATTTCTCAGTAGCCCAAGCAAGGATGAAACAGTAACACGATCAACACAAAAGTGAAGAGTTTTTGGTGGGAGATTGGGTCTTTCTTCGGCTCCAACCCTATAAGCAAATATTGTGTTAGAACCCTTACGGATTCTCTCTATAGGCGATCTGCCTCCTTAGAACTCTATAGGAGTTTCACCCTCCAAGTTGCTGCTTAAAGGCTGCTGAAAGGATTTATCTATTCATGAAGAAAAGTGGTTGATTACAAGGCTATTTATAGGCCTTCTAAACCCTAATTCTTAATAGGACTCCTACTCGAAGACTTCTACCTTTAATAACTCCTATTGCTTCTCTAAGTAGCAACTACCAACCAGCCTATCTAGGGGTGGTCGGTTGCTCACCAATTCCTAATCTAAATAGGGCAAGGAAAGTTCAAGGAAATAGGGCAAAAGACGAAAGGTAGATCCTTCATCGTAAAAATTCCAAAACTGCGTGCTGGTGAAAGATTGCACAAGAAAACTGGTTCCAAAAGGAATTTTTTCGAGAAATCAATCCCAGATGAAAGCCAAGTTGATCTTCGGAATTGTATAAAAAATTTAGCCAAAAAGGATGAACAAAAGTTCGGTTTCAAGAGGACGGAAGGCAGATTCTGCATTGTAAAATTTCAGTACGGATTTTCAGAGCAAACACAGGGGGCAGCGGCAGATTGATTTGATTTACGACTTGGGTGGAAGGTGGAGGCGCGTGTCGCAGCAATTGTGGGAATTGCTTGGGAAGGTCGTGGCGACTGAGATGGCTACAGGGGCAGTAAGATCGTTGCTCTGATACCAGATGATAAGACCCCAGAAGGAGCTCTATAGATTTTGAACCTTGAGGGGGATCAACCCTTGGAACGCTATAGGGTTTCCTCCCTCCTAGACTTGGCACAAGGCTGAAATAAAATTGATAATTGCTTGATTCAAGAGAGGGGGCGGCTACATCTTTAAATAGGGATCAAAACCCTAGCCTAAGGGGGTGCTTGCTTAAGTAAAATTATCTCTTTGCCCCTCCTATAGCTGACCTGCCTCAATAGGAACAAGGGGCGGCTAGGTTGGCTTTATAGCCGACCTAAGCAGGGGGAAACCTTAGCCGACCAACCCAGTAAGGGAGGTGGTGGCCACTAAGCCCTAAGGGCTAATATAAACCCTTGCCGTACTCCTTTATAAGATAGGAGTGGCTTTATTACAATCAAGCAGGGTTTTATTGACTACTTAGGGAGATTAGGACTCAACCCTGCTGGAGTCCTATTAGAACTGTAAATAAGGATATCATTAAAAAAAACCAACACAAACGTACGAAGATAACTTGGGAAAATATCATTCATAAGACTCTGAAAGGTGAAGGGAGCATTAGTGAGATCGAAGGGCATTACCAGGAATTCAAAGTGGTCGTTGTGTTTCCGAAAGGCGGTTTTTGGTATGTCTTAGCACAAGTATCTGATAATATCTGAATCGAAGGTCTAGTTTTGTGAAGGTTCGTGCTCCCTTAATTCATCAAGCAATTCATCTACTACTGGAATAGGCTACTTGTCCTTAAACAGTTATACTATTAAGTCGTCATGTTTCGTCCTTTCGTACGAGGAGCACCAGTAAAGAGTAGGGGCTGCAACTTGGCCGAATGACTCTTGTTTTAACCATCTCCTTACAATCCTTTCTATTTCATCTTTCTGGAGATGAGGATACTGACATGGCCGAGTATTTGCTAGAGGTTGCCCAGAAGAATCAGGATACGATAATCATGCCGACGGATTGGAGGTAGGTGTCGCGGTTCGTCAAATATATCTGAAAATTCAGTAAGCAAGGAAAGTAGGTTTGGGTCTTCAAATTTGGTTGTCTTCCTCATAAATTGATGCTCAAGTTGTACTAAGAAGTCGTTACATGCCTTGTGCAAAACTTTCTCTATTCATTTTCGTGCAAATTATTGTTAAATCGCTCACCCATTTGACGCGCAGCACCACTTGTTTTCCTTTGCTGTAAAATTGCATGATTAACTTCGAAAAATTTCAGGAAACATCACATAATGTTGTCGGTCATTCGATGCCAAGCACGACCTCATAGTCATCAAGAGGGAGGAGAAAGAAATCTGCAATTATCTCTTGGTCCTGCAGCAACAATTTCACCCGCAAGCACCTGCGATCACACTTCAAAATTCGTCCGTTGGCGACCTTAACATCAAACCTACTGCAATCTTCAATAGGTAAGGCCATCCGAACAGCAACTTTGTTGTTCATAAAATTATTAGTGCTCCCGGTGTTAATAAGAACGGTGATCGGTTGTTGCTTTAGAAGTCCTCCCACTTTCATCGTCTGCGAGTTTGCGTAGCCGGCAAGAGCATGCATCCGTAAAATCAACTGGCTGTTGTTCTTCATCCGCGACATCTTCCTCGTGCTCCTGGACGTCCTCCTCTATGTCTTCAAGGGGTTCAATCAGTAGGAGGCGCCCCTTCTTGCAGCAATGATCGTGGTTCAAACCTGATTTAGTACTCTTGGATCATAGAGGTTTGTCAGTCAGTCCCTAACAAGATCAGATAACTTCTCAAACCTGATTTAGTACTCTTGGATCATGGAGATTTGTCGGATCTTTGTTAGTTGGCCGTCGATATTTTCATACTCCGTTGGTCCAAAGCGGTTCAGCAGTGCATTCTTGATTTGAATCCATGTCGGAGCCCCTTAATTGTATTTAAGCCAATTGTACCATTGAATTGCATCTCCTTCAAGATGCATCCACCATAGAATCATTCGATGTTCGGTAGTAGTGGAAATAACATTTGGCGCATAAAATCCATCCCGTCGGGTCTCCTCCTTCCCATCGAGGGAACTCCACCCTCATACGTGGTTGTAGCATGTCCGAGGGCTGTCCCTGCTTCTATGGAGGCCTCTCTGAACTCTCTCCTTAGTGAAATTTAGTTGGACTTGATGGCTGTCCAATCTTGAATTCCGCAAACAAAGCGCATAATTGACCTTCAAGCGCGATTTAAGTCATGATTCAAGCCGAGATTCCAACACCTCAAATTTATCATTTTTTGGTTGACGGGTCAATGGCATGGGGTGGTGGAAGGTTCGAACAAAAAATTGGTGGTAGAAGATTGTGGCTGCAAGGGTTTACTGTTTTGGGCTGCGATTTTTGGTGTTGTTAGGATTATGAAAAAAGGTTATGACGGTTGCGTCTTAAGGCTAGAGGGATGCCTTAAAGACGTCTTGGTTGGTGGCAGCAAAATGGTTTGGTTTTGGTAGGTCAAGGAGAAGAAGAAAGACAAAGGTGCAGCAGCAGATTTTTCATCGAAAAAATTTCATCAGTAAAGACGTAAATTTTTCCAGCAATTCTCAACAAAGATTCAAGTAAAACTCAAGGGGAATCTACCGGTAAGGGAGAGGTAATGTCGTCAAAAATTTTGTGGAAGGAAACGACATCAAAAGGTTAAGCAAAACCAAAGACCACGGGAAGGTACTACAGCAGATCTTTCCGTCTAAAGTGCAGCTGTTTGGACGTAAAAGATCAGCGGTTTATATAGACAATTTTTCGACGAAACCAAAAGAAAATCCGCTGTTAGGAAGTGCCAAAGCCGTCGTAAAAGGGCAGCAGGAGATGACAGTGGAATTTGATGACGATCTTCAAGCGATTGTGGGAATTGCTTTGGACGGCTGCGAAAGGATGATGGATGGCTGTAGAAGGGCAGCAAGACACCAAGAACACTGCTCTGATACCAAGTGTCAGAACCTTTGCTGATTCTAAGCTTGGGTGATCTTTATAGGGGATCGGCCTCCTTGGAACTCTATAGGGGTTCCACCCCAAGTTGCTGCTTAAAGGCTGCTAAAACGATTCATCTATTCATGAAGAAGAGTGGTTGATTACAAAGCTATTTATAGGTTTTCGAAACCCTAATTCCTAATATGACTCTTACTCCAAGACTCCTACTTCTAATAACTCCTATTGCTTCTCTATGTAGAAACTACCAACCGGCCTATCTAGGGGTGGTCGACTGCTCACCAATTCCTAATCTAATTCTAACTCAACTCTTCCTTAACCAACCCTCTTTAACCAAAGTAAGGGGTGGCTAACTAGGGTTACACATACCCCAATGCCCTATCCAAATATCCTAACCTAGCCAGCCTCTTCGTCAACTAATAGGGGTCAGCTAGATAGGATTTACATATGTGCTCACTCAATGAATTTAAATTAGGACCTTATTAACTAGAGCATCCATGAAGTTTTCACCATGATTCTATGGACTGTATCAGATCATGGAGCGCATTGGAGCAGTGGCATACAGACTAGATTTACCCACTAACTCTCGGATCCACCTAGTTTTTCATGTGTCGTGCCTGAAGCTCAAATTGTGTGAGATGGCCCAAAACCACCTGCTGGAGATTACAGCCCATGGAGAGCTCCAGATCCAGCCGAGTGTCATCATTGATCGCCGACTCATGACTCGACGTCGATGACCCAATACTGAGGCGTTGGTACAGTGGACGAACTTACCTGCAGAAGATGTCACCTGGGAGAACTATGAAGACTTAAAGATCAAATTCCCAGAGTTCATAGAGCATCGGCCTTTGAGGACAATGCTGATGTGAAGAGGGCGGGTCTGTTAGGACTCTAGCTAATTAAGTCCTAATTTTATTTGAGTCAAAAATGGGATGCACCATGTAAAACCCTAATTAGCCGTCACCTATTATAGTTAAAGGGTCAGCCAGGGTTAGGGTTAGAGTTTAACTAGAGTTAGGACTCCCTATAGCCGTCGACCACCCTAGTAGAAGTCGGCTAGGGAGGTTGCTAGGAGTTGGGGTCTTTGGAGTAGGAGTTCTATTAGGAGTTAGGGTTTAGAAGCCCTATAAATAGCATGTATTCAGCCCTCTTTTCATCATTAATAGATCAATTTGCTTTCAGCCACTGTGCGACAACCCGAGGAGGGGGGAACCCCATAGAGATCAACCCAAACTTAGAATCCGCAAGGGTTTTAACACTCGTTGATTCATAAAATCCAAACCAACTCAACTAAACAATAATCACATCACAAATCCACAAGTATATACGGGGCACATCTAAAGTAGAACAAATAGATAGGGAGATTAAGGACAGGGACAAAATTCTGAAGATATTAAAAGATAATTTCTCAGTAGCCCAAGCAAGGATGAAACAGTAACACGATCAACACAAAGGACAATATGTAGAAATTGATTGCTTGTTTCACTTCTGGTATCTAAGTTATCTTTCTTACCATTATGTGTATTGTGCTTTCTATCGCTTGAGTTCTACTTACCAAAGGGTTTATTGCTTCCAGCCTCTGAACTTTGCCTTCTAGGATTACTTCAAGAGGATGTTTAATTTTAAGAAAGACATGGATGGATACTGGAAATGGTTTGGTGGCAATCTTGCTTCAGGTGGTGCGTGCTTGTTCCTTGCTTTTTGTATACTCTCTAGACTTTGCTTATACGCGTTTGGCAAATGATGCAAAGGCCGCAAAGAAGGGTGAGGAAAGGCAATTTAATGGTCTTGTTGATTTTTACCGGAAGACCCTGCAGTGGGGACTGGCATTGCTGGACTCTACAGAGGATTTAATATTTCATGCGTTGGGATTATAGTGTATTGTGGTCTTTACTTTGGAATGTACGACTTATTGAAGCCAGTACTCCTCGCCGGAAGCCTGCAGGTAAATCTTGGCTTTGTGTGCAAATTCTACTAGTTTCATATTCTTCTATATCTTTTGGTGAAATTTTAGATGTGACCTGGTTCCTAGATTTTATAAGATAATCTTTAAGATATGTTAATCTATTTTGCAATGGCTTTTCTACTCACCACAGCAAACTATGTATCAAACTGATTGCAGGATAGTTTCTTTGCGAGCTTTGCCTTGGGTTGGTTGATCACCAATGGAGCTGGCCTTGCATCTTATCCTATTGATACGGTAAGGAGAAGAATGATGGTGACCTCTGGAGAAGTTGTCAAGTACAAGAGCTCTCTGGATGCTTTCTCCCAAATTATGAAGAACGAGGGAGCCAAGTCCCTGTTCAAGGGTGCTGGTGCAAACATCCTCCGTGCTATAGCTGGTGCCAGTGTGCTTGCTGGCTACGACAAGCTGCAGCTGATTGTCTTGGGAAGAAATACGGCTCTGATGGTGCTTAAGGATGCATCATCTTTTCCCATATGATGGCGAATTTTATTTCAGTATACATGCATCTCCGTGAGAGAAATTCTTGGATATTAATAATTTTTGGTAGTGGGAGATCCTCCCTACAATTTTTGGGTGTTCTGTTCTCCGTCAATATGTAGAAATTGATTGCTTGTTTCACTTATGGTATCTAAGTTATCTTTCTTACCATTATGTGTATTGTGTTTCTCTGTCGCTTGAGTTCTACTTACCAAAGAGTTTATTGCTTCCAGGCTCTGAACTTTGCCTTTTAGGATTACTTCAAGAGGATGTTTAATTTTAAGGAAGACTTTGGTGGCAATCTTGCTTCAGGTGGTGCGTGCTTGTTCCTTGCTTTTTGTATACTCTCTAGACTATGCTCATACACCTTTGGCAAATGATGCAAAGGCCGCAAAGAAGGGTGGGGAAAGGCAATTTAATGGTCTTATTGATTTTTACCGGATGACCCTGCAATGGCGATTGGCATTGCTGGACTCTACAGAGGATTTAATATTTCATGCGTTGGGATTACAGTGTATCGTGGTCTTTACTTTGGAATGTACTACCCTTTGAAGCCAGTACTCCTCACCGGAAGCCTGCAGGTAAATCTTGGCTTTGTGTGCAAATTCTACTAGCTTCATATTCTTCTGTATCTTTTGGTGAAATATTAGATATACTTTTTTCTGAAACCTGGTTCCTAGATTTTATAAGATAATCTTTAAGATATGTTAATCTCTGTTGCAATGGCTTTTATACTCACCACCGCAAACTAT
Source organism: Ensete ventricosum (assembly GCA_029747655.1). Taxonomy (NCBI): domain Eukaryota; kingdom Viridiplantae; phylum Streptophyta; class Magnoliopsida; order Zingiberales; family Musaceae; genus Ensete; species Ensete ventricosum. The sequence continues at coordinate 57,335,838 of JAQQAF010000006.1, read as the reverse complement.
GTATCAAACTGATTGCAGGATAGTTTCTTTGCGAGCTTTGCCTGGGGTTGGTTGATCACCAATGGAGCTGGCCTTGCATCTTATCGTATTGACACGGTAAGGAGAAAAATGATGATGACCACTGGAGAAGTTGTCAAGTACAAGAGCTCTCTGGACGCTTTCTCCCAAATTATGAAGAACGAGGGAGCAAACATCCTCAGTGCTATAGCTGGTGCCGGTGTGCTTGCTGGCTACGACAAGCTGCAGCTGATTGTCTTTGGAAAGAAATACGGCTCTGATGGTGCTTAAGAATGCACCATCATCTATGACGACTAATTTTATTTCAATATACATGCATCTCCGTGCGAGAAATTCTTGGACATTAATAATTTTTAGGTGTATCTATGTTTAGGGAGATCCTCCCTACAATGTTTAGGTGTTCTGTTCTCCTAAACTTTGATTAGCCTATTATGATTATTGGATACTGCTTTTGTGAAGTTGCGATAATGTCAGAGTGATATGTTTGTACTATATAAATCTTTTCCTTATTACGAGATAACGAATGTCATTTTTCACTTAATTAAAAATATCATAGTCCGTAAAGATATCTTAATGAAAAGAGATTTATTCGAACATATATTATAGATACACCGACGAAGTCGTTAGCTCAGATTGTATAGGAGCATCACAGGGGTCTAATGGGGATTGACTTTTGATCATCACAAGGTTTGATGAAGTTGAGCATCACCAGATTGTGATGTCATTGGTTCTGTGATGAGAATTAGATCGTGATAAGATTAAGATAATGAGATAGGTTCATCTTTAAACACAGATTCTAAATAATCTTGATTATAAATTACTCAAGAGGGACATCGAGATAATCGACAGATTGGTGTATTATATGCTGATATATATGATGGTGATGGTTGGTCTCGATGTCATTTATATTGAGACATTAAGAATATAGTACAGGTGTTCATTGGAGAATGAATTTACTGATTGATTCACTTATGGAATGTTGTATGGTTAATGATACCTAATGTAGATAGTGATTTTATAGTTTCAATTGTGTCTTTAATCCATAGACTTATGACATCAAAGATGTTTTGTTTGAGTTTTACTTTCTTTTTTATGTCGGATTTATTGGTTTGGAAAGTTTCAAGCATTCTACAACCGATTATCGGGATTTGTAGTCGACCTTATGAACGTAATTGAGTATAAATAAAGGATCACGCACTTTTGGTACCGTGAGAGGAATATCTCATATGTGTTTGCTCAAACAAATCTCTGACCAGAATCATTCAGATTGAGAGATAAGGAGTTCTCCAAGAGAATTCAATTAGAGTGAGATTAAGATAAATTTCGTATGTGGCCTGATAATATTATGTCCAATATATAATCTCTGGTATATTAGTTGGATGAGAGACTATAGATACATGATAACTATGGGTAGATAGGTCTGATAGATTTGATTCTTCTGTACCGTTTGGGGACTATGGCGTAGTGGCCTAGTACGTCCATAGTTGATGAGTCAAGTAAATTATTATGGGAATAATAATTCACTATATCAGAAGGAGTTCTGATTGGAGCGACTCACGGTCAGCTTGGTATCAGGTCTAGAGAGTCACATACATATAGTGGATGCTTCAACGAATAGAGGATTAGATGAAGATTCAATTATCTCTTATTCTCATTAAATGAGAACCTGCATTGATGGGCTCCTTGCATGAGGCCGGCCAAAGGATATTATTATATAAAGATCCAATAATACAAGTTTAGTGGGTAATTGGATGGAGATCCAATACCTACTAAGGCAGGACCCCTAAGGTTTTTGGTAACTCTCTATAAATAAGGGAGGAGGCACATAGTTGATAGGCTGAATCTTTGACCGCCCCCTCCTATACTCATTTCTCCCTCTACGTAAGAGTTGCGAGACCTGGGATTGCGATTGTAGGAGTATCGCTGCAACGATCCATCGTGTGGATACCGTTATAGAGGAGGATGTTTGACCTCCTTCATCCTCTCCATCCGGATTTGGAAAAATATGGATATACGATCTTTCTAGGTAAACAATCTATCACATTATGCGATTTTTTAGTTTTACGATATTCTCGTGACCCAATCTTTTATACAATGATTTAATTTGCGTGAGAAACCTGATTTGTTTTTATCTTCCGTTGCGCATGCTAGTTACAGGTGCCTTGCAAGCCAATCACGTGAGTGATGGCACGTGTGACACACTACGTGATCTTTTTGCTTATGATTAATATTGACATATTCTCATATTATATTATCTATAGCATATATATTGTGATGTCCTTGGTTCTGCGCAATGGTAATCGGATCATGATAAGATTATGATGATGAGATCGATTCACCTTTAAACACAGATCATAAATAATCTCAGTCATAGGTTACTCGAGAGAGACATCGAGATAACTGGATAGACCGGTGTACTATATATTTATCAATATGACAGAGGTGGTTGGTCTCATACCCACTTGTGTGGAGACACTAAGGATATAGTACAGGTGCTCATTGGAGAATAAGTTCACTGATTGATCCGCTTATAGAATGTTGTATGGTTTATGATACCTAATGTCAGACAGCGATTCCGTAGTCCTAGTTGTGTATCTGGTCCTTTGACTTGAGACACCAGGGATGCCTTGTATGAGTATTCCTTTCTTTGACGCTAGACTTATAGATTTGGAAAGTTTCAGATCTGGTATAGATAGTTATCATGATTGGTAGCCAACCATACAAATGTAATTAAGTGTCAATAGAGGATCATCCACTCTCGGTATCACGAGAGGAAAATCTCATATGTGCTTGCTTAGACAAATCTCTGGCCAGGGTCATTCGGATTGAGAGAGAAAGAGTTCTCTAGTAGAATCCGATTAGAGTAAGATAAACTGATTTCGTATGTGACCTGACAATACCATGTTCAATATACATTCTTTGGGATATTAGTTGGATGAGGGATTATAGATACACGGTAACTGTAGATAGACAGGTCTGATAGATTTGATCCCCTTGTACCGTTTAGGGACTATGGCGTAGTGGCCTAGTACGTCCATAGTCGATAAGTCGATAATAATTCACTATATTAGAAGGAGTTCTGATGGGAGCGACTCATGGCCAGCTTGGTATCGGGCCTAGAGGGTCATACACATATGGTGGATGTTTCAACGAATAGAGGATTGGATGGAGATCCAATTAGCCCTTATTCTCATTAGATGAGACCCTATGCTGATGGGTTCCTTGCTTAAGGCTCAATTAGAGGCCTAACGAGATTGGATAGAGATCCAATAATGCAAAGTTAGTGGACAATTTGATGAAGATTCAATACCCACTAAGGCAGGAGCCCTAGGATTTTTGGTGGCTCTCTAAAAATAGGAGGGGAGACTCGTGGTTGATAGGTTGCAGCCTTGGCCTCCCTCTCCTATTCTCCTCCCTCCCTGTGCAAGAGTTGCAAGATCAGATTGGAGGAGATTCGCTGTAAAGATCCATCATGCAGATACCGCTAGAGAGGATGATGCTTGGCTTCCTTCATCATCTCCATCGGGATCTGAAATATAGGGATATACGATCTCCATAGGTAAAATAATCTCTCACATGATGTGATTTTTTTGTTTTTATGGCTTTCTCGTAACCCAATTTTTACATGACGATTTGATCTGTGTGGAAAACCTATTTTGTATTTGTTTCCACTGCGTATATGATGCTCCGGCTGAGGTCTCCCAATAATGAGTGGTCACCCACGGCCAGACTAACTGTAGGGGTAGGGCCTACCCGTAGCTTGCCGGCAAGGGGCGATGCTTATCAACGGCCACCCCGTAGAGGGGCGGCACCCACAGAGGCGCCGCTTGTGGGCACGGCGCCCGCCCGACTGCGAGGTGCTGCCCCAGGGCAGCGACGCCTGCCACAAGAGCAGTCGCCCATATATAGGGCCACCACCAATGGCCCACAGCCCTACCGCCCGCACAGGGGCAGCGACGACGGCGTAGAGGGGGCAAGAGGGGTTAGGGCAATCATATAACCTGAGTCGATATAGAACCATATACATCACTATGTATAAGTTCCAATAACTCAGTGGCTCTCTCTCCAGTTCCACTAAAAAGACAGTTGGTCACGAAGGCAAGGTTCACAAGTTGCATATGACTCATAATAAAATGGATCTAAGTATCCATCTTTTAGCAACTTTTGAATCATTCCCTCATGTATATGACCTAGCATACAATGTCATAGGTATGCATTATTCACCTCATTTATTTTCCTTTTAGCATATTTATATTAATGATGTGTAGAGAATTGTCTAACACATATAAGTCATTTATAAGGGTCTCTCTAGTGATGATCTCATCATCCATAATTATTGAACAAATATTATTCTCAAAAACTAATTTATATCCACTAATTATCAAACAAGAGATGGAAATAATATTTTTGATAATGGCAATGACAAAATAGCATGCATCTAATGCAATAATAGCTCCATCAGACATATGTATGATGAACTCCCTAACAGCAATTGCAGCAACTCTTGCTTCATTGCCCATCTTGAGGTCTATCTCGCCTCTAGCCAATCTCCTAGGTTTTGCCAGAACCTACAACGAATTGCATATATGATAAGCACTCCCGGTATCCAATACCCATGTGTTATCATGAAAATATGATAAGTGAAAAATGATCATGAATATACCTGAAGTTTCTCCAAGCTTCTATTTCGCCTTCTCTACAAGGTAGTCCTTACAGTTCCTCTTTTAATGCCCACATTGGTCACAGTGGAAGCACTATCTTTTATCCTTTATCAGGTCTTTCTTGGCAACCTTTGTCTTACCCGATCTTTGGTTGTCCTTACCCTTCTTAAGGGTCTTACTGGCCTTCCGTTTTTTCTTGGTCTCACTAATATAGAGAACTGATTTCTCCTTCTTGATAGTACTCTCAACTTCCTCAACATATTGAGGAGCTCAAGTAGAGTCACCTCAAATTTGCTCATGTTAAAATTTATGATAAAGTGAGAAAAGGAATGGTTGCGCCTCTAAAGTTTGTTGCAATGCCAACAAAGACCCTTCACTGATCTATCGCGTAGCTCTTCTCTCATCAATTTTTTTAGCAGCAAAGAATGGCTAGGAGCAGAGGGAGGTTTATATACTACTGGTCTATGAGTGATTCTCATCCTCCGAGCATCTTGGTTCAGCCGTTCCTCTTAGATTCGGGTGAAAGAGATTGAAGCCTTCACGGTGCGAGGGTGTCGTACTTTAACCTCTCCTTTAATTTTTGGCTTGAGTCTTTCGATGAACATCCTTAATAATTGTCTGTCAAACCAATCATAAGCAAGCTAAGATAATTCCTCAAACCTGTTATGGTATTCTTGGATCATGGAGCTTTGTCAGATTTTGGTAAGTTGTTCGTTGATATTCTTGTATTTAGTCGGCCCAAAGTGATTCAGCAGCGCTTTCTTGAATTGTATCCATGTCGGAGCCTCATAGGTGTATTCAAGCTTATTGTACTACTAAATTACATCTCCTTCGAGGTGAATGACAATGGTGTCCATCAGAATCCTCTTGTGTTCGGTAATAGCGGAAGTAATGTTCGACGCATGAAATCCATCTCGTCGGGTCTCCTTCCTATCAAGGGAAGTCCACCCTCATGTGTGGCTTCATCATATCAATGGTTTGTACTTCCTTTTTTGGAGGCCTCTCTGAACTTGTATCTTGCTGGAATTTTATTGGGCTCGGAGATCGGCCTAATCCAAATTTGACGAATAAGACGTGCAATTTATCCTTCATGCGTGATTCAAATGCCTCAAACTTGGCATCGATTGAACCTTGAGATGTCATTGCATGTGCCTCCAAATCTAAGATGTCAATATCTTTCTCCTGTTGTTAGGTCAGTGATATGAAACGGTTGGGTGGATTGATGACTAAAAGGGATGGTGGATCATGGGTAGATAGTTGCGGTTTAGGACTGACAGATTGGTGCTTTTTGGTTGCTACTAGGGCTGTGATTTAGGGCTACTGTAGGGGTCATATATAGGATATAATAGCTGAGGTTTAAGGTTAAAGGAATGGGTTAGGGTTGCTATTGATGACAGTAATGGATTTGGTAGGGATCGGGTGTGGATACAACAAGTAGTACCGAAGGTAATGTAGCAAATTTTTCGGCAAAGAGGGTGTTATTGTTGCCGCTGTTTGGGGTTGTTGTACAAGCTGTAAGGGGGGTTTGTTAGCTAAGGATTAGGATTCGAGGGGTGGCTTAGGGTTACTATTGATGGCAACAATCGGTTTGGTAGGATTGGTGGCTGCGGAGGGTAAGGATCAATAAAAGGTTCGGTGGCTACGAAAGACCACTATTTAGGCTACAGTTTGGGTTGGCTGCAGATTCTAGAAATAGGTTATGATGGTTGCATCGTAAGGTTAGAGGGGTGGCTTAGGATTGTTGTTGATGGCAGCAACCAGTTTGGTAGGGATTAGTGGCCAAAAGGGCGATGAATTAAGGTTGTGGTTTAGGGTGTTGTTTAGGCTACGGTTTTTTTGGGGGCTTTTAGGGTTGGCCATGAATTATGGAAATAGGCTACGATGGCTATATCTTAAGGCTAGAGGGGTTCCCTAAAGATGACATGGGTGGTAGCAATAATTTCGATAAGGATTAGATATGGGTGCAGTAAAAAACATCGGAAGGTAGTGCTGCGGATTTCTGCATCGATAGGTCAATGTTTTGGGTTACGATTTTGGGTGCTATTTGTGGTTTTAAAAATAGATTATGATGGTAGCATCTTAAGGCTATAGGGGTGCCCTAAAGATGATGTGGTTGGTGGCAGCAAGATTGGTAGGATTTTGAGGGTTTGGAAAAGAAGAACGACAAAGGTATAGCAGTAGAATTTTTCGTCAAGAAAATTTCAGCAATATAGATGCAATTTTTCCTAGTAGTTCAAAATAAGGATTCAAGTAAAACTCATGGGAAATCCACTGATAACGAGAGTTAATGCCATCAAAAAAAATTTGAAAGAAAATGGCAGCAAAAGATTCAGCAAGATCAAAGATCACAGGAAGGAACTGCAGTAGATTTCTACATCTAAAGTGCAGCAGTTTGGATGTAAAAGATCAGCAGTTTATATTAAGAATTTTTTGACAAAACCAAAAGGAAATCTGCCATTAAAGAGTGTCAAAGCTATCGTAAAAAGACTCGTAGAAGATTGGATAGAAAAATCATAGTAGCAAGATAAAATAAATAGTGCTATGCGGTTGAAATTCTACAACATAACTTTCACCATAGGGATGAAAACCTTATGATGAAAAGTTTATGTAGCAAGATAGGAATATTTTTTTATTTTTAGAATAAAAATAACTAAATAACAACAGTAGTAAGGTAGGAAACCAGAACCTATTGTAATTCACGGGGAGATCAAGGATGATCTGCGTAGTGGAGATGACGGTGGAATTCGACGATATTCTAAGCAATTATGGGAATTGCTTTGGGCAACTATAAAAGGAAGATAGGCGACTATGGAAGGGCAACGAGATGCCAAGAATGTTGCTCTGATACCAAGTATTAGAACCCTTGTAGATTCTAAGCTTGGGGTGATCTCTATAGGAGAACGACGCCCTTGGAACTCTATAGGGGTTCTTCCCTCCTTGGTTTTCTGCACATAGGCTGCAACTCGCCTGCATGAAGCCGAAATCGCTCTTCTACTCGAACTCTAAGAAGTAACTCTTACTTAAACTCTAAGAAGCAACTCCTAGCCGGCCCCAACTAGGGGTGGCTAGCGGTTAGGACTCCTAATCCTCCTCTACTTTAACCCTAATCCTCCTCTACTTTAATTTCTCACTCCTAACCGACCCCTTTAACTATAGTAGGGGGCGACTAGCTAAGATTTACATAAGCCCAATGACTAACATACTCGGCTCTTCATCTATTAATAGGGCCTGGCATATAGTATTTTACATGTGTGCTCCCTTAAAAAATAAAAAATAAGAAGGTTGGAATCCTAACAGGGTCCTAACGGAGTCACGGCTTAAAAGTAGTGGCTACGGGTGGCTATATTGCAGCCTTCTCCGCAAGCAGAGAGCGGGGAGATGGTTGCGATGGGGTCTGATGAGCGGTGGTTGTGCGTGGCCAAGGGCTGAAGGCATGTTGACAATGTCAGACAAGGCGGGGACCAGCGACGACAACACTACACCCGTTGCCAGCGTCCTCCTCCCCCATCCCTGTTTCTGTCCACCGCTGCCACTTGTTCCCCGCAACCACTGCCTCTATTGCCTCGCCTGCCACATCTCTGCCTTCAACAGCAGCATCAGTGTCCTCAACCCCCCTTCTTCCTCTACTCGGCACTGCTATCTCCAGCCTTCTATCGCAACCATCAGTCGTCGCTCTTGCATCTGATCGCCACATCTCTCTCCCCTGCTTCCTCCTCTGTTGTCATATGCTCCAATCACACTGTGCTCCGCTACCGCTACCACACAGCCTCCCTTCCACCTGCGCCACCCCATCCACATCACTCTCAACCTATGGCGAAGACATTTCTGCCTCGTCCTTGCCCTTCCCCTTCTTCCCTACTCCACTACAGCCGCACCTTCCAGCCTTCTGCAGTAACCACCGATCACACCAGTGCTGCCCCTCCTTCGCCATCGTCATCGCCCTCTACCAGCAAGACTGTAGCCCAGCCATGCCCCATCCTGCTTGAGCAGGTCACCGCCTCTACTCCCAGGCCAGCAAACCATCGGCGAACCTTGGTGATGTTGCTCCCAGCCGTGCCATCAATGCTATCCTCGCTTTTCCATCGGCAATGACAACAATCGCAGCAGCCTCAGTCACTCCCTACGCTGACGCTACCGCTTTCTAGCCCTTGCTGCCTTAGCCCTAGCCACTCGCGATCTTGCAGCGCTCTCACCCTACACAGCGACAAAAAAAAAATAGGGCAGCAACCTTCCCTCCTCGCAGTAATCAAAACAGGGCAACTTCCAGCCATCAGCCACTGCCATCTTCCTCCTTCACCAGCTACACTAACGCTGCCCCCTTACCTCTATCATCACTGCCATCTTCCTCCTTCGTCGGCTTCACAAGTGTTGCCCCTTTCCTTCGTCCACCGTAATCTCACCCTCCTTAGCCGACGCACATTCCCCTCTGATCGACTACAGTGATCAATGTTGTCTTACAGCGAATTGCAGCAATGTTCTTCTCGCATATCACTGCCCTCCAACCTCGACAGCCACCATAGCCTCGATGATCTTGTCCTTGTAGATAAGAACAAGAAAATAAGGTCCAAGGAATATGTGCCCGCAGCAAGAGGTTCGGCAAAATCGATAGCAGATTTTTACGTGTAAAGTGCAATAGTTTAGACGTAAAAAATCAATGGTTTGTATTGAAATTTTCAATGAAACCAAAGGAAATCTGATGTTTGGAAGTGTCAAAGCCATCATAAAAATTTCATAGAGATTTGGATAGAAAAATACATCACAAGCAATGCTATGTGGCTAGAATTCTACAGTACAACTTTTGTTATAGAGATGGAAACTTTACGATGAAAGTTTGTGCAGCAAAATAGGAACGAATTTTATTTTTTGAATAAAGATAACTAAATTACAACAACAGTAAGGTAGAAAACCATATCCTGTTGTAATTTACGGGGAGATCAAAGGATGATCTACGATAGTGGAGATGACGCCGAAATTCGGTAACGATCTTTAAGCAATTATAGGAATTGCTTTGGGCGAATGTGAAAGGATGATGGATGGCTGTGGAAGGGCAGCGAGATCCCAAGAACGCTGCTTTGATATCAAGTGTTAGAACCCTTATGAATTCTAAGGTCGGGATGATCTCTATAGGGGGATCGGCTTCCTCGGAACTCTATAGGGGTTTCTCCCTCCAAGTTGCTGCTCAAAGGCTACTAAAAGGATTCATCTATTCATGAAGAAAAGTGAATGAATACAAAGCTATTTATAGGTCTTCTAAACTCTAACTCCTAATAGGACTCTTACTCTAAGACTCCTACTCCTAACAACTCCTAATGCTTTTCTAAGAAGCAACCCCCAATCAGTCTATCTAGGGGTGACCGGTTGCTTTATTAATTCCTAATCCAACTCTAACTTAACATCTTCTCAACCAATCCTTCTTTAACTAAGATAAGGGATGGCTAACTAGAATTACATGTGCCTTATACTTCCTTCAAAAGATCCTAACTTAGTCGGCCTCTTTATCTCTTTAATAAGAATCGACTAGATATGATTTACATAAATATCCTCTAAAATATAACTCAATTAGAACTATAGTAGCTAGAGTCAATAATTGTTTGGAGTTACAAAATTATATCCTGACATTAGATGAAGATCTCATAAAATTTTTAGTAACTACAAAAATCCTATATAAGGGGCTTACGTATGCAAGCTAGCTGGGACAAGTGACTCACGTTGAATCTAAACAGCCAAGTCAATGCCTCATGCAACTAGGAAGAATAAAAACCCAACCGTTTGGTCAAAGCACTTAATGTTAAGGAGGCCAATTTGGAAGGTGTTAGCTAGTTTAGCTTGTAAATATTTTGATAGTGAACTCAAAATGGAAGACCAAGTTGGGTTCCACCTTGACTTATCTTAATGATGTCTTCCCAATCTTAACGGGTTTACAAAGATGGAAAACGTCACAGTGCCAATCTAGTTAGAATGTCATAACAATTGATTCCTTGACTTCTCTTCCACTAGAAGGTCATATAATAGCATATCTTCTCTTTCATTTCTATGCTACTTGAGCACTTTGATCGAGCAGCATTTCATCACCCACTTGGCCGGTACGAGAACAACATCAACCAAAAATTGGCTATCTTCATGCTAATGAATTGGATCCATGATTGTCGATGCTGATGTGTCATCAACCCATTTAATTAAGTTGGATTAGGATGACACTTCTAAACACGACTGCCGTTCAATGTTTTTATACCTGCAATAAGAGCAGTGACTGCAAGCATAATATTAGTACTCTAGCTAATTAATTCGTAACATTAAAAAGTAAAAAAAGGAGATGTATCGTGTAAAATCTTAACTAACCGTCATCTATTATAGTAAAAGGGTTGGCTAGGATTAGGGTAAGATTTTAACTAGAGTTAGGACTCCCTATAGCCATCGACCACCCCAAGTAAAAGTCGGTTAGGGAGATTGTTAGGAGTTGGGATCTTTAGAGTAGGAGTTCTATTAAGAGTTAGGATTTAGAAGCTCTATAAATAATATGTATTCAGCTCTTTTCTCATCATCAATAGATCAAATTTCTTTCAGCCATTATGCATAAAATCTTGGAGGAGAAAACCATATAGAGTTTGTTAGGACCCTAGCTGAGTCGTGTCTTAGTCGATTGAGTTAAATCCTTAGATTGGGCTTTGTTGACCAATCTAGACTTGACATTAGCTCGGCTAAGAGGAGATTTGAGTCCATTCTAATAAATCAGTCCAAATTCTAGTAGGATTAGGATTCAACTAAACTGAAGTCGAATTAGGAGTTGAAGTTAGATTCGAATTGGGGTCAACCAAGTTATGCATGTAATAAACACTAAACTAGCCACCACTCCTATTGAAGAAGTGGTCGACTAGGGTTAAAGGAAGAGTCCTCATGAAGAGGGGGTCTTCTAGCCGCCTCCCTCCTCTTAGGAGAGGCCGACTAGGTTTAGGAGAGGAGAGATTCATTTAGTTAGGACTCTCTCTAGGGTTAAATAAGAATCAAATTAGGAGTTAGAGACCCCTATAACCGTCGGCCACATTATGGTTAGGAGTTGGCTATGGGTTAGGAGTTAAAGAGGAGATGGAGTCTTTCAAGAGTAGGAGTCCTACTAGGAGTTAGGGTTTTAAGTCCCTATATAAACTCATGTAGTCACCTCTTATTTATCATCAATAGATCAAATTTCTTTAAGTCATTGTACAGAAAACCTTAGAGGAGGGAACCCTTATAGAGTTCTAGGAGGTCGATCCCCTATAGAGATCAACCCCAAGCTTAGAATCTACAAGGATTGTAATACTTGGTATCAGAGCTATGTTCCTCGGAGCTTCGCTGCTACAGCCACCCATCATCTTCATCCATCTCTCAAGCAATTTCTATAATTGTTGTGATCATCGCCGACTCCGCTGTCATCTCTACTACCGCAGATTATCCTTCAATCCCCCCAAAGAATTATATCAAGTTCTAGTAAATCTATCTTACCACTACTATAATTTAGTTATCTCAAAAACCCAAAAAGTATTCGTCTATTACGCTGCATAATTCTTCGTCACAAAGTTACCATCTTTATGATGAAAGTTACGCTACAGAGTTTAGCCGCATACTACTGTCTTGTTTTGATCTTGCTACTGTTAATTTGCTGCTCAATCTTCTATATGTTTTTTTACGACGGCTTTAGCATTCCTTAATAGTAGATTTATTTTTGGTTTCATGCAAAAATTGCTGATAGAAATTGCTGATCTTTTACGTCCAAATTGCTACACTTTAGACGTACAAATATGCCGCAACACCTTATATTCCTTGATCTTTTCGAATTCTTTGTTGTCGTATTCTCCCACAAATTTTTTGTCGACATTACATTTCCCTTACCAACATATTCGCATAGAGTTTTACTCGAATCTTTGTTATGAACTATTGGAAAAAATTACATCTATACTACTGAAATTTTTTCGACAAAAGATTTTGCCACTATACCTTTTGATGTTCTTTTTCTTGTAAACTATCAAATCCTACCAAATTTGCGCCATCAATCACATCATCTTTAAGGCACCCCTCTAGCCTTAAGACCGGTCATTGTAGCCTTTTTTAGATTTTTACAGTCGACCTAAATAACAACGTAGAACTGTAGCCAAAATAGTCACCTACTACTTTGATGTCGTGTTTTTACCAAAAACTCACTGCCATATTTTATTGTCATATTCTCTTCAATATTCTACATTGATGTAGCCCTAATCATCATCTATTTTCTTACTAATAAAACAATCCCAAAACCATTGGCATACTGTTGGATTTCTTTTATCGTAAAATTATTGTTCCTTGACGAGGAATCCTACACCATTGCCCTTCGGCATAGCTTGCTGCACCAACACCCGAACCTTGCCAAATCGGTTGCTGCCCCCAATAGTAACCCTAAACCTTCCTTCCTAACCTCAAACCACTACCATCAGAATCCTTTCCAGCCTCCACCACGCCCTCAAACCGCAGCACCAACAGTAACCTAAATCGCAAGCTATCAAACCTAAATCGCAACCTTGATCCATCACTCTTTCGGCCACCAATCCTTACCAAACGGGTTACTGCCACCCACAGCAACCCTAACCCATCTTCCTATCCTTAAACCACTGTCATCAAACCTCCTTTATAGCCTCTACAACAGCCTCGAATAGCAACATCAACAACATCTCCTCTCGATGAAAAATTATGCTGCAATGCCCTTAGGACTATTTGCTGCTTCCACACCTAATCTCTACCAAACCGGTTGCTGTCATCAATAGCAACCCTAAGCCACCCCTCTAACCCTGAACCTTTGTCACCAAACCCCTCCAATACAACCCCTATAATAGCTCTAAACCATAGCACCAACAGCAACCTAAAATAGCAACATATCAACCTCAAACCACAGCCATCTACCCTTGATCCACCATCTCTTTCGACCACCAATCCACCCAACCTGTTCATGTCATTGACCTAACAGCAGGAGAAGGATCTTAACGTTGTAGATTTTGAGTCTTATGCCATGGCATCGATAGATTTGATCGATGCCAAGTTGGAGGCCTTCATGACGCATATGGAGGACTGTAGAATTCGAATTGGGATTATCACCAAGCCCAATGATATTACAACAAGGCGAGAGACCAGATCATAAAGAGAACCCTTTGAAGAAGGAAGAACGCAAGATGGATCAAGCACCTACATGCATGAGGGTGGACTTCCCTCGATGGGAAGATGGAGACCCGACGGGATAGTTTTGTGTGTAGAATGTTAATTCTGTTATCACCGGACACTAGAGGCTTCCATGGTGGACATCGCTATCAATCTTGAAGAACGCCATACAGTGGTATAATTATTTTGAGCACACCCACATAGTCCCAGCATGGAGGGAATTCAAGAGTGGCTACTGATCTACTTTAGATCGACGAAGTATAAGAACACAAACGGCCAACTCATGAAGATTCGCCAAACCTCAACCGTGCAAGAATATCAAACTAGGTTTGAGCATCTTTCAAGTCAAACTCAAGATTGATCTTAAAAGCAGTTGTTAGGGATGTTCATCGAAGGATTAAAACCAGAGATAAAATGCGAAGTCAATATGCGACAACCATATATATTGAGGGTTGTCATTTCCTTCGCTTGCATCCATGAGGAACAGTTGAAAAACGAAGGATCAAGATCATGAACCGACCAGCAACCATCAAGCCTTCAGCCTCCCCTCTACCAACCGAACCTCTTAACCCAAGGAACTCACCCAATAAGAACTCCGCAACAGATCCACAAATAGCTTATGTTGGCATTGCAACGAACTTTGGAACCGCAACCATCACTGCAAAAAGGCTTATTTGAAGAGGATGAGTTTGTTAGGACTCTAGCTAATTAAGTCTTAATTTTATTTGAGTCAAAAATGGGATGTACCATGTAAAACCCTAACTAGTCACCACCTACTATAGTTAAAGGGGCCGATAAGGGTTAGGGTTAGAGTTTAACTAGAGTTAGGACTCCCTATAGTCGTCGGCCACCCCAACTATAAGTTGGCTAGGGAGGTTGCTAGGATTTGGGTCTACGGAGTAGGAGTTTTATTAGGAGTTAGGGTTTAGAAATCCTATAAATAATATATATTCAACCCTTTTTTCATCATGAAAAGATCAAATTAATTTCAATCATTAGGTATAAAATCTTGAAAGAGAGAACTCATATAGAATTTCAACCCAATCCGTAATTATTCTAACACATAAATGTAAACATCTGAACCATAACTGCGTCTATGTTTCCTACGTCGAAGGAGGTCTAGTACTACAAGCATAAATATAAACCTTATGATGTACGAAGCATAACTGCAACATTACTCATTGACTTGACTTCAGCTAAACGCACTGCTACTCACAGCCTGGAGTTCTAATTCCACCAACCTATGGCACAGGCTAAGTGGTGGAGACGGAGAAGACGATGTACAGGGTATGTGCAGCATGCTGTGTAGTTAAAGTATAGTTTCGCATGTCATCTGGGAATTAAAGAATGGCACCTGTTACACGCATTCTCACTCGGTGAACAAGCTGACATATGCATTGGTGTGACTCCAGACATTAAACTGATGGAGATGTAGGGATGAAGATGGAAGAAGGAAGTATAATAATACATCCCAAGTTTGTAGAGAGATGATTTCTAGTTATTGCGAATCGATTCAAAAGCCTGAGAAGACCATTTCGTGCGTGATATCATCGACATGGTTGCATGGCTAGTTGTGAACAAGTGTGAAAAGCAGGATTATCGCATGCACTGCGCGTGTTGTGTCAATGCAGGCAGAAGAGATGAGGTGAGCACTCCACGTCACCAGACATCAATTATCACATCTCGCGCATCTATCGCATCTTGGAGGGGGTGCGTAACGTGCACACATCTATTGTCTAGAAGATGGTGATGTGAAAGCAGGTAAGGCTGACCACTCCCTGCATCGCCTGTATATATACAACTGGACCTCCAAAGCTCAGCGCACATCAAGCACAAGTTCTCAGAAGATACAGATATGGGCATGAAGGTTGAGCAAGTTCTTCACATGGTGGGAGGAGCCGGAGAAACCAGCTACGCCACCAATTCCAGGCTTCAAGTTAATCTCTCCTAATATTTTTACATAGCTTAGATGATGAAGGGCTTTTTTATTGCATGAATCATCACCTCACTGCTTGTATTCTCAGGAGAAAACGATATATAGAACGAAGCCGATATTGGATAATGCCATAGAAGAGATGTATAGGACACTGCTCCCTGAGAGGCTGGTGGTGGCCGACCTCGGTTGTTCTTCCGGCCCAAATACCTTTCTGGTGATCTCCGAGGTGCTTGGTGTCGTCGGTGAGCTACGTCGAAGGCTGGAGCAGAAGCCGCCGGAGATCCAGTTCTTCCTGAACGACCTCCCGGGTAATGACTTCAACAACGTCTTCCGGTCACTGGAAAGGTATGGGAAGACGATCGAGGAAGAGAAGGGGGAGCTGCTTGTGCCCTACTACGTCGTGGGCGTGCCCGGCTCCTTCTACGGGAGGCTCTTCCCGTGCAGAAGCGTTCACTTGTTCCACTCTTCCTACTGCCTCATGTGGCTCTCTCAGGTCAGTTTCCTCTGTACACAGTATATCTACTGGAGCTCTCTCGATCTTACACGACCGAACGCCATGAAACATACATGTTAGGTTCCTCAAGGACTTGAGAGTGATCATGGTGTTCCACTGAACAAGGGGAACATCTACATCACAGAGACGAGTCCACCCCAAGTTGTGGAAGCATATCAAGAACAGTACCGAAGAGACTTCTCCTCGTTCCTCAAATCTCGTTATGCAGAGCTGAGCGTGGGAGGGGGAATGGTATTGACATTCCTAGGAAGAAAGAAGCACCCAGCCAACGGCGATTTGAGCCTTTTATGGGGACTGTTAGCGGAAGCCCTTAACTCCATGGCCTCAGAGGTAATCAATCCTCTTTCTCCTGCTGCACCTTTCATTTCCAGTACCCATCTGTAGACCGCTTCCGACGCATGGTGGTGTTCATCGATCAACGCAGGGAGTCATCGCAGAGGACAAGGTGGACAGCTTCAATCTGCCATTCTATGGACCTTCGATGCAGGAAGTGAAGTCGGTGATCCACGATGAGGGTTTGTTCGATCTGGACCAAGCACAGATATTGGAGTCCAACTGGGATCCGTTCGATGACTCCGAAGACGATCTTGCGTACGACAACGTAGCGAACGGGAAGAATGTGGCGAGATATATACGAGCGGTGATCGAGCCGTTGATCGCACATCAGTTTGGGGACGCCATACTTGATGAATTGTTCTTGAGATATGCCGATAACGTTTCCAAGCATTGCCTCAAGGTCAAAACTAAGTTCACCATACTAGTCATTGGCTTGAAGAGGAAAGCTTGAAAATATATCTATATATATATATAAATAAAATAAATATTGTGGTGCTTGTTATTGGTGAGCAAATTATGTATAATATATGGTGTATCTCTCATTGAATAAAAACTAGTCATACGATTGTCTCTTGTCCTTTTGGTAATGGATATCTGAAATGGGACCTTACTCATCAGAAGCATATATATATATATATTCACCAAATTATGTATAATATATGGTGTATCTCTCATTGAATAAAAACTAGTCATACGATTGTCTCTTGTCCTTTTGGTAATGGATATCTGAAATGGGACCTTACTCATCAGAAGCATATATATATATATATATATATATATATATTGTGTGTGTATAAGCACACAATGACTTCATTGTAATTTATCAATAGGTGAGGATTCAGAGCTTCATCTAACAAGTTTATATTTAAAATATTAGTTTGATGATAATATATCAAATTTATTTATTGAAGATTGAAATTTTGAATCAGAATTTGAATATTTGAAAACCTTATCTGATTTAGTTTTATATCATAAATGTATAAGTTTAAAATGCCAAAAGAAGTTAATTATATAAGTTTAAAATTCTAATTTTTAATCAATAAAAAGTTTTGTGTTCTCTCTCATATTCAAAGGAATGAAGCATAGATCGTTCCTAGATCACTGTTAGAAATTTGTAAAGGCACACTATGGCTGTTTCATATGTAAAACGTATATAGAAATCTTTCAAAAAATTTGCATCCATAAGATAAAGAAAGAAAAATTACTGTATTTGGGATATAATGCTACACCATTGTTCTATACCGGTGTGCAATCAAGATTGAGGCGACGTACTAAACTCATTTATCAAAAATTAAGAGTTCAAAATATTATCAAATATATATATATATATATATATATATATATATATATATATATATATATAATATTTATTTGGTGATGACATACCAGAGAACATAATATTCTATCCAATAAGCGTGAAATGATATACTAGTCTTACTCATCAAGGATTGAAAGCTTGAAACATCTAATAATAATTTTACACGTAAAATATTAGTATGGTGAAACATCACTCATCAGGTTGAAACTTAATATTCTTCAACAACATAAAGGATTTTAATGGCAAAGCTGACTATGAAGCTTTTAAAGCTCCCATTTATTAGTCCATGAAGTGAGTGATTCAAATAATGCATTCAACAACTTTTGTTGGATCCATAACCAGTGGGAAATAAATCGGGACATGCATCAGGACCAAACCCAGCCTAGTGGATAATGACCCCATGTCTTGAGTCACTGTAAATTAAGCCAACAGCCAAATCAAATCGGGTCTCATATGCAGTCGGGCCTAATTTTGTTTAATTAGATTACCGATAAATCTCTAGTACGTGTTGGTGTGTCTGATGTGATGCGAGTCAGAATATACAGTAGATCTCAATGTCATGTCATTACTATGCTACCCATCCGACAGCGAATCCTCGTGGCAGGATGTCGTCCTGAGCATAATTATTCCAAAGCAATTGAATGTGCCGCGCATGGTGGATCGAATGATGACGTCATCGTTTATAATCTCCCATCTCACCCTATCAAATCGATTTGATAGATAGATACAAATCATCGGCAACCTCTCTTTGTCGGGACATCGGATCGGTTAATATAACCTCGTACTGATAATATACGTAAGTTCGAATACACACGTGAGTTATGTATATTGGTTAATATAATAAATATTTATTCTATTTTTTAAGAAAAAAAATTATAGATAACTCAGTTTGCTTTGGCATCAAGCGTTGACTTTAGAGGAGAAAAATAATGATAGCTTTTGTGAAAACTTTTCAATCTGATGTAGATTTTTCTTTTTTTATCTCAATCCTTTATTCATAATGACATCTTATATTTAGATAACACCCTCTGGGTGAGCTTGAGGCTAGGATCCTGAGAGCTAATTAGTTCGAGCCAGAAGGTCTATATATCTGTCATTATGATCCTTGAAGATAAATAGAAATATCAAGTTTTTTTTTTTTTAATTATCCTCTTTTGTCACAAACTTTATGGTATGTCAAGATACTCCAAGCCGATCTACCGGATGCAACGGCACGAAAAGACCCAAGTGAGTACATATTGCCGCAGGTCAGTGTCTCCCACATCACTGTGAACATGCCTCGTGAACACCAGCAAATTATCTTAATTTATCTTTAAGAAAGCTCGAACAGTAACAGTATTCCTCGGCGCAAATTTCCAACAGATTGAATTCTTGTAGATATGTTTGTTGTTGCTTTTCAATAGTGCAATCTAAGTAATGTTTTTTGTGGACATCACAAGATAGAATCGAGTGGCCAATGAAGTGTGGATTACAGACAGGGACTTCTCTGGAACTCACTGTATCCAATTTTCACACTCGGCAGAGCTTCTTGGCATTCCTTTGACAATCCTCTCTTTGTTGTCAACTCTTTCAATGGATTTGGAGGCTTTCCCCTCTTCCTGCAAGATCCGCCTGCAAAATGACATCTTTGATCAAAGCATTCAGCCTCCAAAGAAGGAAAAAGAAGAAGATTTATGGACTAATACAAGAAGTCCTGCTGCCAAAGGCCTACCATCAGGAGCACCACAAGTTCATAGAAGAGACATGGGAATGAAGGTGGAACAAGTCCTTCACATGCTTGGAGGGACGGGGGAAGCCAGCTCTGCTCTCAACTCTTTTGAGTTTCAGGTTGGCTCCTCTTCAACTGTTTGCATGAACTTGAAGTGTATAGCAGCATATCTTATCACTGGCTTGCAACTACGTTACAGGAGAAATCACTTTATCATGACGATGTCGATGCTGGAGGATACAATAGAAGGGGTTTACGAGATGCTGCTCCCTGAGAGAATGGTGGTGGCTGACCTCGGCTGTTCCTCGGGCCGCAACACTATGCTGGTGGTCTCCGAGGTGCTCGACGTCGTCAATGGCATGTGGGGAGGCATGGGGCCTCAGGAGCCACCGGAGGTCCAGTTCTTCTTGAATGACCTCCCGTGAAAAAGATTTCAATCATGCCTTCCGCTCCCTATAAGAATACAAGAGGAAGGTTAAGGAGGAGGAGGGGGATATGCATGTACCGTACCATGTTGTGGGAGTGCCAGGCTCCTTCTACGGAAGGCTTTTCCCATGCAGGAGAACACCATGTTGTCTGTCACTCCTCCGCCTGTCTCATCTGGCTCTCTCAGGTTACCCTCTGCAGTGGCTACTTGTTCTTTACACCTTGTTAGTAGCTTCACTTTCTTTGGATTCCTGCATGCAGTTGGTCACGTTACATGGAACTAATACCATTAAAAATTGGTGTATGCTCTGATGGTTGTATAGAGACTTGGTGCCAAGTGATTAAAAGGCATGATAAACTTACTCATCATAGAGAAGAAACTTCCAGATGGTATATATTTATCTGTCAATCCATTGATGCTATAGCGATCTTGAAATGTCAGGTTCCTCAAGGATTGGAGACTGAGCAGGAGCAGGGTGCATCACTTAACAAGAGGAACATCTACCTCGCAGAGACAAGCCCACCTCAAGTTATAGAGACTTATCAACATTTCTAAGTTGCCGTCATGCAGAACTAAGCTACAGAGGCAGGATGGTAATATCATTTGCAGGAAGGAGAAAGAGTTACCTTATGGAGAGATGGGATACCTGTGGGGGCTATTAGCCAAAGCCCTGAATGCTTTGGTTACAGAGGTACCTTTTTCTACTATTTTTCACATGCCACAGAAAATAATGAAGGTGCATTATTAAACCAGCAAGTAAACTTTCATGCTTGATCCTTCAGCACTATGAACAGATGAAAACTATCTACATTAACCATTTTCACTACTTGTTATTGTTATTGTTTTAGCAAATGATAGATATTGGGTTTTGGAGGATGTCCTGCCATCATGGAACAGTTGTTTCTTTCAGCTTGGATGTTCAGGATTCAATTCAAAGAAACAGCCACTCTGCTTATATAGATAGGATTGTATACATTGACTTGCCATATATACTGTACATCGATTTAGGAACCCTATTCTTTAATAGGATAAGGTTAGAGTTAACCTCTAATGCATGAAAAATGATAAATGTCACTTTGTCCAATGGTAACCTCCAACCAGCATTCACCAAGATGACACCCATTTTAGCCATTGAGATTAGCAACACCTAAAACTCTTATGGACTTAAATCTTCTACACATTGACCAATAAACAAGCAAAAGAAGAATGTATCTGCTACAAGAAGAATAGTTAGCCTTATCACAATCTTTCTTCCTCTTCTTTCTAATAATTCTTTATAAAAGATGATAGGACATAAGAGAAGATGGAGAACCAATATGCTTGGTAGTAGCAAAGATAGGAAAGTGAGGAAGAGAGAGAGCACCACACACTTACTGTTTTGATGAAGGTCTGGTTTGATATAAGAAGAATACCAATAAGCATGACACAGGTCATTTACATAGATAAATTTAAATGGATCCTGAATCATGACATGGCGGATTCCAGAGGAAATAAGAATGAGAAATGAGAGGTAAATTGAAATGCAATGAAATAAACAAATATAAGAATGTCTAGAGAAATAAATAATAAATGATGTACTCTTCAGCCTTTTTCTATATCACTGTTCGGCACCAAGTCTCAAGATTATGAGTGGACAGTTTTTAGAATTATAGCTTTATATCTTGATAACTGATTGACTGAGTTATTACATATAAAATCCAGGGAATCATACAGGAGCAAAAACTGGTCACCTTTGATTTGCCAGTTTATTCACCTTCCATGGAAGAAGTAAAAGCGGTGATCCACAAAGATGATCAGTTTGACACAGAGCAAGCACAAATTTTTGAGACCAATTGGGACCCATATGATGATTAAGAAGATGACACTGAGCTCGACAGTTTATGAAGCGGGGAAAATGTGGCAAAATACATAAGAGCTGGGTTCCAACCCCCTTATTTGCACATCAATTTGGGGATCATATACTTGATGAGCTATTCTCTAGATATGCAGCAAATGTTTCAAGGCACCTCCTTCGAGAGAAAACCAAGCATAATATATTTGTTATTTCCTTGAAGAAAAAAAAAGGTGAAAGTCATCTTGCAGCCTGATGAAACAACAGCTGTATTTGCTTTTTGAGAGAATATGGTTAGCTCTATCCTCAAAAAGTATTCAAGGGCTGTTCAGTTGTCTGCATATAGGGTCCTTATATTGCAAATGAAGACATTTTGTTGATTACAGGCGTTTTTGGTTGTCTATTATGCACAATTACATCTATAATTCCAACCTAAGATTTCTAATGGTCATGTACCACATGATTAACATGCTTCTAACATCATGAACAATCCATCTTATGCTTCATGCTGAACTCTCGAAAGAGCTTCAAGGCAGAGCACCATTTTTCTGATACAATAGAAGAATTAGTCTGGTTTCGCTGTCTTCTTGGCCCAGCAAATCATCTGCTATGCTAACTTTTTGCTTCTTATGACAAAATTCTGTGCGCCAAGCTAACCTACTATAAGATAATGGCCATTACCTAATCCCACTCAAAAAAGAACATAATACAAAAAGTGCGCATGGAAACAACCATCGAAAAGAATTTTGAGTCGTTATGTGAAGCTGCAGAGAAATTAAGTAAAAAAAAAAAGATTTAATTGTTTTTGTCCTCCTCATTTCATGATTAGAGATCTAATTGAGCACTCACTAAGAAGGGAAAAAAAAAATCCAACTTTCTACCTACAAAGCGAAGCTGGTCTTTTGGAGAGCATTTATTAGCTTTTCATTTCGCCTGTCATCCTTATATATGTAACTAAGAGCATCGGCGACGCTATTATTCGCCCATCTAAAGCCCCTATTCCGAGATTTGAATATAACGAAGCAAACATGACTGCCGATCGATAACCTGGAAGGTTCCGCTCGTCGAAGCCATCATCCACCACCTGGTCGTGGGTGCCGAACGACATCATCCAGTAGGTAGGCGGACCACCCCTCGTTAAGGTCACCGAACAAAACACTATTCGAGACTGGAGCCACGCGATCGGGTTCCGGAGATCTACACCACCGCCGGAGGACCATTTGAGGTAGCCGACCAGAAGAGGATGAGGTCGAGGAGCGCGTAGAGCTGCCCCCGGCTCCCGCTTGTCCCTCTCTCTCTCTCTCTCTCTCTCTCTCTCTCCCGACGCCCGGGGTCCCTTCGGAAATAACGAATGGGTTTATTAACGAAGGGTAGACGTTGACTGGAATTGCACTTTTCATAATTGCACATTTATTATTATTTCTATTACTATTGTTAGTGTTATTATTATTATTATTATTATATTCTGTAAAATCTACATATTTAAGATTTTTAAACCTTAAAAAATAAATAGAGATAAAAACCTCATCTGTAGCTCTCCATTATCATTATCCCTCATTGTCTTTTTCTTTAATATTTTTAAAAATAAAATTTTATGTTTTTACCTTATTGGAATTTAAAAAAAAAAAATTTGAACCAATGATCACTAGACTAACTAACTCGTTATTTTTTGTTAATAACAAATATAACTAAATATGGTTAAACAATTTAACTGTTTTAACGACGTGGAAAGTTAATTAAAACGGGTTATCTACAGCTGCTTTAATGATCATATTTTTTTTTTATATCCTCACATCTATTTTGATGATCATATAAAAATGAGATGTGCTCAATAGAGTTATCAAGTATGTCAAATAGATACCTTTTTTTGAACTATGTGACAACCTAATAGATTAAATTAAAATATAAACTAAAAAAGTACATAAATACGTTAATAATGATTTGTAGTATTTGTGTGATTCTTAAGTTAGGTACTTCTGATGTGGTTAACTGATGACTTATCTTACTGTGCTTATCTGAACTCTGTGTCAGTTATATTGAACTCAATCACTTCAATGCATTTACACTAATTCTCGCTGCCTACTAAAACCCATGCAATTCGTTAAGGCCATAGCATGTCACACATGAACCTCTGTCGTTGACACATGGTCACACGTGACACCTGTGGCCTAGACCAAGCTCAATCACTGTCACCTGCAATCACTACGTGTCATTATACCTAACCGTTGTTCGTCGAATCGAAGATTGGCAAGACAATGGCTTACCAATCACGAGCTGTGGGCCAAAAGTCATATCAACTGCCATGTGAGCATCGATCTTATCTTCCCCCCCCCCCCTCAAAGCTCGTCGACTGTAGATATATTTTTCCCCTCTCTTTTAAAGAAAAGTCAAAGTAGACATTTTCTTTTGGGAGTTAGACATGAGGAAGGAGGGGTCGATGGGAGGTACAAAAGCGTGACAGCATCTTTGGATGAGAGAGCCCCCGACTCAACAATCGAGCTGGCCAACCTCATTGACTCGTTCTTTGACGTTGAGGAGGATGCAAAAACGAGGGACGATCGAAAGCCACAATCAAATGGGAGTAGATTACGATCGTAGAGAGAGAAGGGGCTCCGAAGATTATGGTGCTCGCTCGAGGCCGTGCTGATTAAGTCGCAGGGCGACTCGATGGCGGGTCGGATTCAAGCAAAGGTGGTTGAATCTATAAAGGGGGTTCAAATAAGGGCTGTCAGTTTGCTCCGAAAGAAAGGATTGGATGCTGATGAGTCTCTTTGGGATTATTAGGTTGATACTATTGCATAGAGGTTGATGATCCAGTGAAAGCAACGATAGAAATCCTTATAGATGTACATTTAACGTGAAATCCTTTCAGAATTTGTCATGAAAATACTAGAGGAATAGATTCTATCATCCGTTTGTTATTATGTTAAGCATGATATCTTGTTTCTTACGTAATATCATTTCTTAAACTAATTGAAGTCTTCGTCTTTAAGGGCTCTACAAGTCCTCATGGGAGAGAACTGACATAGTCCCTAGTTGCTACCACGAGTACATCAACGTGATCGCCAGAAGCGACACTCACTACATCATGGACATCAACCTTGCCAGATTTCTACATCACTAGGTCAACCACCCACTATGTGATGCTCCTCCTCGTCCTTTTGATGGTGTTCGTCGGTAGCCGAGACTTACTTGAATGCGTTGTGAAGCTGATATGTGCCGTCTATCATGGACAATAATGTAAACAAGGTGTTTGATGAAATGCTTATGTTTGTCCGTGTCCTTCGATTTATGTACATACCTTTTACAACAAGTAGCAGACTTACAGTAGGCTTAGCATCCTTAGTTTGGTTTGCTTTGTGGCTAATTTTGGCTTGTAAATATGAGTGTGTATTATAAGTACTTGTGGGGACTTCGGTCTATAATGAATCATTATCTTTTGTGTGCAACATTTCTGAGTTGTAATGTCCATGAGTGCAATTTATATTGACTTTATAAAGTGTTTACTTGAGCAGTTGCTTATGGATCCCGATGGAATTGCTTCTTCTGGCTCGTTTTCTCTTTTGTAAGTCTAATAGCCTTTAGGAGATCGCGGGGAAGACTGACCTTTGCGGAAGGACACACATAGGTGTCGCACGGCTTAGGCAAAATCAGCTAAGCATGTGATATTGTGGTATCAAAGCGGGACAATCATACTCAGAAACACTCATCATACAAACGTGGGGGACCTAGCTGGGCTATATGGAGGACAGCCAGCATATGCAACCGTTTGGTAGAAACGGACATTGAGATACATGGAAAGGAGTCACTCAGAGGAGCGGGCATCTAGGCTTAGCATTCAGAGGAATGGCCAACCCTTTGCTCGAGATGCACCACGAGGACAAGCAAGCGAAAAAGAATGCGTAGCACACAAAGATTGGATTGTTGAGTTCGAGCTACGGCTCGACATTGGCAACAAACTTGATAGTGCTCAAAGCAAGTGGGGCGCTTGGTGAAAGATGAGACCGTGTAAAGTGGGATATGTTGCTCAATGACCGTAAGAGTTGTGCAAAACTCATATAGGTGAGGGGTATTGCTAACTCGAAGGATTTGGTACTCATGCAAGGGCTTGTACATGGATGACAGTGTTCGTGCCCATCCCAAGGCGCGATCGGAATTGACACCGTGGAGCATCAGAACTTTTTCTTCGACATGGAAAGGATACGTCCGTAGGCGACTGAAATGTGTAACAAGTTCAACACGTTACTAGACCTTAAAGGGTGTATTGGGACTGTATTGGCGAAGAGTCATAATATAGCAAGTGCATTTATAGGGGCAGAACAAGACACAAGTTGTTCAGCAAGACGGAGTAGTCCAAAGGGGATGGTGGTCTTCGAAATTTTCAGTGGGAAGTATGTAAAGAGGAAAGTTGCTCCAATAGGACATATATCCAGGAGGGAAGTCATAGTTCTCTAGAGGGAGAATTATGTGCAACGGACCGCACATATTGAGGAAGAGTTTCTCAAGGTAATATCTCCATAAAGCTCAACAGACCGAGCGAGTGACGAGGAGTCATTGTATGATCTCGAATGAGGTAATATATTGGTGGATGTATTTCGAGATCAAGTGAGGGAGCAATCCAAGGCAACATCATATAAAGGTACACTTATAGTCGATGTGAAAATCAAACTCAACGGAGGGCTGACCCGTGAAATGGTGGACGCGAGGGCCACTATCAACTCAATACAAATCGAGGAGCGAAGCGACTTGGGTGGAACTCGGTGAAGTATCCAAGCGGCATGAAGGGAGTCGACATAGAAGGTGGAACATGGAACGGAGGTACAGAGCTTTCCTTGGACAAAGGTCAAGGGCATGAACTCATGTAGAGGCAAGAGTGAGATCATGTCGTTTCATGGGTTCTTCATTCTAAAGGGACGGACTTATCTTGCATGGTGCCAAAGATGAACGGAGCTTTGAGGCACATGCAAGTTACCTCAGAGATGCATTTGATGGAGTAACTAAAGTGATTCAACTTGTGGAGGCAAAGTTGGGATCAGGAGACCTTAGCACCGGGAAGAGGACATAGAGGTGGGTACTCTTAAAGAATATATCACAGTGTTGTCATTCGAGTTGTCAGAAACAAGTGGTGCATAACAGAGATTGTGCTAGTAAGGGATAGAGGCCTGGGATCCAAACAATTGTGCATCAATTCTAGCGAAGTCAGGGGACTTCAGGAGCTACTAGGCGATGGACTGTCCTAGAGCTATGCTTCGTCCAGGTGTGACCCAAGAATGGGGGGAACGAAAGTGAATTGCCAAGGGAGCGAACCAAAAATCGGAGATAGCGGAGGCCCTACGAGGTGTTGGTAGAGGCCACACATGGAGAAGTCGTAGTCCGAGTTCATCACACTAGAATCTGTATGCAATGGAGATGTCACGAGGAGGCGACATGGTGCAGCGGATCGTGGTGGAATAGTTCGTGGTAACGTAACACATGCGGTCATATCCCGTGAGGGATAGGATCATGCTGAGGTATGATTAGGAGTTACTAGGAGCTCCACTTTGGTATTAGACACAACAAAAAGGATTATGGATTTAAGGAGTGAATGTCATGGTACGACAGATGCGAGTCTTCGTGTGTGCATTGGAGCTTGCATTGGATGAAAGCCTTAGTCATCAGCATATGGGGGCTGTATACCACCGAGGAAGAAGTCCAAGTGCAAGTACCATGGAGTCCTATGGAGGGGGACGTGATCATGTGAGTGACCAGGAGCTACTGAGAGCTCCACTTTGGTGAACAATGCAACGACAAGAAGGGTTGTGGATTTAAGGGGTGAATGCCAAGGTACCGTAGAGGCGGGTCTTCCGTGTGTGCGCATCAAAGCTTGCATCAGATAAAAGTCTTGGTCATCAACATATAGGAGCTGTGTACCATCAAGGGAGGAGTCAGATTGCAAGTATCAATGAGTCCCATGGAGGGGATTTGATTATACAAAGGTATGATCAGAGCAGTTGGAGAGTTGGACTGCTTAAGTGCTCACATTCGCTTAAGGGAGCCCGGCGCGAGCCCTGCAACAAGATAGCGGAGGCCATGCATGAGAATTGTAGTCTGTCTTTCCATCGACCAAAGAGAACTGCTAGGAGGACATAGTAAGGTTAAAGTAGGTGGTCGAAAGGGGCGAGGAAGCGACGACAAGTCCAGTGAGGCTCAGCTAACCAAAAGCCAAGCGTCGATTAGAAAAGAGGTGGATTCGGAGGAGCACCACAGTGCCGTAGAGGCGGATCTACCGATCGTGAAGGAAGGGAGGAAGATGCAACGTAACGGATAGTAGGGCTATGGGCTTGGCAGCACCATGGTACCACAGAGGCAGGACTTCCATGGAGTCATTGATCCTTTGCTCTCATGGAGGGAGAGCATTGGTCGTAAAAGGGACCGAGGAGGTAGAGAATGCAAAGGCAAACTCCAAGTACCAAGACAGGACGGAAGGGTAGAGGCCAAAGAACTTCATAAGGTCGATGTCGATGGACTTCTCATCAAGATAGTCGAAAGCGAGGGACTTCGGGTTGATGCAGGAGTGCTCAACCAAGGAACGAAGTAGGCAGTACATGATACTGTACCTTTCTACTCAGAGGAGTAGGCGATAAAGGTGATGGAGAAGATGATACAATCCCAGAGGTGACCAAAACTATCAAAGACTTACTCCAAGTTGGGGGACTCCAAGTTGGGGTAAACTTTTTGTTCTTTTCGAGCGAAACTTCTTGTATTCTAGAAGTTCAATGATAGTGGGAATGTGAATCACAGTAGCTAACTCAATGTAAAGAGTGCAAACACTTCTAGTGCTTCAGAAGTGTGAGCAAAGAGCGGGCGAATGTTAGTAACCAGCTCAATGCATGAAGTACAAACTCGAGGAGGCAGGCGAAATCAAGTAACCTTTGCCTTCTCAACTTAAGAGAATGGACGAAACTGAGTACCTCAATTCTCTTAACTCGAGGAAGTGAGCGAAGCCAAGTAACATTGCCTTCTCAACTACTAAGAGAATGGGTGAAGTCGAGTATCCCAATTCTCTTACTTATCCAGTAGATGAGCTCAACATAGGTTCAATGACCCTTCAAAGAAAGCTTATGGAAGACAATAGTTGTCAAATCCTCACAATTGGTAATCAATACTACTAAGAGTAGATTGTCCACTTCATTTCTCAATTGAATGCTAATTGAAAGCGAGAGTGATGCGAACATACTTAGAAGTGACAACTAAACGTAGAAGAATGATCAATGGGCAAACATTGTCGAGGAAGGACCTCAAAAACCTTAATGTCTACGAGGCGATGCTCGTCAAAGTTCCAACAAGCATCCACCCAGTTCAAGCAACATGAGTATACTGTGATACTGGCGTATAATAAGGCAGGTCTTTTCCTTCATCAAAAGGATCCGTGAGAACTAATAAGGATCAGTACAACTC
Organism: Ensete ventricosum; assembly: GCA_029747655.1. NCBI lineage: Eukaryota > Viridiplantae > Streptophyta > Magnoliopsida > Zingiberales > Musaceae > Ensete > Ensete ventricosum. Next base: position 57,306,493 of record JAQQAF010000006.1, on the reverse strand, counting down.
ATATAACCCCACACCAGAGTCAGTCATTGGTGAGTTGAAGCTGTTGGGAAACCTCAGCGGGTGCATCACATGCGCAACAGAAATCAAAACAAAAATTGATTTCCCACGCAGATCAAATCGTCGTGCAAAAGATTGGGGTCACGAGAAAAACCGTAAAAACTGAAAAAATCGTGATATGTGAGAGATTGATTTTACCTAGGGAGATCGTATATCCCTGTACTCTAGATCTGGATGGAGAAGATAAAGGAGGTCAAGCATCCTCCTCTCTAGTGGTATCCACACGATGGATCTCTACAGCGAAACTCCTCCAATCTGATCTTGCAACTCTTGCTCAGAGCGAGGGAGGAGAATAGGAGGTGGTAGCTAAAACTGCAGCCTATCAACCATGAGTCTCCCCTCATATTTATAGAGAGCCACTAAAACCCCAGGGCTCCTTCCTTAATGGGTATTAGATCACCATCCAATAACCCACTAACCTTGCATTATTGGATCTCTATCCAATAATCTCCTTAGGCATCTAATTAGGCCTTAATCAAGGAGCCCATCAATATAGGGTCTCATCTAATGAGAATAGGGCTAATTCGATCTTCATCCAATCCTCTATTTGCTGAAGCATCTACCATATGTGTGTGACCCTCTAGGCCCAATACCGAGCTGACCGTGAGTCACTCCCATTAGAACTCCTTCTAATATAGTGAATTATTATCCCCATAATAATTCACTTGACTCATCGACTATGGACGTACTAGGCCACTACGCCATAGTCCCCAAACGGTACAAGGGGGATCAAATTCATCAGACCTATCTGTCCATAATTACTATATATCTATAATCCCTCATCCAAATAATATCCCAGAGACCGTATATTGGATATGGTACTGTTAGGTCATATACAGAATCAGTTTGTCTTGCTCTATTCAGATTCTACCGGAGAACTCCTCTCTTAATCCGAATGACCCTGGCTAGGGATTTATCTGAGCAAGCACATATGAGATATTCCTCTCGTGATACCGAGAGTGGATGATCCTCTATTGACACTCAATTGCCTTCGTAAGGTTGCTACTAATCCCGATAACTAGTTGTACCAGATCTGGAGCTTTCCAAACCTGTAAGTCTAGTGTCAAAGAAAAGAGTACTCATACAAAACATCCTTGGTGTCTCAAGTCTAAGGACTAGATACACAACTGGGACTATGGAATCACTATATAACATTAGGTATCATTAACCATACATCATTCCATAAGCGAATCAATCAGTGAACTCATTCTCCAATGAGCACCTGTATTATATCCTTAGTGTCTTCACACAAGTGGCTATGAGACCAACCGCCTCTATCATATGGACGGGTATATAGTACACTGATCTGTCCAGTTATCTCAATGTCCCTCTTGAGTAACCTATGATCGAGATTATTTAGGATTTGTGTTTAAAAGTGAATCGATCTTATTATCGTGATCTTATCACGATCTAACTCCCATTGTACAGAATCAAGGACATCATAATATATATGTAACAGATAATGTGAGAATATATTAATATTAATCATAAGCAAAAAGATCACACAATGTATCACACGTGTCATCACTCATGTGATTGGCTTGTAGGGCACCTATAACCAGCAAAAACAGCATGGCAGATCAGAGTTCGACTACTCAATAACAGCGACGGAGAGCGGTTGGGAGCTAAAGGGGCGTGTTGTAGCCAAAGCAGAAGATTGAATATTTAGCAAAATACGAGGAGATGCAGCGTCTACAGTGGCTTCAACGAGGACATTGAAGGAATAAGTGGGAGAAAATATCCCGGATAATAACACAAATAAGGTGTTTGATGAAATGCTTATGTTTGTCCATGTCATTAGGTTTGTGTATATACCTTGTACAACAAGTAGCGGGCTTGCAATAAGCTTAGCAGCCCTAGTTTGGTTTGCTTTGTGGCCGATTTTAGCTTGTAAATACGAGTGTATCTTGTAAGTACTTGTGGGGACTTCGGTCTGTAATGGACTATTGTCCTTTGTGTGCTGTAACCTTTCTAAGTTATAATGTCCATGAGTGTAATTTGTATTGACTTTATAAAGTGTTTGCTTAAGCAGTTGCTTACGGATCCCAATGGAATTGCTTCTTCTAGTCTGTTTTCTCTTTTGTAAGTCTAAAGGACCTTAAGAGATCTCGGGGAAGGTTGATCTTTGTGGACGGACACGCATAGGTGCCGCACGGGTTAGACAAAATCAGCTAAGTCTGTGTCACATCGCAACAGTATCCATCAATGGCATGGGCATGAACATGTCGCCATGGAGGTGGAGGGAATATGTGCGAGGAAAATAATTCAACTCCTACGGATGGATCGTCGATGACGTGCTCGTAAAGAAGGGTACCGTTTGGGTCACGAGAGAGGCGATAATGGTCTCATGTTGGTGGTGGAAAGCTGTGTAGGGTAGATGTTGTTGGGTGCACTGAGATGCTGGTGAGCAAGGAAAAGTTGGCTATGGCACAAAGAGGCATGCAGAGATAGTGCGACATTTAGTGTTCGATGCTAATCTATTTAATGAAAGATAAGAATGAAAACAATGCAACTTTGTACGTTTGTAGAGAATGAAGAAAGGGCTTTCACTTAGTGTTCTTAGAGTTTTGTTTGTTTTAGTTGGTTCATCTTAGTTTGTTAAGGGCTTTCAGGTATGGTGCTGTGAATCTTATTTGCTTAACATCATACTGAACCTAAAGAGCAAGTTACCCAACTTGAAGAGAGACCTGACCCTCAAAATTTCTTTGTTTTTGCGTCAAACTCGGATGTAGGAGAATTTTGTTCCCATTTTAGTGGGTAATCTATTTATATATTTTTAGTGGAAATGTCCTTTTTTTAATGCAAAGAAGAAGTCCATACTGGTTCTTCTCTAGAGCTTTGGAGTTAGTTTTTTATAATATAATAAAAATAGCTTTATGTCCTTTTTCTTTTTCTAGATCAATAAATTTGGACATCCAAATCGATCATTATATGGACAATAACACTTTATACCTGTATTGCCCTAACATATTTATCATTATAAAATTAACATAGCATTAATATTACTCCAAATATCAGTATCCTCTTTTATTGAGAAACTCCACACTAATCATTGCTAGTCCTTGCGGTATAAGTTCTTTGAGTTAACACAAATTTCATAAATATCACAAATATTTTAATATATTTAGCTTTGTGGATAAGAAGATATCGGTATATGATGACGATATATATATATATATATTCTATTTCAAAAATTTTAAATTTTAGATTTTTCGGATAGCACACTCATTTGATATTCGATAATTATAAATTTTAATTTCTTGTCGAAATCTAAAATTCTTGTCGAAATCGAACTATCCAAATCGATTTAGTGTTAAACCTAATCGATTATATTATTTTTAAATAACATTATAATGTTTTACATTCAACCAAACCAATTAAGATTTTAGAATTTAACCTTAATTAACTCAAATTCTCATAAATATTATTGTTAATCTTTTTATATGTATCGAGCTTTCATAAAATATTTTATTCAAGAGTTATTTAGTGATTTTGAATGAAAATTAAGAATATTTTAATATATTTCTAAATAAAAGTTGATAAGTCCTTATTGGTTTTTTACATAATCTTAAATTAAGGCATATAATTCTTGAAAAAATCTTATAATATTATTTTATTTATCAGAATTAATGATGTAGAAAATCTTAGTTAAAATATTCATGAATAGATTTATAATGTTTTTGTCACTGAACCAAAACTTTATTACTCTAACAAAAATTATTATAACTCAATTTTAATTAATCGTAAATATATACTTTACTATAAGTCTGGAGGTATTATAAAATTATTACTATGAGAATTTCAATGATTTTATAGGAAAATTATTACGGTTTCACCGTATTTCAAAATAAATTATAATAAAAATCCAGATTTTTTCCATTTTATATTAAATTTAAGTCTAAATATTTTTTTTAAATTATAATATTTATAGTCATTTATTAGGAAAGGAATGATAATAAAGAGAATATATATTATTTAGACATTTTACATTAAAATCCTAATTAATTTTTACTTGGGTCATCATTTTTTATCAAAATACCCATAAAGCTCTTAAATCAGATTATTGAAACCCACCAATGATTAGGTTTAGTAAAAACCTAATTTATGATGGATTATCAATGCTATTTAAGGATTTGACTGAGGATATTTTCATCATAGTGGGAAGAAGATCTCTCTAAATAAAAACCAATTATAAAAGTTTTTTAAGGTAAAATATCTATATTATTTAGCTATAATATTTTTGGTTCAGTTAAAAACACTATAATTCAACTTCATTTAAAAATACTATAATATTAGATGGAATTTAAGTGGGAAACTATTTTTTAAAAGATATTTTGATCGTTTTATAAAGATATAGAAACAAGGAGTGGCCCACCCAATTCATTTGTATATATACGTCCTAATCCCATATGGCCTCTTTCCCTGTTCTCCAAATCACTCCCGAATCGAAGACGAGGGAAGGAGATCAAGAAGGGCAAGGAAAGACCGAACAAGAGGAAATCGCAAGGGGATCTTGGAGGAGGAGATGGCGTTGAAATTTCTGAACAAGAAGGGGTGGCACACGGGGAGCCTCCGGAACATCGAGAACGTGTGGAAGGCGGAGCAGAAGCATGAGGCCGAGCAGCGCAAGCTCGAGGAGCTCCGCAAGCAGATCCAGGACGAGCGCGAGAAGTCCGAGTTCCGCCTTCTCCAGGAACAGGCTGGCCTCGTCCCGTAAGCCCCGATTCCCAAGATTCCTATTTAGTTTCTTGGTTTTAGGGTTAGGGTTAGGGTTTTGCTTGATTGTTTGAGGGAAAAAAAATGTTTCGTTGATTGATTCTTAGCGTCTTGCTTTTCTGACCTTGTGCTATTGTCTGGGATTGATCTGATCAGGAGGCAAGAAAGGTTGGATTTTCTGTACGAGTCAGGATTGGCGGTGGGAAAGGGGAGCTCAGATGGGTTCAAGGCTCTTCAAGCACCACCAGCGGTGGCTTCCACTACCTCAACATCCGAGGCTAGTTCCTCCAAGGTACATTTCTTTTAGGATTATTATGTACTTTTATCACGATTTTCATTTTTGTGAATCATCATGATTGAGTATAAAGATATTGCGTATTGCGTGATGGTGATGCTGTTAGGCATCAATCGAACGTCCAATTTTCTACATCTCGAATAGGGCTTCAGAATACAGTCATGTACTTGAACAATAACTTTATAGAAGGTTGCTTCAAAGAAACATCACAATCCTGAATGAGATATTTAAGCATATGGATACTTAACTATAACTTTTTTGAAGTACAGAGAGTGGAGACAACAATAAATTTAATCATATGGAGACTTAAGAATGTTTATTGGTTTCTGTCCTTCTGGCTTATTATCTCTTTGCTCTATTACACGTTATTGTTTCTGAAGCAAGGAAAAGCCTTACATGCCTTCTCGAAGTATCTTTCATTGCCTAGTCAGACAGTTCCTATCAAGAAAGTCCTGAAGCACAGGATATCTGGAGATTCTTACATCATAGCTAGTTAAAGCTCATAAGCAGTACTAGGGAAAAAATCCAAATAAGCATTACTAGAAATAAAAGCTTTGTTCCAACGATTTTGAGTACGTGAAGTTATGTTTAATAATGAAGGTCATTATGATAGCTGGTTCATAAATGCATCCTGAACTTCTCTACTAAATTGATTTAAGGGATTTTCTTTGGCTTTTTTGCACTAGAGGTATTTTTATAAAATTGGTATTATATTAAAGAGTTCTCTTTGGCATCTATCTATAACTTTATCGGATGAGCATGAGAAGCTTTGTCTGTTTGCTACGAGTTGTTACTTTATCATACCATGTTATGAAAAATGATTTGCTGACCTCTAGTATTGCTGGATGATCATCATAATCATACATATCTTTCTCTTTTGTTTCTTATTTTATGGAACCTTTAGTTTTAGGGCTACAACTGTGTACATTACCCTTCCCTAGACACTCATATTCCTGGGAGCTTCAGGCACCGGATAGACTTCTTATTTCATGGAACTTCTCTTGGTGTTGAATTTTGTCAATAGGAAAACCATTTTCACTGTTATTCAGTAACGTCAAAGAATTTCCATCACTTTGGCTACGGAAGACATCAGGCATACATGTCTCTTTTGAATTAATTATTAGTACTAGTTTATTTTGTTTAGAACTCTAATAGATCTGGAATTTCGGGCAACACCTGCATTGATTTTAAGGTGGCCAAAATTCTTTAACCCAATTATATTTATTGACTATCTTGATAAGAATGAGGTTGCCTTAGGGATTTCACGTTCAAAGTTGGCCTTGGAATAGCTGAGGCTTTTTTTTTGTCTACTTTGTCATAAAAGATATAATGTGAAACATAGAAGAATTTTCATCACAAACTGTACCTTGAGCACGCTCAAGTTTTTTTTCTCTTAATTATTTTAAGCTTCACTATGATATGTGACCCTCGATCATGTTCACCATTCCTTTTTCTCTTAATTATTTTAAGCTTCAATATGATATATCTGACCCTCGATCATGTTCACCGTTCCCAAAAATCTTCAGAAACTGCCATTTCAGCTGTCATCAATGATCAAACCTAATAAATATAAGTGATTATAGCAGTTTTAGTTATTAGGGGCATAGTCAATTCTTATAAGTGGTAGTTATACTCTTTATTATGAGTGGAGTTGCTTAGAAGCAGTAGTTGGCTTCCCAGTTTCAAGTTAAAGCTACTAGGTATGTGGAGGTAGTGTTTCAGTCTTGCTTTTGTCAGTTCAATTCTGATTAGTAGTGGTTGCATTCTTAGAGGTACTAGTGAAAGCCTTAAAACAGTAGTTACAGTCTGCTATTAGTAGTTGGATTCCTACTTGATAGTTTCAGTATAATAGTACTAGTTGCATTCTTTGTTTCGAGTTCGAGTTTGATTCCCGAGTTCCATTCTTGCTTTCCTTATTCTGATTCCCAGTTTCCAGTCTTATACCTCAATTACTTAATTCCGATTTCCCTCCTCTAGTCTTTCATTCTTTATTGCAGGATTGATTCTTTGACCGATGAGTGGAATTCCTTAGTCATGTTTTCTTACCACTATACTACTATTAAGTATTAGTACCCTAGATCAGACTCTCTATTACTACTCTTATTCTTATGGTGTTCGTTATCTAAGATTAAGGCTCAAAGAGGCAGACTAACACTTGCACATAGGAGATTCGTACATTGAAGTTCAATCTATTTCAATCTATTGGGTAATGTCAGTTTGAGAGACAGGAGATAGAGGTGGATAACTAGGGGATAAAGGCTTAGAAAAGGGAATGGCAGGCTTACTAGAACATAAACTAGTTCAAACTTTAGGTCAGTAGTTTCAGTGAGTCCCTAACGAGTAAGGTTTGAGGTCAGTAGTGGTAGGCTTAAAAGTATGTGTGAACATGAGAATTAAGCTCATCAGTAGAGGACTTCAGCTTAAACTGCAGAGAATAGGGCGAGAGATAAAGAATGAAATTAGCACATAGGAAGATGGAAGGGGCAAGTACGGGAATGCGAGTAAGGAGTAAGTCTTGGGTTCGAGGTCATAGGCTTCTACCTACTACTGAGTTCAATCCTGTGTTTGTAGTTCCATCCTTAGAGGACTCTTATTTAGTCTGGGAGGAATTATTTGAGTGGGGAGGAATCAGTTTGAAGATTCGCCCCTGTACTAATGCTACTTGTTTGATTGTTGTTAGGTTGTTTTAGTCTTGTAGGTAGTGGCTTAAGTCTACTACTTATGAGTTGATTTCTTACTTATGGGTTAAAGTCTTAGAAGTATGAGTTGGATTCTTGGTTTGTGTATAAAGTCTGAATTCTTAGTGTGATTCCTACTAGTACTTGTTTCATTCTTGTTTGCGCTAGCTGCATTCCTAGTTATGAGCTGTTGTCTTAGAAAGCAGTGTTCAATTCCCAGTTTCGAGTTGTAGTCTGGTAGTAGTGCCTTAGAAACAGTAGTGAAAGCCTGAGTTCCAAGTTAAAGTCTTATTAGTAGTAGTGAGATTCACTAGACAGTGTGTAAGTCCTAGTTCCAAGTTCCATTCTTGTTAGCATTAGTTCACTTCCTTATTATAGGTTAAACTTTTAGAAGCACTAGTTCAATTCTTACTTTAAGTAGTTGCTTGGCCTCACTGCTTTCGTTGCTAAGTGGTTGCTTGGTGGCTCTAACTCGCACTACAGAATTGAGGGCAGGAATAGTAGTTTGAAATGGCAATTCAGACTTTAAGTACAAGGTTTTAGAATAAAACTGGGACATAGGCAATTAAGTAATAGATATCAGAATTAAAGCAAGGTGTGAGATCTGGAATGGTAGTTTGTGGGTTAGGATCAAGACGAAAAGTAAGGAGCCTTAGACTATAACTAAAGGAATGAAGGCAGGAAAGGGAGTTGTAGCTTGAAAGCGAGGATCATTGCACTCTTCACCCACGACTAGACACTCCAGATTCCTTCGGACTTGCAAAAAGATTCGGTAAAATTTTTATTGGAAAGGGATGAACAAGATCATTGCTGAATTTGTAGCTCGATGTGACACTTGTCAGCGACACAAGGGAGAAATGGTGGTATAATACGATATATCATTTATCTACAAAATGTACTCCTTTAAGCCCTTCAAGCAGACATCAATCAAGACCCGAGCATCAATGAAGCTTCCTCCTCGCTTTTACGGACCCTACAAAATTGTGGAGCGCATTGGAGCTATGGCTTACAGATTGGTATGGTCTTCCATGTGTCCTACCTCAAACCAAAGCTTGGAGAAAATGAATGAGTCATCTACCCGAAACCTTTGTTGATGGAGAGGTCTAGGTTCAGTCGAAGACCATACTGGACTGCAGGATTGTGAAGTGCTGGTGTAGTGGACCAACTTGCCTGCTGAAGATGCTACGTGGGAATCCTATGAAGAACTAAAGACAAGGTTCCCAGAGTTTATGGAGGCTCACAGCCTTAAGGACAAGGTTGATTTGAAGAGGGCGGGTCCGATAGGACCCTAGCAGGATCGGGTTGAGTACTATTACAATGTTGCCTTTTACCGTAGATTTAGGTGAGTAAAATAAGCATTTACTAAATATGTCTTTTGATATGCTAGCTGTTGGAAGCAGTGTAATACTGTGCCACCATGTCGGTCTATTAATGTTTAATGTTTCATTTTTTTTCTCATTTGAACTGCTCGTATGTTATACTATTATTACATTTTTTTTATCAATACTTTTGGTTTTCATTATGCACCTTCCTCATTGTTCCTATGATGTAATATAACATGTGATAAGTTCTTAATGAATGTCAGGCTGCTGTTCCTGGAGCTCTATTTGAGGATAAGCCTCAGTCTGCAAATGATGCTTGGAGGAAACTTCACTCTGACCCTTTGCTCCTTATTCGTCAGCGTGAGCAGGAAGCACTTGCTCGAATAAAGAATAATCCCATAAAGATGGCAATGATTAAGAAATCTGTAAGTGGTTTTGTCTGTTTTCCTTTTATGGATGCTAGACAATTTAGCAGATCTCAAAATTTTGTTGACTCTTATTAAATTACACCTTCCTGTGCTTGGTTTTGTGCTAATGTGTTTGCCAAAATCACCACAGTTTGCTCAAATGATGGCAAGTTGTGGCCAAAAACCCTTTCATCCTTTTAGTTCCATGTCATCGTATCATAGATTAACTTTTTTCATTAACTACTGTTTAAGTCAGAGAATCAATATTTTATAAAGTTGCTTGCTATTAAAAATTATTTTTTCTTTCCTGTGTCTCTTAAATGATTATGTGGCTTTACAGGTAGAAGATGAGAAAAAGAAGCAAGATAAGAAAGAAAAGAAAAGGCACAAGGATCATCATCACAGTAGGTCAAAGCATGATAAACGCTCATCAAGACATTATTCTGATTCAGAATACACAAGTGATAATCAGGAAGAGAAGACAAGAGAGCGTCAAACATCTGTACAGCAAGAAGGTAGGTCGAAGCGTCACAAACATTCATCAAGAGATCTTTCAGACTCTGAAGATGCTAAAGAAGGTGCAGAAGAGAAAAGAAAGAGTGACTGCCCGACATATGAACATTACCAGCACAGAAGTTCCAAGCATAATAAGCATTCTCTGAAGGATTCTTCAAGAAGGGCAGGTGAGGGTGAGGAAGAGGGGAAGAATCTTCACACAATATTAGAGCGTCAGCAACATATCCACTCGAAGAATGAGAAGCCCTCATCCAGAGGCCATTCATATTCAAGATACACTCACGAGGAAAATGGTACAAGGTCTAATTTTTCTGCATCTGAACAACATCATACTGATTCTGAGCTTGCAATGGAAGATAAGAACAGGGAAACCAACAGGCAAAGAGAACAGCCTGGCTATAACCGTCGTCGGGGTGTACCAAAGATGTCAGAGGAAGAGAGAGCAGCTCGGCTAAGAGAGATGCAACTGGATGCAGAGCTCCACGAGGAGCAAAGGTTGAAGCGGTTGAAGAGAGCAACCGAGGCTGATGCCCAAGAGGCAATGAGGGCAAGCTTTACAAGAGGCAAGAATTTTTTGGATGCTGCCCAAAAGAGCATATATGGAGCTGAAAAGGGAGGGAGTGCTACAATAGAAGAGAGTGTCCGTCGTCGTGCTTACTACTCTCAGGGAAGCTCAGCAGCCCATGAGAGCAATGCATTTCGGCGGTGAGCATGTTCCTGTCATATGTCATGATGTTGAATCTGCATTATTCTGTTTTGATCAGATTCTTGCATCTCGGTATGCAAGAGATCAGTTTGACTTTGTTGGAAGGCTTTTTATCATAAATTATATGAAAGGTCCAGCTAGTAGTTTTGTATGCACTGTATTCGTTCGGGTCGGTGTTTGTAGTTTAAACCAACAGTTCAATGGAGCGGTGGGCTCATCATGGAAACAATTCAGACTGCATGGCTCAGAGTGATACTGCCTTAGCTTTTCTAGGAAAAGGCTGTTCGTGCGCACAAGGTTGTGAGTTGTTTCTGCTGATGAAGTGATACCATCGATAGCTTCTGGTGATGGTTCCTCACAAATACACACGAGACTTGCAGAGGCCTAAGAATCCATTTTACGTGTGGTTGTAGATTCATAACCCTAATTACCCCTGACACAATAATCTGATTGACATCACTGCTGTATCATCCACTACGCTCTCATAGTTGTTTTCCTCAAATTGCAAACAGAAAATTAAATACTTTTAATTTAATTAAAAATATTATGTTTTTCAGAAATAGAAGATTTTTTAATCTAATAAATGTTTTTCAAAAATAGAAATTAAATACTTTTAATCTAATAAAGCTAATATTCGAGCCAACTACCGTCAATGCTAAAAGTAAATGCTTTATGATTGTTATGATTCGTTGATGATGATATGTCGTGCTTAAGGAGTCATCATGACGTGATTTGGCCTACATGTGTAGGAACAGCTCAGTAGGATTTGGAGCTCGAGGAAGATGCGAGGTATCCACTGGGCTCGGAGGTGTTCTAGTCGTTCGAGGGCTCTTCCCTTATTTCGTGGTTGGGTACCTGCAAGAAAAGATCTCCGTCGGGAGAGGACCTCCCAACGAGGCCCCTCCGATGGCTAAGTTAGCATTATAGATGGGAGTATCTCCAGCGTCTTCTCGGCATTGGAGCTTTTCCTTATCAGTATTGTGAGAGTGCATATCCCCATGAGAGCCCTCCCATGGGTCACTTTTATACCTGTTCGTTAGCGGCCAATTGTCCCTTTCCCATCAATCTCTGCAGCGCCCTCCGCTAGGGTGTTAAATTCTGTCGGCACTGTCGATGGCCATCCATGCTGCGGGCGTGCGTGTGGCATGTTGTTTCAGCCCTGCTGTCGTACGATCTCTTCATATTCTTTGAGATTTGATGACGATTGCGGCGCCAGATGATGCTGCACATTAGGCTCATTCGCTCGTTGTGACGCATCGCTCGTGTGTGTAAGAGGGCGGATCGCATACCTAACCAGTCGGTCCTGCTCCACGCTAGGTCAGTGCAAGCCATGTTGTCTGGTTCGGGTGGGGTGCCCATTATTATCCCCATCATTCCCCCCCTTCCCCCCCCCCCCCCCCGAGAGGAGGCTTCCTCGAGGTTTTGTGAAGGCGTCGAGAAGGGTCCTTCGGGTGCAGAGTTGCAGTAAGGGTGTGATCTGCATGCCTGCGTAGGGTTGCACCGCTTTGGTTATTAGTCGATCTGGCTTTAGCGTGGTTATCAGGCAGCTATCGGGCTTCGCATGGGAAGCCTTTAGGGAAGCAGAAAGTTTGCTTGGAGATACTCGGGACTAAAAGCCCTTGGGCGAGGCTGAGAGCTCACTTGGAGATGCTCAGGACTGAAAGCCCTTGGGCGAGGCTGGGAGCTTGCTTGGAGATGCTCGGGACTGAAAGCCCTTGGGCGAGGCTGAGAGCTCGCTTGAAGATGCTCGAGACTGAAAGCCCTTGGGCGAGGCTGAGCGCTCGCTTGGAGATGCTCGGGATTGAAAGCCCTTGGGCGAGGCTGAGAGCTTGCTTTGAGATGCTCGGGTAGTTGAGGGCATTACGCAACCTGTTTTCTGGCGAGGAGATTTTTCTTGGGATTGATGCTTATTCGTTTGCCTATCGGACCGCTGGGGAGGTGACGTGATGCGTGGCCTGTGCAGTATCTCATTGGGCGCGGATGAAGCGCCTATCGGTGTTAAGGCGGGGTATTAATCCCTCCAGTTTCTTTGCAGTCTCTTGCTATTCTCTCTCTGTGGTTGCTGATTGTCTTCATCGTCTCTGCTGGCGGCTGCGTCATTGCCTACTGTTTTCAACCCTCCTTTTTGCACTCCCCCTTTGCAGTCTCTTGCTACTCTCTCTCTGCGGTTGCTGATTGTCTTCATCGTCTCTGCTGCCGGCTGCGTCATTGCCTACTGTTTTCAACCCTCCTTTTTGCACTCCCCGACAGTTTCTCAAGCAGGTCGGATGTCTTCCGCCTCCCCTCATTCTGAGTCTCGTTCGATCGTAATTTCGACCCATAGGCCTCGGATTTTGGATCATCCCTCCAGGGACTCTAGGTCGACCGCCTTTGTCTTGTCGTCTGGTGGTGCGGCTCCAGCCGACCCTGGAGTCGCGGATGCCTTAGTGGCGATGCGATCCTTTTTTTAATATAGATTCGATCATGACGACCCGTCAGTTGACGGAGGTGAGGAAGAACTACTTTGTTCCTCCGGAGTATGAACTCCATGCGCCCCTGCCTGGGGAGCATACTTACGACGTCTTTCCGAGTGGTTTCAGTTTATCGATTGATGCCCTCGAAATGGGCCTAAGGTTCCCACTGCACCTTGTGATCGAGGCGTGCCTCGAAGGGTGGCAAATCTCTTCTTCTTAGATGGCGTCCAATTTGTTCATGTCTTGTTTCCGCTTAAGTCAGTGACAGGCTAGGTATTTCTTGACCGCCTGTACTGCATTCCAAGTGGGTAGTGCGCCCTCCAGCAACAAGCGCTTTTTCTTCATTTCCTATCGTCGGGGCTGGAGCTTCCCGACCGAGTGGACCTCTCGGACGATGAACAATTCGGTCCCGGCGCTTTTAGCCAATGAGACCGAACTGGTCGAGATCCTTCGAGGGATCCTTTTTGCTTCCAAGAGGTGAAAGATATGAACGAGGTATGTTTTTCCTATTTGTTCATCATGTTGTGTGTTTTTCTGATTGTACCTTGTCGTGTAGAAATGTTCAACCTCGAGAAGATGAAGTCCGACGGTGGGACGAGCAGTGGATCGACGGTTCCATCAGCGACCAGTGTGTCCGCATCTGCGGTAGCCGCTAGCTCCACAGTTGAGAAGTGCACGAGTGTCGACAAGGGGCCGAGTTTGAGGAAGCGCGGTAGGAGGGGGACTTCCGAGCAGCTCGCGGCCGCCTCGGGGAGCACCACCAGGGTCCCCGCTAAAAAGGGGAAGGAGCCAGTGGAAATCGAGGAGGCCTCAGAACAGGGGTATACCCTCTGCGAGCTGTGCAAGGTGGAGGACCGTGCGGGGGCGGAGAAGTATTCGCCACCATCGTGACGCGATTGAAGGCCACCGAGGGTGAAGATCCTTTAGTACCGAGGTGGTCGACCATCTCTGGGTCGAGCCAAGTGTGGACCGAGGGTCCATTGGCCGAGGAGTCTCTACGGGGGGCTCTGCACCCCGTCTTGGCAAAACAAGTGTATGAATGCTTCTCTGAGGAGCTCAAGAATAGGACCGGCAGGTCGACCTTTTGGGTAAGCAACTGTTTTCTTTCTTCCCATTCGTCTTCTTCTCTCTTGAGCTTCGTTCCCTTTTCTTTGTAGGGGCTTCACTTCGTTAGTGCCCTCATTGAGCAGGTCCATGATGCCGGTCGGTTGGTTCAAAGCCAGCATGAGAGGATCCTGGCGCTTCGGGCTGTCAACAAAGAACTCAAGCATGGGGTCAGTCAGAACTTGATCGCGGCCGCCGAGTTTCGTGTGAAGGAGCTGGAGGACGCTAATAAGTTGAGGGTGGAGTTGGAGTCCCTCAAGAGCCAGCAAAGAGATATGGAGCAGGAAGTCGGGGTTCTGCGCTCCAGCTTGGATGGGGCTCGGAATGATTGGGCCTGCCTCGTGGGGGACGTACTGTCCTTGACCGAGGCAGCGACACTTCTCGACGCCGAGCTAAAGGCCGAAGGGTCGAGGGCGGTAGCCACCTACAAGGCATCTCAAGAGTTTGAGTCGGGCCTCGAGAAGATGGTGACGTTCAGCTACGAATTCGGGTACCGGGTGGCGCTCGAACAGCTCTAGGGGAAGCATCTAAAAATAACGATCGAGTAGGACCTGTTCGACGAGTGTCCCAACGACGCCAACGTAGAGATGGACCTCAACCAGCCCTTTATTGACAGCACCCCCTCGGAGAAGTAGTTGACCTTATAGTAACTTTACTTTGTCCGTCGGGCGCTAGAGCCCTATTTCATATTTGTCACCAGATCGGCTTTGTAAACATTTTCTCATTGAATGAAATTGCCTTCTTTTTTAATGTTTTGCTTTATCTGAACTGCCTCATATAGTGAGTCTTTATTCTATCATTCTAGACATATAACTTTTTCAAATTTGACACATGCCAAGTCAGGGAGAGTGTCTTCCCCGCTATTATCGCCAGAGTGTAAGTCCTGTCTCGAATGACTTCTTGGGTGACACGATATGGACCCTCCCATCTTGTGGCGAGTTTTCCGCGGGAGTGCCCAGGGTCACTAACCTCGGCCTTCCTGAGGACTAGGTCTCTCATGCCGATTGGTCGGGGTCAGATCCTCCGATTATAGAGTCGGGTGATTGCCCTCTGGTAGTGTAGGGTTTTTAAGTGTGCCTCGGCTCTACGCTCTTCGAGTAGATCGAGGTTCTCTTTGAGGCTAGTTTTTGATGCTTCAGGGGTGAAGTTCTCGATCCTTAAGGTCGGGAAGATCACTTCGGGCAGTAGAACAACCTTAGTGCCAAAGGTCAGACTGTAGGGCGACTCCCTCATGGGGGTCTTCGACGTTGTCCATAGAGCCTATAAGACACTTGGGAGCTTTTGTTTGTTACCTCGGCCAATCCGCTGGCCTGGGGGTGAGCCACCGAACTGAACTTTAGTTGAATGTGGTAGTTTTGGCAAAATACCTTGCACTTGGGGTTGTTGAACTGTATCCCATTATCTGTGATTATGATCTTCGGGATGTCGAACCTCGTTATAATGTTCCTCCAGACGAAGCCCTCCATCTGTTTCTCGGTGGTTGAGGCTAAAGGCTCGACCTCGACCCATTTGGTAAAATAGTCTACCCCGACAATTAAGAACTTGCGCTACCCCGCGGCTTGTTGGAACGGGCCGAGAAGGTCCATCCTCCATTGCACAAAAGGCCAAGTTGGTGAGGAATGCGGGCATGTTTCTGGCATTCCGCACACTTCTGGACGTAAGTTTTTGCATCTGCCTACATGGTCAGCCAGTAGTACCCGAGGCGAACGATTTTGAAAGCCAGGATGCGCCCTCCGATATGTTCACCACATATCCCCTCGTCGACCTCGGCAAGCACCATATCGACCTCGGATTATGATAAGCACCGAAGTAGGGGTTGGCTGAAAGCTCTTCTATAGAGGCGCCCGTTGATGATGTCGTGTCGTGCTTTAGTTCTTTTGACTCGACGGGCGGTCGCTTTGTCCGTCGGGAGAGTCGCATCCCTCTTGTAGTGTAGAATTTCCTCTCTCCAATCGGGATGGGCGACCGTTGTTGTCGCTTTGATACCCACCGGTAGTGTCGGCGGAGGCTGACCTGGCCAGAGTGTCGGCCCTGGAGTTCTCGAGGCACAGTACTTGGGAGATTTTGAAGTACTTGGTCATACCTATCAGCCAGCAGGCCTCAGTGAGATAGCGGGCCATGTTCGGTTCTCGAGCCTCGAAACTCTCGTTGACTTGACCGACGACTAGCTAGGAGTCAGTGAACACCTCTAGGTGCTCTCCTTGCAGCTCAGTTGCTAATCGCAGTCCAAGTAGCAATGCCTCGTATTCCGCTTCGTTGTTGGTAGTTGAAAACTCTAGGCGCACGGTGTGCTCCCAAACCTGTCCGAAGGGATCTCTTAAGACTATCTCAGCCCCTCCCCTAGAGGCATTTGTCGATCCATCAATGTGGAGGGTCCAAGTAGGCTCCTTCTGGACGGGCTTGGGGGCTTTTAGCTCTAAGGAAAAGTCGACGATAGCTTGAGCTTTAATTTTCCTTCTCGGAGCGTACTCTAGGTTGAACTTGCTGAGCTCTACTGACCACCCGAGCATCCGCCCTGCAACGTCGAATTTAGAGAAAATTTGACGCAGTGGTTGATCGATGATTACCTTGATAGTGTGGGCTTGGAAGCATGGCCGCAGCTTCCTGGTTGCGAGGACCAGGGCGAGGGCGAGGGCGAGCTTCTCTATCGGAGGGTATCGCTCCTCGGCACCCTGTAGGACATGGCCGGAGTAGTAGACAAGCTATTGGTTGTTCCCATCGAGCTTGATCAGGACCGAGCTGACCGCCCGCTCCGAAGTGGCGAGGATAGCTCGAGCTGGTCGCTCGGGCTGATCGAAGACATCCGTGATAAGGTCGCGAGGTGGGCCTTCAGCTCTTGGAAGTCTTAATCGCACTCGGGGTTTATTCTATTTCAATAACCGTAGAATGGGGTAACTTTGGTCGCCAGCCCGAGATATGAACCGCCTAATCGCTGCCAACCTCCCGACGAGGCGCTAAACCTCCTTGACGGTCTGGGGTGGCTTCATGTCGATGATGGCTCTTATCTTTTCTGAGTTCACATCTATCCCTCGTTGGTGAATATCGAAGCCGAGGAATTTTCCCGATGTCACGCCGAAGATGCATTTGGCAGGGTTGAGCTTCATTATGAACTTCCTAAGGGTTCGAAATGTCTCAGCGCGATCCGTGTGGTGCATCTGTGCTTGCATATTTTTGACGATCATGTTGTCCACATATACCTCCATATTCCTGCCTAACTGATCTTTAAATAATCGATTGACCATCCTCTGGTAGGTGACTCCAGTGTTCTTTAGTCAAAACAACATTACTTTATAACAGTAGGTTCCTTTATACGTGATAAAGGCCATCTTCTCGCGATCCTGAGGGGCCATTTGGATTTGGTTGTACCCCGAGAACGCATCCATAAAGGAAAGAAGTTTGTATCCAGAGGTGCAGTCTACCAGCGGATCAATCCTTGGCAATAGGTAGCAGTCTTTTGGGCAGGCCCGGTTGAGATCGATGTAATCAACACATATGCGTCACTTTCCATTAGCTTTTTTTCACAAGGACTACATTAGATAACCTAGTCGGATGTCTAACTTCTGTTATGAACCCAGCCTCTAGTAGCCGATCAACTTCTTCTTCAATGGCCTTCTATCGATCGAGGGTGAACTCTTTTGGCCTTTGCTGCACCAGCGAGCCCCTGGGGTGGTGCTCAATTGGTGCTAGGCGATTTCCAGGTGTATGCTTGGCATGTCACTTGGTGACCAAGCGAAGACGTCCACATGGTGCCCGAGGAAGTATATGAGTTGGATGCATTGGTCCTCAGGTAGAGCCGACTCAACCCGGACCGTCTCTTCGGACGGTCTTTTTCCAATGGTACTTCCAGTATCG
Source organism: Ensete ventricosum (assembly GCA_029747655.1). NCBI lineage: Eukaryota > Viridiplantae > Streptophyta > Magnoliopsida > Zingiberales > Musaceae > Ensete > Ensete ventricosum. The sequence goes on along the minus strand of JAQQAF010000006.1, from coordinate 57,288,387 downwards.
GTTCAGTGGGCTCGGGTCGAGTGTCTGGCTTGCAAGGTTCTCGAAGGTTGAGGACCGGAGTCTCCTTGCCTCTTTTGGGAAGGACTGTTGCCACCAGGTAGCATCGCCTTGACTCCTATGGGTCGCTCCTGACCTCCCCTGGCCCCGCACTAGTCAAGAACTTCATGCTGTAGTGCTATATGGAGACGACTGCACTATCTTGTTGAGAGTTGGCCGCCCAATGATCACGTTGTATGCCGAGGGGAGCTCGACCACCATAAAAGGAACCATGAAGGTCTTGGTTCTTGGCTCATCACTGAAAGTCACGAGGAGGTTGCGACGCCCACTGGAGTTATCAAGTCCCTCGTAAACTCTGTCAAAGTTAAAGTCATGGGGATGAGATCCCGGTTAGTCATGTCGAGCTTTTGAAAAGCATCAAGGTATAGTATGTCGGCGGAGCTCCCAGTATCTATCATGATTCGCCTGACATAGGCATTTGTAATGCGGGCCATGATCACCAGGGCATCGTCGTGGTCTTGGTATTCACTCTCGGATTCGAAGGTGATCTCAGGGTCGCCCCGTGCTCAGGGTCGCTTCTGGACTTCTGCGTGGGCATAAGCTTTCCTTGCCGAGGAGCTATCGCCACCCACGGCTGGGCCACCTATTATAACGTCTACTTGTCTCTGCACGAGGCCTTTCGGGTGGAGGGACGGCTCGCGTGGCTTTCTTATATACCGATCGAGGTGGCCACGACATATGAGGTCTTCAATCCGGTTCTTCAAATCGTAGCACTCCTCGGTGTTATGTCCGTAGTCGTGGTGGAAGCGACAATAGCGTCTGCGATCCCGTTCCTCGACTCGAGTCCTCATCAGGTTGGGGGTTTTGAGGAGTCCTTTCTCCCGGATCTGGAGGAAGATCGCAGTCCGGGTGGAGTTGAGCGGAATGTTGGGGAGCTGGGGAACGGCCTGCTCGGCTCTCGCCGTCCTCTTCCTTGGGAGCCCAGGAGGTGGGCCCCGAGAGGACTTAGCCCGCAGGCACTTTTGATCTTTGCGCTTCTCTGCCACCAGCACCTCGGCGACGACATATTGGTTGGCCCTTTGCAACATTTCCGACACAATCGTCGGGGGTCGCTCCACGAACGACCAAAAGAGGCGGGAAGGCCTAATCCCGATCATGAATGCCTGGGTAACCAGCGAGGGATGCACGTCGGGGATGGCCCTCATCTCCTTTGTGAAGCAGGCGAGGTACGGGCTGAGGGGCTCGTCCTCCTGCCTCATCCCGAGGAGGGACGTGGTGGTTGATTTTGGTCGGGCCTAGCGAGGAAGTTGGCCTCGAACTCTCTCGCGAGCTGATCGAAGGAGTGGATGGTGGCGAGCGATAGCTGATCGTACCACCCTCGAGCGATCTCATGTAGTCGTCGGGAAAGCCCGACACATTATGGCGTCTGACGTGCCATACAGAGCCATCTGCGCCTGGAATGCGACTACGTGCTCCATTGGGTCGGAGCCACCATCATACACCTCCAACGTTGGGAGGCGGAAGTGCTATGGGATGGGTGTATCTTGGAGTTCTTAGATAAAGGGGGAGCCACAAAGGGGGCTCTCGCCATGCTCGTTCTTCATTCTAATGGTCTTATGGACATCGTCAATTCTTTGGTTCACCAAACGCACCTGTGCCCTTAGGGAGTCGGTGGAGTCCGAAGAGAGTGTATCAGGGTCTGGCGGGCTACAATCTGATGCACTAATTATGGATGTCGGGCGCCTGACTGCGTCGCCCGAGGGGGCGCGGTCAAACTCTGGCGAAAGCTGGGGTAGATTGTCGGTGGGTTGTGTCGCCAAGGGTTGACCTTCTGTCAGCGGCATCGCCCCTAAGGGAGCCACTTGGGGTTGTGGGCTCAATAGTTGGGCAAACTGCGAAATGTGGGGGATGATTGCCTAGAGCATCCTCGCTATGGCCTGGACCTGGTTGGCAAGTCCCTAAAATGCCTTAGGGGTTACCGCCGAGACCCCGAGATTAAGTGGGGGTGGCATCAACCCGAGGTCATTGAATAGGCGCCAGTACTGCCCTGGGGTATGGGAAGGCAAGCTCTTGTCTCCGAACAAAGGGAATGGAAGCGAGGGTTGCGGAGCTCCCCCCGAGGTCGGTTGCGTCGTGGGAGGGGCGTCTTCCCCAAGGTTACTAGGTGTCGCGTTCTTACGACATCAAGCCCTCCTTCTAGCGCCAAAATGTTGCTGAGTGATCCGCTATGTCCGAGGAGTCAGCACGACGTGGTCCGGCATGCACGCGCAGGAACAACTCAGTATGATTTGGAGCTTGAAGATGATGCAAGGCATCCAATGGGCTCGGAGGTGTTCTAGTCGTGCGGGGGCTCTTCCCTCGTTTTGTGGTCGGGTACCTACAAGAAAAGACCTCCGTCGGTGCAGGACCTCCCAACGAGGTCCCTCCGATGGCTAAGTTAGCCTTGTAGATGAGGGGATCTCCGACGCCTTCTTGGAATTGGAGCTTTTCCTTTTCAGTATTGTGAGAGTGTAGATCCCCATGAGAGTCCCCCTAGGGGTCGCTTTTATACCTGTCCGTCGACGACCAGTTGTCCCTTTCCCATCAGTCTCTGCAACGCCCTCATTAGGGTGTTTGATGCTGCCGGCGCCACCGGCGACCGTCCATGTTGCAGGCGTGAGTGTGGCGTATCGTTTCAGCCCTGTTGTCGTACGATCTCTTCAGATTCTTTGAGATTTGATGACGATTGAGCGACGCCAGATGATGTTGTATATTGGGCTCATCCCCTCGTTATGACGCATCACTCGTGTGTGTCAGAGGGCAGATCGCGTACCTAACCAACCGATCCTGCTCCACATCAGGTCAGTCCAGGTCACATCGTCCGATTCGGATGGGGACCCGTTATTATCCCTATCGCACATGTACACTTTTTGAACTATAAGCTTTCTTCTCAATCCATACAAAGCTGATGACGCATTGTAATACATACACCACATGATTCTGGATTCTGTAATGTGATTTGGCTAAAAGGTCAATCAAAGCCATGCTCACTTTGAAACCGAGTTCTGAAATGTTAGGAGACTTGGAAATTTGTCACAGTGGAAACTCTTTCTGTAGAATATCAAGGTTCAATCGTATCATTCCGAGATGAACAACTATGAAAATGGAAGAGTAAAAATCAACTAGACCTTTTTTTTTTTTTTTTTTGACAAAAAAAGATGGATTTTACAATTTGATAAATTGCTTTTATTTTTACCGACATGTTATTTGGATGGCTTTAAAGAAGTTTCTCCACGGTATACCTGAGAGAAATCCTCAAATATTGCCAGCCATTATCTGCTTTGGGATTCATTGCAAGTGCCTGAACGTAGTACCGGATAGATTCTTCATATAGACCCTGAACAAGGTTAAAAAAAAAAAACAGAAAAGAGATAGAAAGAAACATCATTCCCTGTGGCAAAACTGGCTCAATTTTGACCTAATTGGACATCATCCAACGTAACATTAGTAACTTCCCAAAATAAGAGTATTATATTTCACCTAGAATACCAAAGCATCATCATTCTCTAGTGTTATTCAAACCAATTCATTCTATATGTCCTAGAGTACAATGTTATGCATGACCAACTTTTTCTTTAACTTGTCGGCATGTACCAATATCTGGTACTCTTTTTGAGGCTCTTTGATGTAACCAAAGATCCAAGTACCAACGTCCGTACCCATCCTGAATTTTACTGGACAAATACGTATTACCAATATGGTATTTGGCTTCAACAAAGAATTTTTAAAGATTAATCAATATGTTAATGCCAACCAATAAGATCGATCCATCAATATATTCTAGTCTCCCACAGTATGCATTAGAAACTCAAAGAACATGTGCATTTCACCAATACAGTACTCAACACCAACAGGAGGATTTTTAATGACTAATCAACATGTTGGTACCAAAAAAAATATGATGGTACATCGATTTAACACATTCTTTAACAAAGATGCATAAGATATTCTTGAAAACTGGTCTAAGCATTATGCATTAAAATTAAATATTGATGGTATCAATGAGTAATAATTGCTTCATTTGAAAGGAACAAACCTGATTGGTATAGCTTATACCCATATTTGCCCATGCACGAACATAATTGGGCTTCAAGTCTAGTGCCCGTTGAGTAATTGCAAGTATAAAAGAAGGAAAAGTTAGTATAAGAACAAAGCCAAAAAATGCATTAGACCAAAGAAAATAAAAGAAACAGCATATTGCTTTTCTGCTTCCATATGATGATTGTTTAAAGCCTTTTGCTTTATCAAAATGCAGATATGGAAAAATTTATATATTGTCATACAATAGAAAATTATATATTACAGATGGGATGGGACACAAGTAAAATATAGTTTTCCTAATAAAGCACAGAGGTAAGCTTTAATGAAGGTTGTGGCCGTCAATTATCAACTGAAAGGACAGATTTTCAAAGTATATTTAGCAAGCCACCTCAACAACAAAAGAGTTGAAACAATTTCTTCTGTCGTTTATCAGAAAAGAAAAGAACTTACAGAACAAGGTTCTTTTGATTTGATAAAGCAACAATTTTGTAGTTCTCATATGCTACAATGAAAAAAGATGGTAGCTGGAAAACTGAACAAAAAAATAGAATAGCTGAGTAGGATAATGAAACCACTGGAAGAGGCTGTACACATAACAAAAAATTGAAAAAAGACAAATTTCCTGCCTGGTGAGCAGGAAAGATGGCGAAACAGTAAAAGATGTGGTGACTTATGGAAACATTTGTTTGATGTAGACAGAATAGCTACTTGGTACAAGGACATAAGGGTTTCAGATGCTGTGCATAAATGGTAGTGATACTGCATTGTTTTCCATCAAAGTCGGTCACCATTGAGGTTTACATTGTTTATTAGTCCATTAAGGATAAAGCCATGAACTTAGTAGAAATTTGGAGTTTCGTGTTTGCCACACACACATTCTGAAGCTATCACACATTCATTTTCTGAACCTAGTCATGAGTAACTTCAGAATAGGACAGATACAGACAAAATCAGAAAATTGGGAATGACTACTGGTTATTGCTTCCCCCTTCTTTTATTTTCAAATTTTAACCTTCATGTTTTAATCCTATTGCGTTCTGATAGGACTAGTTCCCTTCTTAATGCAGAAGTTGATCTGTTAAAGCATCTTGCTTTCAGATAAATCATGACAGGATTTGGTGAAGGAATAATTAAGACAAGAAAAATGCCCAAATGTTGCCTAACATAAGATACAAAATTTACTTGAAAGGCAGGTAAATTGGTGAAATTGCACAAACAATTAACTAAAGGACCAATATCATGGGAGCGATCCAAGATGAACCAAGCACAGATAACATCAAAATGAATCTGTTTCATATAGAAATGTCAACTGGTGCAAAAAGATTATTTATAAATTTCTAAAGATGCACAACAACCATCATAAATAACAGGGAAGAGTCCCCAAATAGGTAAATGAAATTTCACCAAGCGATATTTAAACAAGCTGCCTCGTCGAACAACCTAGCAACCACTGAATACAAAGGGCTAAGGCTCATTAGCTGAGGCTCATTAGCTGGATTCAGTACAAAAGGGCAACCACTGAATACTATTACCATAGTGCAAAACCAGTTATGGGACAAAAATGGGCTACTGTTAATATTGGTTCAGTAATCAGCAGTACCATGAAAATTAATATTAACAAAATCACTGGAGTCATCAAATGAAACCATGAGAGAGATTTCATTGCATCAGGCCGTTTTAAAAATTGTCACTTAAACTTTCAGGTTCATGTGACTAAGGCACAACACTACAGACAAAATCAGAAGATACATCTTCTTTGTTTCCTTACGTTAAAAGCCTAAAAAGGTAAATTTAGAGCTTGTGTAGATACTTACATCAGCATAATAAAGAGAATCTGCAAGCTCTGGAGAAGCTAAAACCCCATATTTTGGACAGTTTCAAAGCCACCTGTAGAGATACTTCAATGCTTCTGGTTGCTCTTGTTCTGCAATTGATAAATAATAGAGCGGATAAGGATATCTAGGCTAAAAGTTCAATTAACCTCCATGGAACAGCTGACCTTCAACAAAATCTTGGACAACTCTTAACCTCCATAAAATAAGTTACTTATATTTCACTAGAATCTTTGTGGATTCTAGTCACCATTATTCCCCAGATTACAGGAAAAAAGATCTTTTACAAAAAAGACAGAAAAATTGCAAGGTTTATAAACATAGTGGATTATATTTTTCTGAAGTTCCATTCACAAGGCAAAAGCACAATTAGAGTTCAAGGATTAGGAATAGACATCTCAATACATATCAAACAAACTTCAGTTCTTACCAACTTTGAAGAAGGAAAAACAGTGAGCTGTAAGAACACAGAAAATCAACTCAATCTAACATAACATCAAGAATACCATGGAGCAATTGAAATGCTTGCTTAACAATTTTTATATTCATTTCAGAATCCACCATATTAAAGGGTTAGGAAATTGAAATGCTTGCTTCCATTAGATCAAGCCAAATGTGGTTTTGGTTAATCTCACAAATTCACAGATGATTGGCTTACACAAATATAAAGAACTGCAAACAGCAGTAGTGTGTAAAAATATTATTTTGGCAGCATCATGACCAAAATATTATTTTGGTTAATCTCACAAAATCATGAAGGCACTAGGAAGAACTTAAAACAAAGTGTTTAGATCATCAAGCTAACTCAATACTCTCAACCCAGCTATCCGTTTCTACATAAAGCAAATTCCTGGAAAAGAGGGACTTGCGCAGATTCTAAAACTAAAAAACCTATACGACTGGTGAGACCTACATGGTGAAACTTAACATCAAGTAACAGTGTACTTTCAGAATATCTTAGAATGTCTAAAGTTACCTCGTCACTTAAATTTGAACACTAGGAAGAAAATTACATTGAGTATATTGTTTATTCTATTAATCAGATAGGGAAGCTACATAGCACAGCTCATTCAGTAAAGCTACCTCGTCATTTACAAACTGATCAACCTAAGAGCTAGAACCAGCATTGAACTGTGCTTGATATTCACCAGCCCAATCATCAGCGAGGGAACCAGCAGCTGGTTTGATCTGATTCTCATCAACTATTAGCTCACTACGGCTCATTTTTTGACAAACTGGAGGAATGAATTCTTGCATGAAGGAAAGTGAAAAAGGTTCACTCAGGTCATAAGAGGAATTAGAGATGAAAAACAAAATGATAACAAATAGACAACTAAGGCTTCTTAAGGTTCTTGCCATCATTTAAACAATTAGAAAAGCTCTTCCAGAATGTGGAATCCATTTTTTTAGTGTGAATATTTTTTCAGTGTGAATATGTTGTATATTTCAGTTTCAGTTTAAGCCCTCATTGTTCTGGTCATGTTTTGCCAGTGTCAATAGGATACAAATAAAGGTCATTAGAAAAGTCACCTTGACGAACAGAATTGATAGGAACAGTATCAGTTTGGTGGTTTTGGTGGGGTTGGGTCTCTATAAGACAGATCAAACCAATATATGGACCAGCCAATCCCAATCTATTACAGCCAATTTAGGAAAAGATTGGCCAAAACCGAAAGTTCTATTTTTAGGCCTAACTAGGAAGGCCCACCATACACTAAGCAAGCTTAGAGTTTGAAACGTAGAAATAGCCTCTCTATTTGTATGAGTAAGGTTACAACATTGACCGTCCCCAGATTCTACATTGATGGGAGCATTGTGTATTGTGCGTTTGTATTTTCTAACGATATAAAAACTATTATAAAATCGATAGAAAAACCTAAATATAGGGTTAAGATCCATTTTAGCTCCTGTGATTTTAGTCATAGAAGACTTAAGCCCTTATGATTTACTCGTGTCTAAAATAAGTCCTATATATTAAAAAACGTAGCATATAAGTCCCTCCCATCATGTCTGAATTAACAGACATTAGAGTCTGCTTATGTGGCATGCTGATTCATATTAAAATATTAATATAATGATACGTATAATTTAAGTTTAAAAAAAATCTATTTTAACCTTTATGGTTTTGATTATGGACCATTTAAGCCCATATAGTTTTGCTTGTGTCTAAAATAACTTCTATATTTTTCAAAAACATAGTATATAATTCCCTTTTGTCAAGTCTGAGTTAATAGATGATAGAGTCTACTTAAAATGACCACCATTAATAACGAGAGGAGGCGTCATTATGGAAGCGACCACCACCAGCACCGAGCTGCTGCTGCCACCGTACCCACGCAGCCTCTCTCGTGTTGACGACGAGCTCAGGAGCTTCTAGTCCTGCCTCAGGTGGATGTGCGTCGACTAGTCCAATGCTAGGCACACAATGCTCTCCTAGTCTCTCTTCCACCTCTCGGGCGTCTTCGTCCCTACCACCTCCCACTTCATCCTCTCCTGTGCCCCCAATCGTCGCTCCTACGACGTGGTGGTCGAGCTCTCCCTTACCTCCACCTCCGGCCTTTCCTACCTTTGTCTCTCTGCCTTCGACCGTCGCTATGGCCTCCACCGCTTCCTCTTTCTATCTTTTTTTTTTTAACTTAAATTACACTTGTCAATATGCCACGTAAATAGACTCTAACGTCTGTCAACTCAGGCTTGATGGGAGGGGCTTATATGTTACATTTTTTAAAATGTAGGGGTTATTTTAGACAAGGTTTTCCGTTTCGAGCTGTATCACCCAATACGGGAGGTACGTATCGGTCCGACCAATACATGGACCGCCCGCTATCAGGCGGTACCGTCGAAACCAGAGTCTCCCTGCACAGGAACGAGGCGAGGCAATAGTAGTAGTTAAATAACATTTCTCCACAAACAACATACAATCACTTCCACCAAGAAAAGAGTGAAATATAATAGTAGTAGTGTTTGTTAGACATTTTAGCACCAAGAAATTTCCCTTAATCTCTACAAATGCATTGGCCGATAAATGGTCATGCAATAGAAATCAACTTTATGCATAAGTATGGCAGTTCCTGCTATGCATTTGGGATAACTTGTACCACTGGCCTCAGAACTATTTATCTACTATAAATATGCTGGTGGCTTCATGCTAAAGAAGCTAATGTTGTGTGGCATACTGGTCATATTGTTTTCAACTTTCAATATTCACGAAATGTATTTGAATCAGCTAGGGAAGTTGCATGACTTGGAAATGAGGTGCTTTTTAGAACTTCACACCAGAGATGACCAAATCTGCGAAGTTCAAGAAATATGATTGCTTGCTCCCTGCAAGCATTTCTTTTATCGCACGATGGTTGTCATAAAACAAAAGAAAAAAAAGTTTGCAATAAGTGATTAATTAAGTCGTTTATCCAGCAAGAGGGGTTGGACTAAAGGATTGTTATGCCCAACCACAAATTTCTCCATATACAGCACGCAAATTTTAGCCATAAAGATGGGGAAGGATGAGTTTTTGTACATAACCCCTTTCACCAGTTTCAAGATCACCTAGTAAAAGTGAGCAACTTTGAATTTCTAAGAATCTCTTTTATAAGATCCCAAAAAGAACCGTAACGTGTATATAACGAATTCAACTTTGGAAATAATACCCAAAAACATAAAGATTTTGAGTAAATGAACCAGAAAACAAGTTCAAGAACGAGAATTCCCAACGGTGCAAAATAATTCGAAGCGCAAGAAAAGAAAAGAAGGGGAACCTGGGCCTTAGATGACGATCCGAGGATCGCGCTAGCGAGGACGCCGACGGGAATCGAAGAGGAGGAGGCGGTGCCGGGGATAGCGCAAGCCGGCCCGCCGGTGATAAGATCCTTCATCGCCATGTCTTTCGCCTCGCCTCGGCCCCCGCGTGCCTTTCCTCCGATTTCTGGGCAGAAATATAATAATGGATGAATGGCAGTCTTATACTGACGCCGAGAGATGACGGGAGCAGCCGGGCCGCCTGCTTTATTTGTCGAAATCGGTGATATCCCAAGGAATTATTTGCTAGTTTCGTAAGATCAGATCGGACGGTGGAACTTGTGGCGGTGTATCAAATGGACGGCTCGTTATTGATTAAGAAGAGGGCATTCGCCTATCACGGTCGAAATAGGGAATAGGAAAGTGGGGCCCATCATGAGAAGACGACATTCGTCTCTCTCTCTCTCTCGCTCCACGCACGATCAAGAAGGGCCTCCAACCCTGGCCGTTTCGGCTTTCTCTGGCCTTCATCAACACCGGAAGAAGCTCTCTCGGCGTGATTGTGGAATCACTCCTTCCTCGGCGAAACAAGACAAAAGAGACCGACGGGCCAGTTCGCTGCTTTTCAGCTATTTCTCAGATTGTTTCAATCAAAAACCATTTCTGATAATTATTGTTCGACTAAAGGTCATATCCTGTCTGACTAGAAGGCTATGCATTCATTAATATGAAAACCAAAACTCCCTGGACGCAGCATACATACGCAAATAAAAAGAGCACGGATGAAACTATGACCACCTATATGTAAAATTATGTAAAACTATGACCACCTATATCCATCTTTCTTCAAGAGCTTACTATTACCCAGCACCTACAGACTACCCACACTCATGTTTTTGAAGCTGGGTTTAAAACAGCTGCTAAACAAAAAACCCAACATTTCTCAAGGTTAGTTATAATAATACAACATCGCAGATTAAGTTAAGTTAATCTATAAAAGAATTGATTCACACGCACCACGATTCATAAATCACCTCGTACCACCTTGTCTTTTGGCTTAAGTTAATCTATAAAAGAAGATTACACTTGGGAGAACATTATCATGGAATCATAGACAACCGACATTGGCCTATACAGGTTCCTCTACTTACAACATCCGAGGTAAAATCTTACAAAACTTGTCCATCATCTAACCAGAAAACCCTCTTTTAGCACAAGCTGATCTGACTGTTGTTATGTTTTCCATGTATGCAGTTAGCACTTTGTTTGAAGACAAAAAGGCAGCAGGCCCAGTGAAAAATAGAACTGCCTCAGAGAACAGGAACGACGAGTTATGGAGATTGTCCTTCAGCTGCACTAAGTATCAACATGACCAATACCTGTGCCCTACTGATGTGAAGGCATTCTAATTCACCACCTGATATGCTGCATAATATCAATGCCCATTCATGGTGCTTTCCTGAAAATCTTTTCTCTGCTGGTCAATTGTCCTCCAACGGTCAACCTCCTCTCTGTGCATCAAGGGCATGTTTCAGAGTCAGAATAATAAATGCAAAGCCATGAAGATAGAAGTAATCATAATGCATATAGAATACATGAGTTAGTCATGCCAAAAAATACAGATAGAACTAATAATCTGAGAAACCAAAGATTCCCACACACGAGGGTCTTATACACACTATAATATATCAAGGCAAACACATGGAAATTAGGCTTATAATTTATGTCAAAGATGTTCATGACTTTATGTAAAGCATCATGAAGCAAAAAATGTCTAGGACTTTGTTGCAGCTTGACAAAGAGTTAATCTGATAATAGATTCCAGTAAGCACCCAGAAATAGCCTAGACTTAATGTGGAAGGTATCTGAGAAATTAATTTCCTTATGCATAAGCAATATTTGAATAGGATGTGCATTGTAGAGCTAGGGTGAAGCTTCCTGGAGTCTTGTGTTTAGGTATGACATGCAACACTATACTGATAATCAAACTATAAAAGTATATATAGATCAGGTGTACAGGTTAAGGAAGGCATACCCAAACAAGTAAACGATAATCAGATACATTTGAGCAAAATCTGTGGCCATCTAACTAAAATGAAATTAAGACAGATGATCACTAGCAACAGACCAAATTGGTAGTATTGAGAACGGAAACGAATTGTCACTTGATGTCCCAACAGAATGAGAAGACAACAGATATATATATATATATATATATATATATAGAGAGAGAGAGAGAGAGAGAGAGAGAGAGAGAGATATAAAGATATATATAAAAATCCCTAATATTTGATAAAATGATCTTGTGAGGGTCAGTATACATGATCTTTCCCTCGTGTTTGGCCATAGCGGAAAATTTAGAGCCGTTTGGCATTCCAGTCCAGTTCCAACAATGCACCGCTCGGACTGAGCAAGCGGAACTAATTGGTGCTGCATATCAGAACTCATTAAAGCCCAATTTGCATCATTATGCTTGAAAAGGAATGAGGAAAGCTCCAATAGAAAAATATGGTTTTCATTCAACAGCTACACTAATGCTGTAAACCGGTATCTTAGCAGCACTCTCGCTTCAGGAGCCACACCAGTATTCAGTCAAGCCTTCTTCATTATCCTTGTAAAGGAATCTCCTTCATTTGTTGTCAGCTAAAAGCTATCAAAAACCATAAGGTAATTATCTTGTTTAATGTTTGTTCAATTACTCTTTTACCCACAAATGTAATGTAGGTGTTAGGTTCAACAATAATGATATCCCCCGACATACCAAAACTGGCTGTTACTCAAGTTGTAGGAGATGTAAGAATTGATACATAGAATAACTTTTTATATACTTCAGACATTTGCATCAAGCTCAAACTTCCTTCTTGTATGTGTACTCCTACAGAAGCACACAATAATGATAGGTAGAGCTCAATTAGTAGCATTATATATATATATATATATATATATATATATATACTTCAGAAGTTCTTTATGTGACAAAGAGGTACAGCAATACATCTAATGACAATTTACTAGATACAGTATCACGAAATTGTTAATACAGAAAATTGGGATCTGCTGACCATTACCTTCTACATAGAAGTATTTATCATTGTAAATCATGATAGTGATACAATAAGACCTCGTATTAGGACTTTCTCAAATTTAAGAAGAAACAATTGAAACTATCACTTCAAGAATTAAGTTGCAAATCTTAACTAATTGACTGCATAAAAGAAGAGATAACATCCAAACATGCACTCTTAAGAATACATCCTTATATATAGCTTCTAAGAAATCTTGTAGAAGAAGACTTTACCTTCATGGTAATCTAATCACCTTCAGAAGTTGCACCAATATAAACAATAGAACTCCATTAACAACCCTTAAAAACCAAACAATTTGTCTAACTTATATCATAATTACATGAGGCTATAAACCAAAGACTCAAACAACATTGTAGATTACACAGAAAAACTGCCAACTATACATTTAAAAAAAGGAGCAGAAAATCCAAATATATTACTGAGTTTGTGAGGATGCTTGATTAATCCTCTTCTTTTATAATTGGAAAACAAACAGGTTGAAAAAAAACTCCATATGCTCTACTATAGAGCGGATACCATTATAAACGAACATTAGGACTGTAAACATGTCCTGCCCTTTTTTTCTTTCTATTCTGGTGTTAGATTTTCACAATAATAGCCTATTTCTGCAAATTTAATTTCGAGTACGAGATATATGATGCCCCTGTAGTTCCATATAGGTATGTCGAAGGGTTTTACAAGAAGAAGATACCAATGAGCATAAATATTGTCTTAGACTCGGGTGCTCCGTACAAGCTGTTGGACCGATCAACGACGTCTACACCCCTAAAATCATTTGTCCTTGTCAATAAAATCATTTGTGATTGTGGACCTTTATGTTGGAGATGGAAGGATGTATGATAGGCATTCAGCATTCTTTTCATGACATTAATTGTTAAACTGATTTTCCAGTCCTGCACGGCTAAATAAATTGCATAATTGGACATTCTCAATCAAACTTCAACAAGAGTGACTACAACTAAGAAACAAAGAGGTATGTATGGCTCCCTATAGTAGTTCTCTTGATAAGTCGTTTCCTGGCTAGGAGGATGAACATGGTGATATGGATGACATGTATAATATAAGCACTCTTTTATCGCTACTAAAACAAGAAAACATAATTAAGATTTTCTTTTCCTACCTGGATTGCTGTTTACATGTCCTACTGCTAGGCATATGCCACTGCATTTCTTGGGATGCAATAGGCCCTTTTTAAGAAATTTCTTTCTGTAGCATTTCTATCTGCTTGTTACTTCGATGATTGACATACAAGCAATTTCAGGGAATGTTTCTATGCTCATTCTCTTCTTCACTTCCTCTAGTTACCACTTAGCAAGCACCTCAAAATTGTCTAGTTAACTAGAAGCAAGAACACAATCTGATCCAAAACAAAGAAACAAGAGCAAGAAACTAACCGAAGACAATGTCCAATTGAATCATAATAAAGAAGACCAATAAGTCTGCGTTTCCGGTCATTTCTGCGGCCCCCACCACGCTTGACTACTGGCAGCTGCTTGATTCCTTTGGCTTCCATAAGCTGCTTTGCAGTTGTCAAATCTGTGTCAGGAAAGCAGGTTAGCAATCCACTTTCCCTACTCCGATACTGAAGCCCTCGAGTAAGGCAGGACGAAATAGTATAAATGTTTACCTGCGAAATGAAATTGTATTAACTTTATTGAAAGAAAAAGAAATTATGGTCCAACTGATAGTATAAAGATGTTTATTATAGCATTAACACTTATAGACGAATATGCATGAAACTACAACAACTACTTGTGTAGCACATTAACTGTTAATCAAAATCTTAATCATTTTCATCATGGACCTTTCTGTAGGTGTTTATCCATATGTTGACCAAAGGTCAAAGCAAAAAAACATTCAAAGTGCATTACATCTGAGATTGTTGAATCCCCCTTAGGTGTATCAGGCACCTCTCCACCTGTTTCAAATCCTTTCCGCTGAATATCACCAAGTGTAAGAATTCCCTCAAGATAGTCTTCATGATCAACAATAAGAACACAAGTTTGTTGGTTATCATGCATAAGCTTGATGGCCTCCTTTAGTATAGTGGTTCGATAAACTTTAACATAATTCTTTGACATGGCTAGAGAAACCTGAAGAAAATAGGAGCCACGAATTAAAATGAGGCCCGACAAGAGAGAGTGCAAAATTTTCAGCTGACTAAACGATGCATTAGCTAATTAAAAAGAAAAACAGCAAGTACCATTAAAGAGAAAATCAGACCTTAAGGTCATCCAGAAGCACTTCCTCGTTAATAGTTCCATAGCTGTGAATGTCAGTTTCTAGATGAGAAAGTTCAAGACCATCTCCTCCATCAGATTGCCTCCAGACACTATTTTTCTCTTCAGTGGTTGATAAAGAAGAATAACCACGCCTGGGGGACCTTGTCTCCGCTAAATCACTGTCCTTTGGCTGGTTTGCTACAGAAGGAACCCATATAGCTAAACCAACTGCACCCTATTAACAATGATTTTGAGATAATATATCCAAAAGAATTATATATGTTTTCTTTTTCTGCATATAGCAGGTAGAACAGGGAAAAATTAAGCTATCATATCATATTCAAAGAGAAAAAATTTAATTGAACATTATGTTAGGATGTTAACTTTATTAAACATTAAAAAAAACAAAAGAGTGCTGTAACCTTAATCATTAGTGGGAAAATAACCAACTCATGTATGAGTATAGATTACATAACTTGAATTTCAAAGGCTGCTGCAATTCATAACAAATCTGTTTACAGACTTGTTATACTACATTGGAGAAACAACATGATGGATAGGTTAAGGAGTCAATTAACAACCAAAAGAGATTCCCAAACTCAAATAACAAACAGGCTTGAAGTACTCTAGAACAAGAATTGTTGGTCTACAGCATGGGAGGGTGCCAACACCTTTCTAGTATGATATACATGATGTTATGCTAGTTGACACACCTTCTATGCCAACTGACTTTATCTGGCCAAGTCATGTCAGAATAGCATAACTTATTTCAACACAACACATTGCAGCACAACCAGCTCATGTTGACCAACAAGGCAATCCCTGCTCTAGTGTTTTCTCTAGTCATTGAATAAATAAAAATTATTCGTGATGTAAATCATCTAAATAATAACTGAATCAACAATGATTCACAAACTCTAAAAGTGTGCAACGAATAGATCAAAAGGGCAATAGTCTGGGCACCAATTAATTTGCCAACATAAGTAATAACATTTAACACCACAAGAAACTTTTAAACAATTTATTGTAAGTGTTTTATGTACTTCCATACTAGCATATGAACAGATTCTTGTGCCTCTATGTTCACGATTGACTTTGCAAATGATAAAAGTTTATATGGAGACAAAAGAATATTACTAGCTATTGACATTTGAAGATCAATGTTAAAATGGATGCATTCCCCAAGAGATAGGACATCAGATGACACAAAAGTATGCCTAAAGGCATTACAACATAAGTAATAATATGCAGAAAGGAGAAAAAAGCCACAGTAAAAACAAGTTCAAAAGCCACTTGTCTTTTTTAAATTTAGAAATAAGCAGTCGATGCTAGACCTTAAAATCAAATGAAGAATAGAAATTTCACACTTCAAAAAGCAAGAGTGATAAAAAGAGAAAGGGAAAGAACGAGCAGAAGATGATGTGGGGTTTCGAGGATTTCCAGGTTTACACTTCACAGTAAAATATTCCAAAATCATACTTCACATACTACTGCACGTGTTTAGATGTCAACCGAAAACCTTCATAAGTCATCGTTTTGTGGCTGAACATGAGAACAACACTATTTGGGTTTATTAACTTCTTTGAGCCTAATTGACTAGCCCAAAATGATAGTAGTAAGTGCCTTATAAGTCAATCCATATCCTTACCCACTCCCGGTATGGGACAAAACCAAAATGTTACACTTTTCCCGACAAGGGCTTAACGTTCTCGTTAATGCCTAACATAACATAATGCACGTGAGATCGAGCCCAACTGTCATGAACTTCGTTGGTTTTGCCTAAGTCGTGCGGCACCCTTGCGTGTCCGTCCGCAAAGGCCAGCCTCCCCGAAATCTCCTACGGTCCCTTAGGACCTACAAAAGAGAAAACGGGTTAGAAAACATCTTCCACGGGATCCACAAGCAACCAGTTTAGCAAACACTTTATATAGCCAATACAAATTACAACCATGGACTTTACAAGCTCTGAACGGTTGCATACAAGGATCAACAGACCGAAGTCCCCACAAGTGTCCACATGACACAGCTCTCATTTACAAGCCGAAACTGACCATAAAAGCTAACCAAACTAGGGCTGCCAAGCCTACTACAAGTCCGCTACTTGTTGTACAAAGCATGTACAAAAACTGAAGGACACAGACAAATATGAGCATTACGTTGAACACCTTGTTTATATTTTTTGTCTGTGACATTCTCCCCCACTTATTCCTTCAACGTCTTCATCAAAGTCGCTGCAGACGCTGCATCTCCTTGCCTTTTGTTGAATCTTTAATCTACTGCTCTGGCTGCAACAAGCCTCTTGGCTCCCAGCCGCTCTCCGCCGTTGTTGTTGAGTAGTCGAACTTTGATCCGCCATGCTGCTTCAACTCACCAATGACTGACTCTGGTGTGGGGTCGACTGAGTTGTGCTAATCCTTGTTGATTCCTATGGATCCTCTTAATAAAGAAAAAAATCTTTCTTGTTTTGCGCTAGTATCTCAAACGTCTTATGTTGCTTGAACTGGGTGGATGCTTATTGGAGTTTTAACGAGTATCGCCTCGCAGACTTTGAAGTTTTTGAGGTTCTTCCTTCACGAAATTTGCCCATCAATTCTTCTTCAACTTAGTTGTCACTTCCAAGTATGTTCGCATCACTTCCACTCTCAATTGTCATTCTGTTGGGTAATGAAGCGGATAATCTACTCTCAGTAGCGCTGATCACCATTGGTGAGAATTTGACAACTCATCCTTCATTAGCTTTATTTAAAGGGTCTTTGAACTTGTGCAAAGCTCCTCTGCAAGATAAATAAGAGAACTGGGGTACTCAGTTTTGCCCATTCTCTTAGCAGTTGAGAAGGCAAAATTACTTTACTTCACTCGCCTCCTCGAGGTTATACTTCATGCATCGAGCTGGTTACTAGTCTTCACCGCTCTTTGCTCACACTTCTAAAGCACCCGAAGTGTTTGTACTTCTTACGTTGAGTTAGCTACTATGATCCACCTTCTCTCTGCCATCGAACTTCCGGAATGCAAGAAGTTCTACCCGAAAAGAGAAAACTTTCACCCTAACTTGGAGCAAGTCGTTGATAGTTTTGATCGCCTTCGAGATTGTACCGTCTTCTCCAACATCTTTGTCGCCTACTCCTCTGAGTAAAAAGGGTACAGCACCACGTACTGCCTACTTCGTTCCTTGGTCGAGCACTCCTGCATCAACCCGAAGTCACCCACTTTCGGCTATCTTGATAAGAAGCCTGTTGACACCGGTCTTATGAGGTTCTTTGGCCTCTGCCCTTCGGACTTGTCCTGGTACTTCGAGTTTGCCTCTGCATTCTCCACCTCCTCGACCCCTTTCACAACCAACGCTCTCCCTTCATGAGAGCAAGGGATCGATGACTCCACGGATGTCTCGCCTCTACGGTACCATGGCGCTGCCAAGCCCATGGCCCTACTATCCGTTGTCTTGCATCTGCGTCCCGTTTTTGGTGATCAGTAGATCTGCCTCTACGACACTGTAGCACTCCTCCGAGTCCACTTTCTTTCTGACCAACACTTTACTTTTGGGTAGTTTAGCCCCTCTGGACTCGTCGTCGCTTCCTCGCCCCTTTCGACCGCCTGCTTCAACACCCCTATGTTCTCTGAGTAGTTTCCCTTGGTCGATAGAAAGACAGACTACAACTCTCATGCATGGCCTCCACCATCTTGTTGCAGGACTCGCGTCGATTCTGTTCTCCTTAGCTTCCTTGGTAGCAATGTTCGCTTACTCGACCTTGTCCTCTGACTTGTCGAGCTCCCTAAAGCGAATGTGAGCCCTGAAGCAATCTAACTCCCTAGCTGCTCCGATCATACCTCTGTATGATAAAGTCCCCCCATGGGACTCGCTGGTACTTGCACTCGGAATTCTCCCTCGATGGTATATAGACCCCAATATGCTGATAATCAAAGCTTTCATCCAATACAAGATTCGATACGCACACACAGAAGACCCGCCGCTACGATACCATGACATTCACTCATTGAATCCATAGCCTTCCTTTCCGTTGTATTATTCACCGAAGTGGAGCTCCCAGTAGCTCCTGATCACAACGATAGCAAAAGGCGCTCGGGCGCTCGCCTAAGCACTCGGGCGAGACGAGGCAAGGCCCAAGCCCCTCGCTCGATCTCCAGGTGACGTGCTTCAAAGAGGCACCGCTTGGGCGCTCGCCCAAGCCCAAGCGCTGGGCTCTTCGAGCGAGCGTTCGGGTTAAACCAAGCGAGGCGAACCAGACTTTTCGCCTGGTTCGATCGAATTCATGTTATTTGGTTCAATCGAACCAACTAACGCATCGATAATTGTTTCCTCAACCCTAATCTCACTCGCGAATCGTGATTACGCCACCGACTCTGTTGCCGCCGCTATCCACTGCTACTGCTCTCCGTCATCATTGCTGCTCGCCAATACCGCTGCTGTTGTCGCTGCTTGTCGCTGACGCTTTCGCTACTCGCTGTTGTCGCTTTTGCTGCTCTCGGTAAACAACTTTCTCGAAGTCAGCCACCTCGCCTATCTACTGTTAACAGTATATTATTAACTTATTGTTAACAATATACTGTTAACAATAAGTCAGCAGTAGTATACTGTATATTAACAGTATATTGTTAATGCACTGTTAACAGTATACTAATAATAATATTTTTTTATTTATTAGATTTAATGATATATTATTTTGATTTCAATTTTAATAATACTAATATTTATTTATTTAATATCATGTTTTTAAATTTCTTAATTTAATATCTTATTTTTATTTAAATAATTATATTTATTAATTATATTATATTTTTTATATTTTAGCGCCTCACTTCGCTCGAGTGAGTGCCTGGGTGAGCGCCTAGCGCCTCAGGCATTTTGGGACCTTGGCGCCTAGCGCTTTTTAAATCACTGCCTGATCATACCTCCGCATGATCACGTTCCTCACGGGACTTCTCCCACGTGTGTTGTATTGTCTCGAACTATTCCACCACGATCCGCTGCACCATATCGCCTCCTGATGACATCTCCATTGCATTCAAATTCTTGTGTGATGAACTCGGACTACGATCTCTCTATGTGTGGCCTCTGCCAGCATATCGTAGGCCTCCGCCACCTCCGATTGTGTTTGCTCTTTTGGCAAGTCACCTTCACCACCCACTCTCGAGTCACACCCAGACGAAGTATCGCTTTAGGATAGTCCATCGCCTAGTAGCTCTCGAAGTCCCCAGACTTCACTAAAATTGGTGCACGGCTTTCTTCATGACAACTCGAATGGCAGCACTATAGCATATTCTTCAAGGGTACCTGCCTCTGCGTCCTCTTGCCCCGTGCTAAGGCCTTATGATCTCAACTTCCCCTCTGCAAGTTGAGTCGCCTTAATCCCTTTATCAAAGCTTCTCTGAAATAAGGTACATGTGCCTCGAAGCTCCCTTCATCTTTGACACCATGCAAAATGAGTCTGCCCCATCAGAATGAAGAACCCATGGAACGACATAATCCCACTCTTGCTTCTATAAGAGTTCATGTCTTTGACCTCTATCCAAGGAAAGCTTTGTGCTTTCGTTCCATGTTTCCATCTTCTATGTCAACTCACTTCATGCGGCTTAGATACTTCACCAAGTTCCACCCAAGTTGCTTCGCCTCTCGATTTGCATTAAGTTGATGATGGCTCTCGTGCCCACCATTCCACGCGTCAACCCTCCGTTGAGTCCAATTTCCACATCAACTCTAAATGTGCCTTAGTCTGATGTTGTCATGGTCGCTCCCCCACTTGATCTCGCAATGTATCCACTAATACATTACATCATTCGAGATCATGCAACGTCTCCTCGCTGCTCACTCGGTCCATTGAGCTTTGTTGAGATATTGTCTTGAGGTATTCTTCCTCAATATGTGTGATCCGCTATACATGATTCTCCCTCTGGAGAACCATGAACTATCCCTCCTGGATATCTGACCCATTGGAGCAACTTTCCTCTTTGCATTCTTCCCTTTGGAAGTTTCGAAGACCACCATCCCCTTGGACTACTCCATCTTACTGAACAATCTGTGCATTGTTCTACCCCCGCAAATGCACTTACTAAATTGCGACTCTTTGCCAATACAGCCCTCGATACGCCCTTCAAGGTCTAGCGACGTGTTGAACTTGTTGCACACTTCACTCTCCTACGGACGTATCTTTTCCATGCCGAAGAGAAAGTTTCAATGCTCTATGGCGCCAAGTTCTGGTTGCCCTAGGATGGCCACAAGCACTCCATCGTCCGCATACAAGCCCTTGCATGAGTATCGAATTCTTCGAGTTAGCAATTCCCCTCACCTCTATGAGTTTTGCATAACTCTTTTGGTCGTTGAGCAATACATCCCACTTTGCACGGTCTCATCTTTTAACAAGCACCCGGCTTACCTTGAGCACCGTCAAGTTTGGTTGCCAACGTCGAGCCGTAGCTCGAACTCAGCCATCCCAACCTTTGTGCGACACACATTCTTTCTATCTTGCTTGTCCTCGTGGTGTCTCTCGCACAAAGAGTTGGTCATTCCTTTGAATGCCAATCAAGGATGCTCGCTTATCTGAGCGACTTCCTTCCCTACATCTCCATGTCCGTTTCTCTCAAATGATCACGCGGGCTAGCTGCCCTCCACGCAACCCAGCTAGGTCCCCCACGTTTGCATGGCAAGTGTTTCTACATATGTTTGTCTCGCTCTGATACCATCTGTCACGAACTTATCTAGTTTCGCCTAAGTCGTGTGGCACCTTTGCGTGTCCGTCCACAAAGGTCAACCTCCCCGAAACCTCCTAGGGTCCCTTAGGACCTACTAAAGATAAAATGGGTTAGAAAATATTTCCCATGGGATCCACAAGCAACTACTTTAGCAAACACTTTATATAGCCAATACAAATTACAACCATGGATTTCACAAGCTCTGAACGGTTGCACACAGGATCAAGGTCCATTACAAACCGAAGTCCCCACAAGTATCCACATGACACGACTCTCATTTACAAACCGAAACAGGCCATAAAAACTAACCAAACTAGGGCTGCCAAGCCTACTGCAAGCCCAATAGTTGTACAAAGCATGTACAAAAACTGAAGGACGCGGACAAACATAAGCATTACGTCGAACACCTTGTTTATATTTTTTGTCCGTGACACAATGGTGGCTCCACAGTATAATGTGTCCTCTATTCTGATCCACTGCTAGTCCTTGCCTATTGAAGCACCTCATCATGTCCAATACTAGGTCACTTTAAAACAGGATTTTATCTAACACTAAATCTATGAGTAAGATTAATATTAGTTTCATAAGACATGTATTTTCATATTTCATTTCTAAAACAAATATGGTTATGAAAAATTTTCATCAGTGGAAGGGTAAAAAGAAAGAGCACACCCAAACCCCAAGCACCTAGATGGCAAGACGTAATTGAAGTGTCAATCTTAGTTCTGGTTTTCATCTAAAATCTAAAATTGGCAAACAGCGAGAAGCTATAGCCCAGCGAAGTAGGCATTCTAATAAATTGATAGTATTGACTATCATCCTAAACAATATGCAGGAAAGGCTTATCCCACCAATGCACATTGCCTACTCTATAACAAAAACAATTTACTAGAGACAATTCGCTTTATGTAACTATTGAATATAACACAATATGTCCTAAGGGGAAAAAGGATAAGAAGAAATATTAGAAGATAGACAATTCTATAAAAGCATAGGAGTTACTTGTCAGGAAATGGATGAAAAATCTTGGTAAGACCAAGGTTTGCAATTTCGATCTGTACCGCCCGGTAAGGGCGGTATGTACCGGTCCGCCAGGTTATCGGTACGCGAACCGCCCGCTACCGGGCGGTACCACCAAAATCGATCGTCGACGGTCTATTTCGAGCGTCAACGGTTGATTAAGGGAGAAATCAACCGTCGACGATCGATTGAGGGAGAAAAAGGGAAGAAGAAGAGGAAAAGAAGAAAGAAGAAGACCTCCTTTCCCCGCGCCGTAGCCGCTCGCGAGTCGCCGCGCGCCGTCCTCGCCCGCGTGCAATTCTTCTCCCGTGCAAGGAGACGGAACGTCTCCCCGCGCGGGGAGAAAGATCAAGGCGACGTCGCCGAGTTTTTTTTCCTTTTTTAATATATTAATATTTAATATTATATTTAGTATTATATAATATTATATTATAATATATTATAATATATTATAATATATTATAATATACCGGGAGGTATGTACTGTGTATCACCCAGTACCGTGTATTGTACCATACTGAGATAATCTCAATATGCCGGTACGGACCGGTATGTCAAACCTTAGCTAAGACAATAAAAATGGACTAATAATATCTTCTGTAAGAACAAATTCTGCTTATTTACCATAAGTGGAAGCAATATCCTGTAGTCCTTTGTTAGCTCAAAGAGCAGCAGTACTGAGGTTAATGGAACTGAACAAACTGAAGCTAGTGTAGCAGCCATTCCCACCTGTATAATAGAAAATTCAAAATTACTTGCATGAAAGATGATCTTATTTAAGTTTCCTAACCGGCTGAGAAAAACTTACTAGTGCATAAGCCTGGGGCTGAGCAACCGCGCCATTGCCTGGAATTGCTGAATTGATAAATTCTGCAGCTGAACCTCCAAAAACAGCACCAAGAGCAGCACCGATCATCAAGCTAGGAGCATAAAGACCACCTACAAGACCAGAACCCTTGCAAAGAGCAGTTGCTACTACTTTTGCACCTACTAGTTGAGTTAACAGCCATATTCCTGGTGCTGATGCACTTTTTCCTGTGTGTAAGATTTCTTCAACATTGGTGAAACCCCAATATAGAATTCCAGGATACTTGAGAGCTATTAAGCCTGCTCCTAAACCACCTAAAGCAGGCAATATAACAGCTGGTAGGGCAAATTTGTCCTTTAGAAACTCAAAAGACTTTGTGAACCAAACTACCAACCGAGTGAAAACCACACTTACAGCCCCACAAAGCATGCCCAGGATTAGGTACAAAGGCAATTCTGCATGTGAGAAATTGTGAAACTGTAAATATTTCAGAAGCAAGGCCATATACTAATGCAATTAGCTTGTTATGAAACAAGCACTGATCTTTGTTGCTGTTGTTATAGAGAAACTGTTAATATATATTATTTAGTATTTGTCAAACAAATGTCATCTACAAGTTAAATGTAGACAAATATGGACCCAAAAAAAAAGACAAGAAAATATTAATTTTCTGTTTTGAAAGAAATGATATACAAAAATCTCATTTTTCTGTCCATTGCTCAAGAAGATTCCACAAGCTTTCTAAAACTCATAGAGAAGCATCCCATCCTATGGATTCTGTGACAATCCAAGCTACACGAGATACCTAACAACAAATAATGGTTGTCTCCAAACCAATTTAGATGATGAGCTATGGTCAATATTACCAAAAAAACAAGAAAACAAATTGACCATTCCAACACATTTAATTAGCTGTAACATTTAACCTCTACTAGCATCCGATGAGATACAATGGCTGATAGAAGTAAACAAGTAATCCATTGTTTTTCTGTATGCCCTCTCTCAAAAGTAGTTTGAAAAATTTTCACAAACAATACAGTTATCCACCTATAAACCCAAAGTTCACATGATAAAGAGCTGTGTTAAGATAATTCCATTGGCAAATATAATAGCACCATAGGAAAGTGAAGACTTAACACTGAGGCTTCTAATTGAAATAGCAGATGAATGACTAGATCCAACTCATGATCCATTTGTCGTCCTTTTCTGAGGTTCTATTTGTATTGGTGTTAAAAAATGTTTATGCAATTCAATGGGGATTGGTTGAGTAATATAATATTGCTTTCTTGCTGTTGCCCATGCATTTAATTTGTCCAATAACATTAGACAGAAAAATGAACAAGAACTAGGATACAAATTATTGTATGAAGGTATTTAATGAAATACTTTAAAAAAAAGTCCCTGTTTCAATATGTTCATCCTATTATGTTCAGATATAACATAGTATCAATTTTCCCATCATATTGACCAGAGATTCCTGGCGTCACTAGATTTGCAGGTTAATGTGGACTATGCTATAGTGCAAACCTCAAGTGACTTCCATAAACAGAACCAAAGTTTCCACAGCCAGATATTTGGTAACTACCAATGATAACATCAAGCTGTTCTGGGAAAAGATAATATACCAGCAGCAGATTTTAGTTCATATGCCGGCACAATAAAGGCTGGCTTCTCCCCAAGTAAAACATTTGACACTGTAGACGAAATAACAGATGCCAATATTATCATAGCAGTTGTAAATGGAGGTGAGTTTTCTGCTCGAAGTGGCCTCAGTACAGTTTCGATGGCAAAAAAACATCCAGCA
The DNA here is from genome assembly GCA_029747655.1 of Ensete ventricosum. Classification (NCBI taxonomy): domain Eukaryota; kingdom Viridiplantae; phylum Streptophyta; class Magnoliopsida; order Zingiberales; family Musaceae; genus Ensete; species Ensete ventricosum. The sequence continues at coordinate 57,263,098 of JAQQAF010000006.1, read as the reverse complement.
ACAGCAGCATTGAAACCTGAAAATCCACAAATGATAACAGATATTACATTATCATAAATGTCGTTAAATGCCAGAAATAAATTGAGAATTGACATAAATGACAAAATATTAAAAAAACTAAGAAAGAGGAATCAAGATTTTCAGTGAGAAAGTATTAGTGTAGCTAAGTAAAAAAGAAAACTTTACACAACAACAAAAACCAAGAATGTCTTCCAGCACGCATCCATCTAAAAACAAAACTCGAGATAAAGATAGAGGAGGCCAACATGAAAAAATAACATTTTATTTCTCACACGAAGTTATTTTTTATTTTGTCCTCACATTTAGCAAGTTATCCCAATTCAACAATATGTATTTCACTTGCTAACAACTATTGCATCTACATGGTCAATTTAGAAAATAAGGATTTACACAACAGCAAAAACCAAGAATGCCTTCCAGCAAGCATCCATCTAAAAACAAAACTAAAGTTAGATGAGACCAACATGAATAAATAACAGTTTATTTCTCACAAATTTCTTTTTGATTTTGTCCTCACATTTAGCAAGTTATCCCAATTCAACAATATGTATTTCATCTGCTAACAACTATTGCATCAACAAGGTCAATTTAAAAAATAAGGATATACCACCACGCAAGAGCTAGTAAAATTTTATATTTGTACCTGAAGCAATTCCAGCAGCTGCACCAGCAGCAACAAGAGCAATCCTCCTCTCTCTATTATTCTCCATCATTTCTGAACAACCATTTGCACATGATTTACCAATATCAACACTGGGGCCCTCAGGACCTAAAGAACAACCTGTGCCCAGAGTAACTGCAGCCTGGATAGCTTTTATTGTTGGAAAGATTGCTGCCAGCAAGTCAACACCTTGTCTTTGTGATGATCTTGACTGCTTTATCTGCTCAAAGATTTCAAGTAGACCATGCATCATTCCAACAACAACTCCTCCTGTGACCGGAATCAGCAATATTCTATGCCAAGTATCAGCCAGCCTTTGTAGGCGAAGCCAAGCAGCACCCTCATTTGGGGTACCTGCCCATGCCCATTCATGTATCACATGCACCTATTTGAGAAAACATCAATTTCATTAACTTCAGAACAACTTGATTTATAGTACATGTATTCTGCAGGAATCTAAGAACACATGATGGAATATCATAAATAAACTTTTTCTATTTTTCAAGACAAATTCCTGAAAGTTCTGGACAAAGTTATGGAAAAGAAAATTAGTTAATTATTTAGCAACTGCAAGTTGACGTGAAAGTTAAAAATGGGATTCAAATTTTATCATACAATCGGATATCTCATTAATCCAAACAATGCTTTCTTAACTAATCTCAGCTAGAAACCAGTATATGTTATTCTTACTAGGTCTGACAAAGAATATGAAAGGCGGACATGACAAACATAAACGTTACTTGGATTCAACGTAACCAAGCAATGATTTATAGCAAATGTTATATTCTCTATACACAAGAAAAACTACATCTGACAAAACCTTCAATGAAAAAGTACAATGAGATCTGACGATATCCTCCATGAACAAGGGCAATCAGATCTGACCACATCCTCTAGAAACAAGTGTAATCATATCTGAGATAGTCGTTACAATCAAGATTGCTCTCGTTCCACGCTTAACAAGATCTAAGGATTGGAAAGATTTCTGACAATTTATATAATCAAGAAGCATTTGGCTTTTTGATACTTAAATCCAATAAACGCAAACAGGAAAATGGCAAAGAAGCAAACTAGCATTGATGATTATGTTAGGAACCAACAACTAAATAAATCATATGTTAACATCACGAGGAGCGAGCGAAAGGGCAGGTCCTCACCCCGCGGTTAAAGGCAGCGACACAAATACCAGTAGCTAGGCCAAGGAGGCACCCGATAAGCAGCAGCGCCCATTCCGGTGGCGCCCCATCGCTGAGGGCGTCGTGAGACCTTCCATCTGGCGGCAAAGAAAACCCGCCTCGATCCAGATGCCGCCGACTATGACCCCGATTCGAGAGCCCCCGATCGAGGTGCCGCAGAAGATCCCCGATCCCACTCTTCCGTGCTGACGACGGAGTACCCGTGGCGCCTGCTGACGTCCCCGCCGACCCAGAAGATGGCCCCTGGGCCTCCAGATCCAGGTTGGACGCCGCGGGGGCAGATCTGAGGAGGGCCTTGTGGTCGTCGAGCTCAAACTCCCCGCCGGACATCGCCGCCGCCGTCGTCGCCACCTAGGTCGACGAAACCTAGATCTGCATTGAGGCGGAAGGATCGGAGGGCGGTCGCACGGATCAAAACCCTAAGAGATCTGCGTCGTGGAGCAACGAGAAGAAGGGGCAGATGAATCGACTCCTCTTCGTTTCCTAAATGGCATGTAAATAGGAAATGAGAAAAGGGGCTCTTTACGTGCGTGTGTATATATATATATATTGTACACGTATGAACTTTCGTTTAAATCTAGTTTTTCTATTTGGGAAATAATTTAGTTGTGTTTCTAACAATTATTCAATCGGGTGAATTACCTGTCTTGTAATCTGAGAAAAATATGGGACCCTTATGGGGAGTCAGGTATGACGGGGTAATGTGTGTACACTACTGGTTAATGGATTTCGTTTACTTTTCGGTTTGTGTTAATGAGGCGCTTCTCCTTAGCCGTCATGCTGAGACGTGCGTATTCGGGCATCACCGAACGCTCCATGACGTGGGGCCGAGGGGGTCGACTTCGCAAATTCTGGCGCGTAGGAGTTTCGCGTAAGTGGAGGTCGTGGCCATGGGATTTCTGTGGATACACACAGCTTATGTTGCTGATGGTTGTAGTTGCGGGGCCCACACGTCTTCACGATCTACCATTCGTCACATAGGTGTTTGATGTTTCACGCGTGATACTTTTGAGTCTGTCGCCAAATCTCAGCAGTGTTTGTTGGGCTGCTCGACAGAAGACGGGTCACACCCCGGGCTGCGAATGGGGAGGTGCCAGGTGGTACGAACCATTGGGGTCCTCACAGAAGGACGCTGATTAGTGGCGGATGGATGAAGTATTTATTACTTGGTGGTGAATGATTAACGTCTACAACTACTCCTTGGAATGTTTCTTATACGCAATTTTAGTCTAATGGGTCTAAGTGACTTCGGTGCATTTCTATAATTGTATCCAAGCTCTTAAATTCTTTCAATAACTCATTCAAGAAAGAAATCTCACACTATAATTATGTTAACATTTTATTAAACAAGATGAATACATGTTGCATACATGCACAAATACTTTCTCTCTACCATGCACCGTCGCCTCCACATTCCTTCCATCAACAACATGGCACAGGCAAATAATAATGATGATGTCTATGATATATACATCCTACTGATTGAAGCCCACTAAGAAGCAATGTATGGCCACAGTTCAAAGATTTTTGTTAATGGGGTATGACATGGATGTGCACCAAACATGCAGGATATGATTAGTGATCAGTGCACCTCACACCATTTGTCATGGTTGCTGTGTATTTATTTTTCTACTAAAGTATGGAAGAACTCCCCAGGCTTCTCTCTCTCTCTCTCCACTCTCTTTTTGCGAGCCGAAAAAAAGATTAAGGTTAGCTTTCTTTTCAATGATTAAATGGAAAGAATATATATTATCCACAAGTATTTAAGCACACTGCCCGTAATGCATGAAGAAAGGGTTGGTTGTTCTTCCACAGCCCATAATTCATGGTTCATACTCTACCCAACATTGTTTAACTTTTTATGCACTCCATTATTCCAAGTCTCTGATGAATTTAGTGAAAGGAAGCTTACATCTATATGCAGAACTCAGTTAGCATTTTTCACTGTCATCACAGGGCAACCACATGTCACTGTAATTGTCAGTCATTGTAATAAATGATCCATCTATTTTAAGGAAATCTAAACCTCAAACAGAACTTATTTCTGATCAAAATATTTAAACTCTGATTGCTTAGTAATAGAGATAATTTGGTCCATATTAGATTTGTATGTCATGAAAACTGACACATAATCATGACTTCACATCATCGGCCCTCAAAATAACATCGTAACATATCACTAAGTACCCCACACTAATGATAGACAATAATCATCATATTTTATCATGATCAAAGGTTAAAATGATGAAGTCATTAGACTGATCTTATCCCAGGCCAACCAGTAAGTAAACTCATAGATCAGGTATGAAAGAAATCCTCCAGCTCATGCTGAAGGGGGGATAGACGAATATTTATTATCTCTTTACAGACTCTTCTCATGCTTACACCTTACGCTACCGTCTTCTCTTCTTTATTGACTTAAGCATCGGAACGGCTACACCTGGCAACCCCTAGCGTCGACCTATCATGCAGGATCATCGACTATCCGAAGATACCAGAGAAGGAACATTGCCGCTTGAAGGATCCCAACTCACTTGCTCGGTCGCCCTAAATCGGATCATCAGCAATAAAACAACCTGTGATTGGGTAGCCTACATCTTTGGCAAAGAATTGACTAGGGAAACACATCGGTTGATGGTACTTATGATCTCATCATGTTGGCACTAGAAGCAGGGTCAAACATCGCAAGTGTAACCTTTCACTCTTCCTAGTATACCTTTAAGGTAAATAAAGGCTCCTCCTCGCCTCGCATAGGAGTGCTCTTCCGACCTTGGCATCAAGAGTTACTCATACGTAATTTTGTATCATGCCACACACTTGGGAACATTGCCCATGACCCTCTCGTGTCAGCATTCAATCTTCCTCACTTGAGAAAGATAGCTAAGATTTAGGTGCCCTTGCCCCGTAGGGTAGTAAGATAATAATACTTTAGATGTTCCTCATGCACAATCTATACTAAAGCAAACCACGCATCCGAAACGAGTTCTTCATTAAATTGAATAAAACTTTTAATAGAAGTAGAGGTCATCCCGAGCAGAAGTCACAAAAGAGATGTAAAACATAAAGACAAAAGAAAAGGTCGTCAAGACCCAAAATCAAGATGAAGGACGTAGAGCTAAAAGAGTGGCTAGGCAATCATCGAAGGGTACCTCCACGGGAGCAAGCACTTCTGCAATTGAGGGAAGCTCCACAAACGAGTCATCATCGGCCTCTAGTTCATGATACCTCGCTGTAAAGCGTATGATGGTAATTTGGTACCTGAACTTGTATGCAACCTGGTTGGTGCGCTCGAGGCCATAACAAAACTGGTCGGATTCCTTGTAGGAGGCCACGACCCTCCTCTATCACTTGGTGACGTAGCTCTTCTCCTCTTCTCGGGCCTTTTTCGCTTCCTTAACAACCAACTGCATAGCCACCAGCTCATTAGAGTTAGCTGATAGCTACTCCTTGAGCTGCCTGTTCTCTTCAACAATGTTGCCCAGTTGCTAGAGGGCATCCTTTAGCTCATGCTGGAGGGTCCCAATCTTCTAATTGCTCTTTATTATACTCTCGGCAGCCATGTCGGCCACCTCATCATGAGCCTCCTTTGCCTATACCTTAGCTTCTTCAGCATAACAGAGGGTTAGGCCCAACTCTAGGTTCAGCTTTGAGACTTGGGAGTCTGCCTCCTTATGCAACTCAGCAATGCACTACTTTGCCTCTTCAGCTTGGAGGTGGGCTCAAGTCAATTGTGAGGGCAACTTTGCTTCTCGGTCCTTTGTTGCCTTATTCTCCTCAAGTCGACCCATCTAAGCCTGTAGGGCAGCATTAGACCTAGAGTGTTGGTTAATCAATGCCCTTACATTCTACAAACTATCGACAAGTGCTATCATGTAATAATGATGGTGCTGCTTAAAATAGGAGTAGGATGTTTAGAAAGAATGACATAAGAGTACAACTGAAGAAATTTTGAGGAATAAGTCTTACTAGGACTTCATGGCGGAGTAGAGATCCGCCAACACCTATGAAGGGCAACGATACACCAGCCAAGCTAGAGCAGGGCTAAGCGACCCTCAACAGTAAGTGGCTACTGCCTTAGCCTCCTCCCACAATCGTTAGCCCTCCGTCGGCTCCTCCTAACGGGGCCTCAACTGAGCACCCGAAGATGGAGCCAGGTGCCCAGAGGCAGCGACGATGGACAGAACATAGGCAAAGGGTTCCTAGTATGCTAAAGCATTGTTAGATGGAGGAGAAACAAACATCAGACCTTCAAGGGCACCCTCCCCCCAAGGGTAGAAGGCTCATCATCCACCTTTTCACACGGTAGGAACGTTGCATGTAGACCCAAAGAGGGGTTCAAAGAATCCACACACGGACCCTGCCTCGTCAGAGATTGTGGCGGGTTAGGAGCCTCTTCAATAGACGACTCCATGAGCAGAGCCACAACCCCAAGTGATGGAGCCATAGGGATTTGAAGTGGTGAAGTTGGTTGCCTGGAGGTAGCCCCTTCAGATGGCTCTAGGGCTATACCAAGCAAAGGCCCTAGAGAAATAATAATAGCAGGATCAAGACCCCCCACCGGGGGCACTATGGGAGAGACAAGGGGCAGTCCCTAAGGGACCTCCACCCCCACGGGTGACTTCGGTGCAAGGGCCAAAGTTAGTTCTACAGCCACGGGTTGCGGCCCCGGATCCCTCCCCCCTATGGGCAGAGGTTATGGGGGCTCGACGGGGACCATTCGACATCTCTTGTGAGGGCGTATGCTCACCTTATCTCCATACTGGTTACAGGTGCCCTGCAAGCCAATCACGTGAGTGATGACACGTGTGACATATTGTACAGTCTTTTAGCATAATTATTATTAACATATTATCATATTATATTATATGTTAAATATATATATTGTGATGTCCTTAGTTTTGTGTAATGAGAATCAGATTGTGATGAGATCACAATAATGAAACTTATTCACCTTTAAACACAAAACTTAAATAATCTCGATCATAGGTTGCTCGAGAGAGATATCGAGATAACTGGATAGACTAGTGTGTCGTATATCCATCCATATGATAAAGGCAACTAGTCTCAAAGCCACTTATGTGGAGACACTAAGGATATTGTATATGTGCTAATTGGAGAATAAGTTCACTAATTGATCCACTTACGCAATGATGTATGGTTAATGATACCTAATGTCAGATAGTCATTCTATAGTTCCAGTAGTGTATTTAGTCCTTAAACTTATGACACTAAATATACATTATTTGAGTACTCATCTCTTTGATGTCGGATTTACAGGTTTGAAAAGTTTCAGATCTGGTATAACCGGTTATCAGGATTGGTAGCCAACCTTACGAAGGCTATTGAGTGTTAATAGAGGATCATTCGCTCTTGGTATCATGATCCTGTATACTCTAACTCAGGTAAATCTCCGATCAGGTTGGTAGGATTGAGAGAGAAGAAATTTTCAAGAGAATTTTATTAGAGCGAGACTTAGATGGATTTCGTATATAGCCTGATAGTACCATACTCGGTATATGATCTCTGGCATATTAGATAAATGAGAGATTATAGATATATGATAACTAATGATAGACAGGTCCAATGGATAAGATCTCATGTATTGCTTGAGAATTATGACACAGTGGCCTAGTACATCCATAGTCGATAAGTTGAGTAAATTATTATGAGATAATAATTCACTGAGTCAAAAGGAGTTCTAACAAGTATGACTCATGGCCAGCTTGATATTGGGCCTAGAGGGTCACACACATATGGTGAATGCTTTAGCGAATAAAAGATTAGATATGAGTTATCAAATTAGCTCCTATTCTCATAGATGAGACCCTACATTTATGAGCGCCTTGCATGAGACCCAATTAGAGGTCAAATGAGATTATTGGATAGAGATCCAATAATCGAAGTTTAGTGGGTAATTGGATGAAGATCGAATACCCACTAAGGTAGGATCCATTCGTGTTATATGTGGGTGGCTCTCTATAAATAGGTGGGGAGGCACATAGATGATAGGCTGAACCTTTGGTCCCCCCCCCCCCCCCCCCTCCCTCTTATTCTCCTCCCTCCCTCTGCTTAAGAGTTGCAAGACTTGGGGCTCTCCATCTGAATCTAAAAAAATAGGAATGTACAAACTTCCTAGGTAAACAATCTCTCACTTGATCTACGTGTGGTTTTGTTTTGATCTTCCATTGCACATGTGATGCTTCGGTTGAGATTTCTCAATACTCTAGAGGGCCCCAAAGAAAGTGGAACTTTGACTAGGGGCTCTGGATCCCTCTTGAGGAAGCCAATGTCCACGGAGGCTTCGACAAATGGGTCGCGAGAGGAACCTCAAGAGCACGATGGTCGCTTGCCTATCGGTAGCCCCTCATCAGACTCGGAAGAAGGAGTGGAGAGACATCATCTCTTCACCCCCCGAATATCCACACTTGTCAAGAAACCATAAGGCAAAAGTTAAAAACAAGAAAGGAAGGGCCAACAAAAGAAAAGGAAAGAAAGTGACCTTACCAGAGGGGCCGAAGGGGGAGTGGCCTCCACCAAGTGGGCCTCCTCGTGTTCTGTGGCCCCAGAGGAGAAGAATCCTTGTATCTTCTCTAGGGCTTCAGTTTCCTCCACAGACAGGACCTACAATGCATTGTTAATGGTGTGCATCGCCTACGCTACCGAGAAGCCTCAGTCTTCGCTTCCGTCAATGATAAAAAAGTGGATCTCCCAACCCTTGTCATAGGAGCCTACCCCATTGATCTTAAAACTAGGACCGGGAAACATGTAGTAGCTAATCAACCCCCGTCTCCATTGGAAGCACGAGCAAAACAGCTCATGGGACGACGCCATCCCCAACCATCACATGCATTAAGGAAGACCCTCAAGAAGAACCAGGTGTTTGGCGCCATCTGAGACGATAAAATCCATCAATGTCCCATACAAGAAGCCACCACTGAAGGAAGAGGGAGGTGCAACCCACCCTCATGGCATCTATCGAGAGTAGAATCCTCACAGAATCGGTGATAAGCATGATCCTCACCCTTAGGAATTGAGAGCATGAATTCTAGTGGCACCCAAAAGTAGACACAACTCTTCAAGTTGTCGTGAGGTCACCATATATAAAATTATCCTAAGTTTACTATCTTAAGTCACTTTGGCAACTACTATCCAGATAAAACTTAGGAATACAAGTTGCAAGTAATATTTATCAAAAAAATTTAATCTAATTTATGTAAAAAAAATTAATAATCCTAATGATTAATGAACATTAATACTTATAAAAAATTAACGATAATCATGATAAACATAAATTATATATTTATATAAAAATAAATATTATTTTATAATTTCAAACATATACATATGAATGACTACATAAATATATAAAAAATAATTAAAATTAATTATCATAATAAAAATATACCAATATATTATATGAGAAAACTATAAAAAATTATAATTTATACATTTATTTAATATTATATTATTAGGATTTTAGCTAGGGGAGTCCTAATTTAATTTCATTAAAGAGGGTAATCATGTAAAATCTAAGGACATTAATGTAAATCCAATCTAGTCAACCCCTATTAAGGAAAGTAAGGAGGCCGATTAGGTTAGGATTAGTTGAGGAAGATATTTGAAGGGAGAGTAAGATGCATGTTACCTTAATTAACCATCCTTTATCCTAGTTAAAGAGGGGGTTGGTTAATGAGGGGATTAAGTTAGAATAGGATTAGGAAATACTAAAGCAACCGACCACCCCTAGATGGGCCGGTTGGAGGTTGGACTTAGAGTTACATTAGTAGTTGCTTTAGGAGTTGGTTAGGAATAGAAGTCTTGAAGTAAGAGTCCTATTACGAATTAGGGTTAGAAGACCTATAAATAGCCTTGTAATCTTTCACTTTTTATTATAAATAGAAGATTACTTTTTGTAGCCTTTGAGTAGCAATTTGGAGGAGGGAACCCCTATAGAGTTCCAAGGAGGCTGATCCCCTATAGTGATCACCCCCAAGCTTAGAATCCACTAGGGTTCTAACACTTGGTATCAGAGCAACGTTCTTGGTGTCTCGCTGCCCTTCCATAGCCATCCATTGGCCCCCCATAGCCGTTCAAAATAATTCTCATAATTGCTTGAAGATCGTCACCAAATTCCACCATCATCTCCACTACCGCAGATCATCCTTTGATCTCCCATGAATTGTAACAGGTTCTAGTTTTCTACCTTGTTGCTGCTTCAATTTAGTTATCCCTATTAAAAAATATATATAAAAAAATTCATTCATATTTGCTGCACAAACTTTTCATCGCAAAGTTTCTATCTTTACGATGAAAGTTATGTCGTAGAATTCCAGCCGCACACCTTTTACTGTTTGATTTGCTGCTACATTTTTACTGATCAAATTTCTTCAAAATTTCTACCACAACTTTATAACTTTCTATCCTCAGATTTTTCTTTGGTTTCATCGAAAAATCATCAAGATAACCTGCTCATTTTTTACGTCCAAATTGCTGTAGTTTAGATATAAAAATCTACTATCGGACTTCTTCGTGATCCAACCTCCTTCCCACAACCGCCTCCCTTGCTACCTACAGCCCTCGACAACTACTCCACCCTCGCACAACCACCGGTCCCCTGCTCCAGCAATCGTAGCCACAACCAAAGTCTTTGCCAACTGCAGTTGCTACCCTTCCTCCACCCTCGCTGCCACAAGTCGCTGTTATCTCCTCCCCTCCTCCCCAATCACAGTCGTAGTTGTATCTTCCTCCTTCCTGCCACTATCGCCGGCCAAACCTCAACAGCACACAGCCAGCATCGATGTTGCTACCTCCCCTACCGCATTTCCAGCCTTTTGTCCCATGTTTCATGATGCCCTCTTTCTTCCCTTGCTCTCTGTAGTAATTTTTCAACCGCCATCATTAGCCATAATCGCTACCCTCTCCCTCGACCGCATCATCATCCTACCCAAAAGAGGACTACTGTCGGCCACCTTTATTCCTCCTCTCCTTATCTGTCATCGGCCAGCCTTCGGCAACGCACTACTCTTGCCGCCGTTGCCATCCGCCGACCATCATTATCCTTCACCTGCTTGCTATCGCAGCGAACCTGTGCCTTTGCCATCTCTCTTTCTCCCCTTTCTTCCCTATCGTCATCGTCTTGCTACCGGTGTCGTTGCATCCCCTGCGTCCCTTGCTCTCAGTCGTGTCTTCCTTCCCTTGCATCTACCACTGTCGCTGTCGGATCCAGTGCTGCCCAACCTCTTCCCCACAACTGCAGCCATCGCCGGCCACAATCGCTACCCCTCTCCAATCTCCTCCTTTCTAGCAACATCGCCATTACTGCCAGCCCTCACCGCTGCCACTTGTCGCTAGTCGTCGTTGCCTCCTCCCTTGCCACTACTGTCCTTGTTGCCACAACCATTTCCAACTGCGCCCTTGCTGCTGCACCTCCCTACTGCCACCACTGCAACTCCTTGCTACCACTACTGCCCCCACCATCTCCAACCAGCTTTTTGATATATTGGTGATTCTTACACTGACAATCTTGTTGCAACCAAGTCCTACTACATCTACGATGCAAACTCATGCCCCTGACTCGATAGCAGAAAAAAGAACTGAATATCATTGATCCACAATCCTACATGATGACTATAGATGATGCACTTGATGTAAAATTTAAAACTTTCGAGGCTCGCATGGAAGACAGATTTCAAGAACTCATCCGCGAAATTAGAAGAAGCCGATCAGAGAGTCCTAACAAAACTCAACATGGTGAAAGTTTCAAAGGGAGTCGATCTAAAAAGTATGATCAGGGGTAGGACTCAAGATACACACGCATGAGGGTGAAGTTTCCCAGATGAGAATATAAAAACTCGATCGGTTGGATTTCACATGTTGAAAATTTTTTTTGTTTTCACAGGACTCCGGAGGAATCCAATGTGGAGATTGCCTCCATTCAACTTGAAGGAGACGCGATCCAATGATACGATTGGTACGAGCATACTCATGGAGAACCATCGAGGGAGCAATTCAAAAGCGGGCTTTTGATTCGCTTCGGACCATCATAGTACGAAAACATGGATAGACAACTCGTTAAAATTCGTTAGACCTCTACCATACAAGAGTACCAGAGTAGATTTGAGCACCTCTCAAATCAAACCTAAGACTAGTCCGAAAAATAACTGTTGGGAACATTTATTGAAGGGCTCAATCCAGAGATCCGGTGTGAAGTTAAAGGCTTGACAATCTCGTACCATGATGGTTGTCATATCATTCACTTGCATACATGAAGAAAAGCTCAACACAAACAATCGCAGAAATAAAAAACATAAATCAACCAGTAGTAAGCAAGTTGACAACCCCACCTCCCTCCACTCCAAACCCTTGAAGACTTACTAGAGAAGAGCTCCAAGAAAGATCAGCAAAATGGTTGTGCTGACATTATGATGAAAAATAGAGTAGAGGACATTGATGTAAATAGGGCCATCTTATGATGATAGAACCAATTAAAGAGGAACCAAAGAATGATGACGTGGACTCTGATCGAGAAGGTACGGCTTCTGACAACGCTATTGGACCTTTCGTACATATTGTACATGCAATAGTAGGCTACTCTAACCCGCAAACCATGAAACTCGAGGGAATTTTAAAACAACAACCTGTTACCATCTTAATCGATACTGGTAGCACTAACAATTTCATGGGCAGAAGGCTTGCTGACCAATTGTCTTATCAAATTGAAGACTGTGACAGATTTAAAGTCAAGGCTGCTGATGGTTGAATTATAACCTGTAATGGTAAGTGCTCAAAAATAAAACTGATGGTACAGGGCCAAGAAGTATGAGTGGATTTCTTTCTGATATCCTTGGAGGACATTGAAATAGTGCTTGAAATTAAATGGTTGTCAACTATGGGTGATGTTACCTAGAATCTTTCTAAACTAATTATGAAGCTTTTTATTAATAGAAAGCAGGTGATCCTCAAAGGAAGACGTAGAAGCAAGATCACAACTACCAGTAACCATCGAATGGAGATACTTCCTCACAAGACTTCAATGACGGCTGCACCAAAAGGCTGATCTATTGCTTACACAAAGTGGAGGCCTTATTTAATTGATCAAAAGATTATGACGCGTGACAAATATCCTGGATCGAAGTACCCCCAAAGTTCGATGCTGCTCGGCCTTAAGGACAAGGCTGATTTGAAGAGGGTGAGTCTGTTATAACCCTAGCTAAGTCGGGTCTATCTATTCAGGTTGAGTCATATTAGTCAGAGTCAGTTATAGGTCGGGTGAACCTTATAAAGTCAGTTATAAGTGGTTAGAGTTGGTTTTTTATCTTCGGTTGAGATGAAGTCAGTTATTATTTTTAGTTAGGAGTTTATCAAGTTAGTTAAGAGTGAAAGATTAATGGGACTCTGAGTTATATAAATAAGGTTGTAACTCTTTTATGAAAATCAATCAACGAAGAAGTATTAATTTTAGCTAAAGAAAAAACCCTAGGAGACAGATCCGTTTGAAATGATCTAGAAGGTTTGATCATATTGAAGTGATCGATTATCTTTTTTTTTTCACGATAAAATGTTAGGATCGTATCAGATGGACGACCCTCCATAGCAGTTCTGATCACAAAATAATATTATGTTGGAGGTTTATATAGTGGTGCTAAAATTCAAAACCAAATTCCGGAGTAGGACGCGGCAGTGTCACTAATCCGATGCGTGTAATAACAAGTTGAAGATGGGTTATATATCTTTGTGTTACCTAACTAAATAACTCCCAAGGCCACCTGATTCGGAGTAGAACACTCCAAACTGCGATTCCACCCACTGATCCAGCAAAGGCCCGGCAACCCAACGAGGAGAAACTTTGCACCGGTAATGCTACCACACACAGATTTGAAGCTAGTTTCGACATCTTTGATGAGTGTAGCAGCTTTTACTTTAACTATAAGGAAGTGTTGCGGATTTCTGTGTTAGGCGGAAGGAGACAAAACCACAACGAGTCTTTTGATGGAAAGAAGTAATTATGTAGATAGAATAAGAGACTTGCAGTCCTTACAAAGAGGGTGTCAACAGTAGTCAGTAGTCATACGAGAGTTGTAAACACACACACCACACACTACTTGGTGTTGATAGTGTTGTTGACGTTTAGACATTACAAGTAATGTGTCAGCCATCAAGCAGTTGCAATGTGGATATCAGCTGACGAGTGCAAAGTCAATGATGAACAGACTCCACCAAACTGATTGAATTTTTAGGAACTTTAAGCAGCATGATCGAACACCGGCCCTCTCCATCTCACATCTGCTTAAGTGTCTTTTCCTAACATCTTTGATCTGCTACCCGTATGCTGATGCATGTCCTCTGGGAGTACCGACTGTCCTCCTGCTCTTCTGCATGATGCGCAGATCGAGTGTGACCTCCTCCCTCAGGAAAGACTTGTGGTCTTTCCTGTTAGCATGTTTTGCTACTCACTCGGACTGGATTCTTTTTTCTTTTTATGATGAAACTTAACTGGATATCAAAACTTAACTGGAAAAATCTAACTGTTAGCATGTCTCTATGATTCAGTGTACAGAGGTTCAAAAATCATTGTTCCGTCTTAAAAGTGTCAAGAATCTTGACACTGAATAAGAAAGTGCCTTCTTTGAGTGAAGAAGAAGATTCTCTTCTCTCTCTCTCTCTATCTTTCCTTCCCAACGACGCATGACAAATCAACAAGAACTCTGGTAACTTAAACTGTTCAAGAAAACTACTTGTGGAAACAGTCCACCAAAGACAGGGACGCTGATAGGACCGGCCATCAGCACCTTCGATCGGTCATATACTTTCTTGCTGGGATGATGTCAAAGTTTACACACACCCAAAAAAAAAAAAAAAAAAAAGTAAGAAAGAAGAACACTTGTGCAGGTAATCCAAGTCTTCATTATTCGAGTGTGACAACTAACAAACTGATGGTAACACAATCATCTAAATTTCTTTATTTCCACCTTGTGATCCTTATCCATCATCATCTTCTTCCCCTCGAACATCACGTATCTTAGGAATGATTTCCATCCCCTTTGACCATTGCATGATTGAAATTTAGTTAATTCTATTTTACCAACTACTCATCTTTATGACGCCTATGACCTGACATCTCTTCTTCACACTGTTTTTTTTTTTCTTCTTCTTTCCTCTTCGCTGTCATTGATTCAGCCTTCGATTGGTAGTACATCCATTCATCCATCCATTTCGACTTCAATCTTTTTGCGTACCACGATCATGATCGCTTAGCTAACCGTAAGCACAACACCGTATGTACCCTTGGCCCAGTTCCTTTCCAGTTTTAAAAGTTTCAAAAAAAGAAAGTGATTGATGGCCAGAGGAGTAAGTATCACCTCTTGTTGTTAAAAAGGATCTTCTTTTTTTTTTCTTCTTAAATATATCATTACTCTTCTTGCTGCAAAATTCATAGTATTAGTAGGACTATTATTATGCGCTGTATACACCGGAAATAATTAAAAAATAAAGAGAACAAATATGAAGTTCTACTTGATGATACCTTTTTGGTTCTATCATCCGATTGCTGAAGACTAGATTTTTGCAGGTATATATGGTCAGACATGTTGTCTCCCCTTCAAGTTTTTAGTAATAGACTTTTGAGTTGGTTGACAGGTATAGCAAGTTGCCCGTCGATAAAAAAAAAAAGAAGAAAAAAGCATGAGCTGGTCATACGATTATTTCCTAAAGACCATCGTTACTACTTGCAGATATGATATTAAAGGAAGAAAAAAAAAAAAAAAACAGCATCATCAGCCCTTTGTCTTAGTATTTTTAAGAAGCACAAAGTTAGTTAGATACAAAGAGAGGAGGAAATTTTGTTGTGAATCCATGCTATATATGGTCGTGATAATAAAAATAAAAATAATAATAATAAATATATACATGTATTTGAAGAACACTTTGGACCATTTAAAATCCTGATGCTGGAAATCTTCTTGTCAACTCAAATTTGGAAAGGCATCCATCCGCTAGCTAATTCCAAACATTGTCACATGGTGGTTGCTCCTTCACTGCTCATATATTTATCTGCCAGTTTTTTTTTTTTTTTTCATTCAAATTATTGTCTCTCTCATTCGAGAGACTTTTCGTGCACGCAACGTTCATGCAAGAAAGGCACATCCGCTGCTCGACCGGCCGGCCTCCATGTCATTTTACGTCTTACCACCGATGCATGCTACGCCAAATACATCATCCAATTTGAACCACACGTAAGGTACATGATGTAGTCCACCAGTTTGTATACTTCTCCAGTGTATCTTCCTTCCTTTTTTATTTACCATGGTGATGAAGCTTGTTTCTGTTCCCCCCACCCCCCAAAAAACAAAAAAAATTTATTATATAACCTCTCAATACAAAGCCTCCTAAACCACCGGTTGGATCCTCGTACGAACAGGATCCCATCCAGCGCTAGATGATGAAGCTTCTCAGGATGCATCTTCTCAACCTAAATGGCTCAGGAACAGTGGAAAGCGAGAACAATTGCTAACTAGGTAGGGCATTTGCAGACGGATGGAGGCATTCATTTGTTGCTTACCGTAGGTAGGTTAACTCGTTGATCCCTCCCCGAACTTGTTCGTGAAGAAGAATCTCGTGGGGACTCAATTCTCCAAAAGTTTTTCCTCCCTCTTTTTTTTTTTTTTTTAACCTTTTATGGTTTCTATTACTGCATGCCTGCCACCACTCAACTTCATGTTATGTTACGAGTTCCACCTACTACTTCTTTCTTGAGTAGATGAAAGCGACTCCTCAGGCTCCCGCCACCAATGGAGTGAGTACCTCCTGCTCGCTTGCGATTGCTATATAGAGACCACATTGGCTGAGCTCAAACAAAGTACATCCCTAAATCTAGGTCTGGGTTGAGATGGGGTTGCTTCTCGCTCTAACTTTCTTCCTTGTGCTCACAGCAGCAGCAGCAGCAGCAGCTCCAGCTCCCTCGGAAGATGTTTCCCGCAGCTCGTGCTCTTCCAAATTCAGTGGTACTCTCCTTTTTATTTCCTCTTCCTCATGTTTGTGCTTCTCTTCCCTTTAAATCCAGCTACAAGAATAGACTGAAAGAAGAAGAATTCCTTTCGTGCTGCTGCTTTTTTATTTTCTCTTTCGTGTGCTCAACTGATCGAAAACTATATAAAGCTCTCTCGCTTGATCATTAATTTTTCAGAGATGCTTCTTCCAAAACTGCACATATTCCATCAAGGAGATAATTTGCTGTATGCATAGGTTCACTGAAACATCATAATTCAGGAGAATATAAAACATCGATTTTAATGAAAAGCAGTACCAATAGAGAGAGAGAGAGAGTAATCTTGACGAAGATCATCAAAAATAATATATAACATCGTTTTGCTCCAGTCTCTTTCCCTCCAACGATTTGATGCTTCTCAAGTGTTAATGGTAGCTGATACCAAATAGTTAATTAGGTTGTTGGTCATGGACCATCCAAGATGTGACAAAAAGATTAGCTCATCATGCCAATCAAAAGGACCAAATAGTCCTCCAATAATTAAATAGCCACTCATAGTCCACCATTGACCATTATAATTTCTTTCCTTAGTCATCAACAACCAGGTCTGCTTATTAAAAAAAAATTAGTGCCATGGAGGAAGAATTCTTTAATTTTGTACATACCATATCCTGCTCAAAATTATCATCCTTCTCTTTTTTGGATTAAACGCAACATCAATTATCTTTGAATTTTGTTTTTCATGTAGTTTAAGTCTTACGGGAGTTTTTCAATAGAAGGAGTATTTTTTTTTATAAAAAAAATCAATATATAATCAAATAAAATATGACTTCACTTATTCCTGGGTAATGGATTAAATAAATTAACATTTTCACAAATTCACGTATAATTTCTCTGTACTAACTAACTTACTTAAGTTAAATAAATTAATGAACGAAACTAAGGTAAGAGAAACATCAACAAAACTCTTAATACTTTTTCATCAAAAAAAAAGAAAAAAAAAAGAAACACAAATTGGTTGGACCAAATTCCAATCCATTAAACCAGCAGGCCGGCCCATATGAAACATGGGCTTCGATCAGATTGCTTGAACTACGTACGTCTTGTTGTGTGTTGAATTAATCGAGTTCAATCGGTTTTTACCGGCCGGACCAGACTGTAACCTAGTCTTGGGGTTACATTTGGTGATGTTGAACCACATTAACATGTTTGATATATTCCGACGTATATGACCGACCCATCGTATGTTCGTCCCTCCACAGGTGAACTGCACCTCCTCGACGGCTCCGGTCTCCGCCTCACGCTGCACCACCCCAGGAGCCCCTGCTCCCCTGCCCCCTTCCCCGACCTCCCCTTCTCCACCATCCTCTCCCACGACGAGGCTCGTGCCAGATCTTTCGCCGCCCGGCTGACCAAAACGGTACCACGGGCCGTCTCACCCCTCCTCAAGTCGGCGGCCGTCTCGGTTCCCCTGTCCCCCGGAAACTCCATTGGCGTCGGTAACTACGTCACCCGCATCATCCTCGGCACTCCCGGCAAGTCCTACACCGTCATCGCCGACACCGGCTCCTCCCTCTCCTGGCTTCAGTGCTCCCCGTGCAAAGTCGAGTGCCACCCACAGGAAGGCCCCTTGTTCAACCCTAGCGCCTCCGACACCTACAGCTCCGTGCCCTGCTCCGCGTCGGAGTGCGACAGACTCGAGTCCGCCACCCTCAATCCTGCCGCCTGCACCTTGTCCAATGTCTGCGTCTACGAGGCCACCTACGGCGACGGCTCCTTCTCCGTCGGGTATCTGAGCAAGGACACGCTCTCTTTAGGCTCTGGCCGACGGCTCGCCGGCTTCGTCTACGGCTGCGGCCAGGACAACGAGGGCCTCTTCGGCCGCTCCGCCGGCCTCATCGGCCTGGCGCGCGACAGGCTCTCCCTGCAGTCGCAGCTTGCGCCAACTCTAGGATACGGCTTCGCTTACTGCCTCCCCACGACGGCGTCCACCGGGTACCTCTCGTTCGGCTCAAACAATCCGGGGCGGTTCTCCTACACGCCGATGGTGTCGAGCTCGTTGGACGACAGCCTCTATTTCATCAGGCTCACGGGCATCACGGTCGGCGGGCGAGGTCTGCCGGTGTCAGCGTCGGCCTACACCAGCACGCCGACGATCATCGACTCCGGGACAGTCATCACGCGGCTCCCAGTCGACGTGTACGACGCGCTAAGCAGCGCGGTCGCGGCGGCGCTGAAGGGGTACAGGCGGGCGCCGGCGTACTCGATACTGGACACCTGCTTCAGGGGGAGCCTGAGCAAGCTGGCGGTGCCAGCGGTGGACATGGTGTTCCAGGGGGGCGCGACGCTGAGGCTCGCGGCGAGGAATGTGATGATCGACGTGGATAGCTCCACGACCTGCCTGGCGTTCGCGCCGTCCGGTAGTGTGGCGATCATCGGCAACAAGCAGCAGCAGACCTTCAGTGTGGTGTACGATGTGGGCAGGTCGAGGATTGGGTTCGCAGCCGGTGGCTGTGGCTGAGGCAATGCTGCTGAGGGAGATGGGGGGGGGGGGGGGTAATTGTTTTACGTGTGCATGGTGTACGTGGAAAGGAAAAGACTAAAGTGGAGTGTTTGGAGTCACACAAGTAGGAGGTGATGAATTAATAAGGTGCTGCAGTATGTAGGCTTGATTGATTGTTCGTGCAAGTTGATTGGGGAACATTGTTCTGATGGATTGCACATTGGATCGAATCGAAGTGCGTAATTGCATGGGATTCAATCAATGTTTGTGCTGCCCAAACGAGGGGCGGATCTCCCCATTCAAAAGGATAGCTATTGAGGTGGCATTGGGATCGAGGCGGTCCCGTAGACCAATTAATGTCGCATACATTTTTTCCTATTTATTTTTATGATGCCAACCAAAAAAAAAATATTTCAAATTTATGAAACTCTCACTAATTGTCAGTAGCCATAAGATGAGGGAATGGATTTAGGGAGGAAGCTGTGTGTGCCGGAGAGTATGAGCCATAAGACGAGGGAATGGATTTAGGGAGGAAGCTGTGTGTGCCGGAGAGTATGAGCCATAAGACGAGGGAATGGATTTAGGGAGGAAGCTGTGTGTGCCGGAGAGTATGAGCCATAAGACGAGGGAATGGATTTAGGGAGGAAGCTGTGTGTGCCGGAGAGTATGAGCCATAAGACGAGGGAATGGATTTAGGGAGGAAGCTGTGTGTGCCGGAGAGTATGAGCCATAAGACGAGGGAATGGATTTAGGGAGGAAGCTGTGTGTGCCGGAGAGTATGAGCCATAAGACGAGGGAATGGATTTAGGGAGGAAGCTGTGTGTGCCGGAGAGTATGAGCCATAAGACGAGGGAATGGATTTAGGGAGGAAGCTGTGTGTGCCGGAGAGTATGAACCATATTTGAGAGATCACATCCCACAGCCTCGAGTAGGCTGATGTTTTTAAGTGGAATTGTGGTTTGCATGAAATCTTGGGGAAAGATTGTCATCACATACTCTTTTTTTTTTTCCATGGACAGTTATATAATTATTTTATACTTTCAATATCATAAACTCATTTGTTAGAATACAGTTTTTGAAGGTAATGTATCTATTCTATTCAACAATGCATGCAACTTCTTCATGATGATTCCATTCAACACAATATTTTATTTATATGCACCTATTCATGATTTCTTTCCCCAGTACAAGATATATATTATTTCTAATGTCTGCTTGATTTCTTTGTCCATTTCTGAATTAGATGATGACATCGAGCCACAGCCATCCTATAGTGCTTTCCACCATCATTTTTTTAATTTTTTTTTTTTTACTATATTAAGTGATACATACGATGTTAATATCTGAGACCTATCACTTGCGTAACAATACATAATAATGCATACCTTAACCAATCTACATAATAACTCTCTCTCTCTCATAAGTTGGTAGCCAATTATAAAACGAACCTAATACCAATCTGACTTTAAAAAAAAAAAAAAAAAAAAGAAGTGACTGATGGAATGGTGGAAAGTATCGTGAAAAAGAGACCAACGTAATTACGCTTCTCAATAATGACAATTTTTCTACACACTCAATACCATAAATTTCCGTCTATTTATAGGGATTAGATGATGCATTGTACCTATTCAATGATTCATGCACTTGTTAGTAGTGACCTTATTCGATACAATCTTTTTTTCTTTTTTTGCACCTTCTCATGGCATCTTTTCCTAATACAAGATACAAGATTATAAATTGTTAACTTTATTTTATAACAAAATATAAGCTAGATCAAATCTGAAGTAGGTTTTAGATACCAAACAAATTCAGATGACTTCAGTGACATGTTCTTTCCAATAAACAAACACTTCATGTATTTTATAACAAAATATATTAAGTGACCCTTCAAACTTTATCACTTTATGTATGTATACCAATAAGATATTACTTTGCTTTAGAGCCAATAGCAAATCTTATCATCCCATCCTTAAAATATTTCAAATTTATGAAACTCTCACTAATCAAAAGGTTAACTCTTCTAAATTTAAATTTTATTTTTCTTGATGAATACTAAGAAAAGTATTTTTTTTTTTTTACATACCTTGATACTCTTATCGCACCAGGGCAAATGGTGCAGTAAGAGTACTAAGATATTCTAATAAATGGCCTCATACAACCTATTTCTAATAAATAGTGCAATGAGAGTACCAAAATATTTTCCATTTAGGATTGATGGAAGGTCTTGGAATATGACAATGTTCCTTCTCATCCCAAGCTGACAGGATTGTTGTACTTGTTAACTTTTGTATTTGATTGTATCATACTTCATTCTCTTAATGTCTCTTGGATGCTGATGGGTATACTAAACATCACTCGAAACACTAAAAACTTTCTTTCGAGTAACAAAACTAATTCTAAAAGTTTACATCTTCTTGCATAGGATATTGTGATTCTCCATAAAATGACTTGTGTCTTGGTATTAAAGATTTATATCTCTCAGTATCTTATTAATTCTAATAATCTTTGGGTTGATGTCCTCAAAGGCAAAAATATGGTACCATTAATCCATGAAAAATTTAATACAATACTAAAATGTGAATCTTGACACGATGGACTATGATAATAACATTTTTAAAAATTATTATTGTCACAATTTTATGGTGGC
This sequence comes from Ensete ventricosum, assembly GCA_029747655.1. NCBI lineage: Eukaryota > Viridiplantae > Streptophyta > Magnoliopsida > Zingiberales > Musaceae > Ensete > Ensete ventricosum. Next base: position 57,241,087 of record JAQQAF010000006.1, on the reverse strand, counting down.
TCTGGAAAATCAGAAATGATATTCTATATAATCTCACTTCCACAATTACCCGAATTGGACTTTTACAAAAAAAAAAAAAAACACAAGTGTCTTAACTTAAATATGATGACATTATTCAAGAGTTAAATCATTTACAAGTTCATGGTACAAAACATTGTTTAAACTAAACTATGATGCCTCCAGCAATGGTAAGGATGAAGATTTAGGATTTGTTTTACGTGCATTTTACTAGCCAAGTTATTTTTTTTGCTGATGGCAGGTGTTTGGAACACAAAAGACATTTTGTTTTGTGGAATGATGGCAATCCGGATTGGTTTGAGGTCAGTTTTACTGTATGACATCTGACAAAGGCATCAATACAAATGATTCACTCAAAGCAATTTCTACTATACCTTGGGTTTTCAAGCATACAATTGATGACACCAAATGTTGTAAGATACAACCTTAGATTTTTGTATATTTTTTATGTATATGCTACAAGTTCAAGTTCATCAGAATCATAAGAGAACCTTCTTGTTTCCCGCATCTGAAAGCTCATGAAATGGGTATTTCCCTAAAAAGTCCATCAGAAATAATTTAGAATTATCCTGCTTCCTACATTTCTAGGGTTACATTGACCATTCACATGCAATCTGCAATTTTGTGGTTTTCTTGGAAGAAAGGAAGAGAGATTGCATGAATGGAAACTATCATCTCTATTCTTAAAGCACTATCACCTCACAAATGGATATATATATATATATATATATATTCTTCCTAAAAATATGAACAAATATTACCTTCAGAAAGATACAAGGGAATAAACTTTCATTACTCTATATTTAAGTAGTCGAATCACTGAAAGCATGAGAGATGATATTTTAAAAAAAATTATTTTCTTTTATAATAAATACTCTTGAAAACATAATAAATAGATAATTCTCATAATGGCCGATCAATTAAGCTTCAGAAAGACTAACGAGATTTTTAATTTATCTTCTGCTCAGTGATAAAAGAAGCATCGAACGGGGAACTGCAGCTCATAAAATATCAATACAGAACAGCTTAATTGATAAGAAGACTACTACTGGTATGATTCATGAGTTAAATAACCCAAAGATGCTCATCGACCGATTTCTGTTGTTCCGAACTCACTGCATCATATGTGACCGGAAAACAAGTGCAAGTGTTTTGAAGGAGATGATGCTGAAAAATTTTTTGTAGCTAAAACTAGAAGCCAAATAATGCGATCGAGGATTGGAGATGATGCAGTAGAAATCTACTATTCTGGGTGTGGTCTCCTTCTGGTTAGAGCTCCGGCACCTCGTTGAGATCGAAGTCAAACAGCCCATGCTTTGCTCTCTTATCGCTCTCAGATGAGTACGCTGAAGAAGATGGAGGTCGATTAGGTAGCAGCCCATTCGCTCCCTTGTCGCTTTCATTAGAGTGTGGTGAAGACGATGGAGCTTGATGCTGCAGCTCATTGAAGTGCCGTCTCTTGTGGCCCCCGAGTGCCTGCCCGCTTCGGAACGTCAGGTTGCAGTTCGTGCATCGGTGTTCTGCGATCTCCGCTTTGATCACTGCACCGTTTGCATGGATCAAGTCCTCGCCATGCTTCGGGTTGGCACCTCCGTTCTCGTCGGGGACCCCCGCTGCTTCTTCGGGATTGCTCTTCTTCTTGTTGTGGCTGGCTCGGTGCCCTCCCAGTGCCTGGTGAGAAGAGAAAGTCTTGAAGCATACACTGCACTGATACCTTCGACAACGAGCAGATGCGCCGGACCCGTTCACCAGCTCCAGCTCTTTGATCTTCCTCTTCTTTGATCTCTTGTAGCTCGGTATCAATTCGTTCCCGTAGCTGCCGGCGTCCATGTCATCAGATTTCTGATCCCAACCGATCGCATCGGTGCCAGCAAAATGAGTGCCAGCGATCTGTTTGGTATCAGTGTCTTCTTCCTCGGTGGTGGTGGTGGTCTGCGGACGATGCGGCTTTCCATCAGCCAGAAGCAACAGGGCATCAGCGGCGATCGCGTCGTCATCTCTGTCACCAGCCGTCCCTTTCCGCCCTCTTCTCGCGGTTGACCACTTGGTGGCGGGCGGCACTCTCGCGACCGACGAATACGCATCGGGTTGCGGCTTCTTCCTCGCACCCGGCGGCGGAATAGCTCCTCTGTAGTCTCTCTCCGGGTGGCACCTCAGGTGGCCAAACAGTGATTTATCGGAGGGGAAGGTCTTCCCGCACTCGGGGCATGTTGGGACCTCCGACCTCCTGTTTGCGTGCTTGCGTTTGAAGCTGCCACAACCCTCGTCGACCGCCTCTTTGACCTCCGCTGCAGATTCGGCGTTAGCATCCTCATCATCGGGAAGCTCCCCGTCAGCACCACCGGTGGATTGGTCAGCTCTGACACCACTATCATCAGATGGAGACACCGCCTCCTGAGCCGCTGCTTCCCTGTACTCTCCGGTCTTGGAGCACTTGATCCGAAGCCGCAGGGTGTTCTTGGTCAGCTCCTCGTGGGCTTGCTCTTCAGCTGCCACTGCAGCATCCCAGGTGGGGTAGTGGCTTCCACCTTCGACGAGACGAGCTGCCATTCCTGAGCAACAGATGGGAGCGACGAGGGATCAGAAATGGAGGCACGTACGTGAACTGAAGACACTATAATGCTTTCAGCTCACGAAGGAAATAACTCACTCTAGGAGGGTTGATGGCAAGAAGCTGCCTCTTCCCCTATCTATCGGTTTCCGAAAACCCAAAGGGTCATAAAACAGAGCCAAAGCCACAGCTTCCCACGAAAGACAAGCACAATAACTACGACAGAGAACACCTTCTTCGGTTACCAACAAAAAACTCAAACCCACACCTATTTGGATCCCACAGAGAGGCGAAGAACAAGAGCGGCAGCCTCAGCTGAACATGGCGTGATCTCCAGCTGGAGCCGCCTTCGACACAGACAGGGATCTATCAACCTCGAGAAAACAAAAAAACGACGAGCTCAAGGGAAGCAGATTGGATAAAAAAATAAAAAAAAAGGACACCCGTTTTTTTTTTTTTTTTTTTTTTGTTGGATCAAGAGAAGCAGAGGAGGAGGAGGAGGCGGCGAGCGGATCGATGGAGCTGGCAACTTACTCCTGGGTCCAAAAAGGAGGGAGGCTGCAAAGAAGGAAACCAGAGCTGGAGACAGTGGCGAGGTTGTGGGAGAGCCACAGGGAGGGGGGGAGGCGAGTAAGAGTGATTCGGAGATGGCAGTAATGACAGTAATGGAGGAAGGAGGTGGAATCCCGCAACAATTAATCCCTCCTCCTCCTCCGCGTTCCATCGCTGGGGTGCCTTCCATGCGTTATACTGCTCGGGTGGGTGATGGTGGCGAGGGAGAAACCGACTCGTGGAGGACGAATGGGAGCCGTGCGATGGGATTTATTGAGATCGCGGAGGGATTTGGAGTGCCTAAAGTTTCCATCTAATCCGACTGCAATTAGTTACCATAATCTCTACTCCAATATAATTCTTTTGTAATCAATCCCCTCTCCTCTCCTCTCCATTCTCTCTGTATGTATGTATGTATGTATGTATGTATGTATGTATCATCTTATCCTCGTTTATGCACCGAAGCAGCCATGATGAGCATAATTCCCTCCTCCTCCTCCTCTGCATGATATTTGCGAATCTCAAAGCTGGTGATGAAATGAATCCATCGAATGCTGCAACGGACGGAGAGTCAACTCCATCGGGACTTTTTTTTTTTTTTTTTACATTGGCAGCAGCCTTCACATATTCCTCAATTTAATTGCAATCCCTGCTGTCTCTGCAAACCAAGTCGTCGTCAACCATAGATAGATAGATCGATGGAGAGGTGCGTATGCTAAGATTACACAAGTATTCCAGGGGATTAGAGGCATGCTAAGAAATCACCCCCTTTGAATATAGATGATGGTAAAAATAATAATAATAATAATAAAGTATATGGCAAGTAGCATAATGTGTAGAGTAATTAAGGCATCTGCATCTCTGTTAATTTATACTTCTTTTCGGGCTCTGATGATGGTGCATTGATTGATTAACTAATTATCAAGAAAATTAAGGGTGAACACATACCTTTTTTGAGATGACCGGAAACTGGCAGACTTCCAAGCTTCTATACAAAAAATATATTTATTCACTGTGTTCTTATACTTGCCATATTTTTCCTTTGAAGCTTCGTCCACAGTTTGAAATCCTCACCTGCTTTCATCATATCTAAAATTTGTCCCAACTTCCTTCAAAGCATTTAGAAACATACAAATAAATGATTTTACTCCTGTGTGGTGAGAGATCAAATATGTAAAAAAAAAAAAAAAAAATTGCATTGGTCTTGACAGCAGATTCAGTCACTTGCAGAACTATATTTTTTAGTCTTAGCACTCTGTTTATGGAGAAGCCCAGGCAAGTATATAGAAGAAGACTAAAGGAAGAACACCGAGTTACCACCATGTTGAAAGCAAACACAGGGCATCATCAACGCACAAGCCAAAAACACCCTTAAAAGATCAATATACATTTAATTTGGGACTGACAGCAAAGATATCTTATTGTAATAAAAGATGAAAATAAGAAACATGTAGATATTCTTTTGAAGGATAGCTTCTGGAATCTACCTTGATTTCAATTTCTTTTCAATTTTGATGTGGTGATCTCACAGGTGCATTTGTACATTCGATTTACATTGATGGAGTTCAAACTTATTGGAACTTAACAGACCTGAAAAATGCCACCTCCTTTTGATCCCTAACCGATGCAAAGGATTGGATACATCTAACAACTTCGGCGCATGAGAAGCGTGATACGGTAATTTACTTCTGTATCAAAGGAGTAAATCGAGGTATGAGTAATTATGAATGCGGTTGTATTGTAGGAGACTACCGTAGCTGCGATCCCATACACCTACAAAGAGAGCCTCTGCATCTGGACTGAATGATATACCCGAGATCTCACCAAAGAAGTCCAGTTCTTGTCGCTCATTGTACCCGCTTCTTACATCAAAGATGTGAACAAAGTCTGCAGGCTCAGCCATTGCCATAAACTGACCATCAGAGGTGAAGCGGATTGATCTTATTGCACCAAGATTGCCTCTCAATACAGCAAGAGATTTGGAAGGATTCCTAACATCCCAAACACGGCAAGTCTTATCTTGGTTACCAGTGGCAATCGTATAGCCATCTGGATTCCATGCTGATGCAAAGGAGAAGTCCAGGTGGCCTCGTAAGATCTGGACAGTCTGCACAAAACCATATGTCATTAACTTGATACTGAATCAAATTCTTAGAACTGGTTGGCATTACCAATAGTAGGATAACAATGCATATCTCTCAGACTTATTTTTCAAGTTTAGGATTTCAAGCTGCAGCTGTAACTTGGTTTACTTAACCCCAGTTATTGTCCTGAATGAAACCAAAAGTCACCCTACTCACCTTTCCTGTACAAGCATCAATCAATGCACCCTCGGGGTTGTCTCCGACGACAACAAGAAGTTTTCCATCGGGACTAAGAGATGTATGCTGCCAATGAAAAAAAGAGGTGAGGAAGACCCAACAAAAACTAGCAACATAGGTAGCACCTACACTAAGAAAGAAAAATAATCCAACATGAAATTCCAATGCATCTATGTGACAAAGCTAATCAAATTGTCTAGATCACCAAAAGGAGCAGAATAAACACAATTGGTGTCTTCATTACTAGTTCATTAGTTAGCAGCGGATTCACTTATCCCATTCAGGTTGTAGAATACTGACCCAGATCTATAATCAACCCGCTATATACTATCACAATGAATTCACAACGGATGTTCACACTGCCAACTCTACAAAAAAGGAACACAGAAACAAATAGAGTGACTCACATTCACCGGCCAATGAAAGTGAAAATGCTTGCAGAGCTGAAACTTCTCCATGTCAAAGTCTCGAATTCCAGAGTCATTATTTGAAGCCATGAAGTGAAGAGCACCACTAAATAAATTTTAATATTCAAGTCAGATCAAATATAGACGGAAGGAAATCGAAGTGTTAGAAAAGTTAACGACCTGGAACTGTTATATATCTCAATGGCATTTGTGATTGCATTGTCATCATATGTTGCTCGGCAACAAAAGCTTATTCCCTCTCGATCTAGATACTGATTTCATATCAAGGTAAAAGAACGTCAGATGAATTTTTTTTTTCAATTCTTTTTCTTATTATTGTATAGATAAATCAGCAATCTCATATAATTTATCCTTGAAAAATATAGCAATAGAGAATGATGAAGAAGATTACTTTACAAATAATTTCTCCTTGGAATCCACCTGCTACTAATAACTTATCCTTTACTGTTAATGTACTAACTTGAGTCTGAGAAAATCCTTCAGTTAAATTTCCTGGGTGTTTCTGAGACCAAATTACAGGTAATTGTAAACTTGAAATTGTCCAACATAAACAAAAAAATAAATGGACTAATTTCACATGGCTTCAATAAGTACTGAAACGATAGCAAAGAACACACACCTGACGTGGTGCCACATGTCCTGCAAGATTCAGAACTTCATATTTATCACGAGTTAGAGCTGACCAATGAACCAAAGAATAGTGTGACATCAAGTAGACATCATGCTTGGATGTAGCCCAAACCAAATTCCTTAGCTGCAAAAATATTATATAATACTCATTAAGTATGTCAATGTTTTCCTGAAACCTCAGAAATTGACAGAAGATTTTCCAAGCTGATGCATATTAAGATCTTCCAAGTTCATCATAACAAGCAGTATTATATACAAATCTGGAGATCCATACAATTAGATATAACCTCAGAGGAGTTATAAGGGTGGTAAACAAATTGCTAATTTGCCGATTAGCTTATTATCATAGCACATACCAGAAAGGGGAAAACTTTCTATTACTCAGAAGAATGCTCTTTGTCTGATAGTATCTACAGATTCAAGGTAGCTAAAATATAAAACTGTTCACATCTGTGATGCAAGGACAGTACTATCTAAAAAAGACTGAATTTTCCATGTCTTTTCTTTATTTTTCAAACTCATGACGACTAGGATTAGTGTATTATTATATATTTTATACTACGTTAGAAGCATATTAAGGTCATTAGGAATGTCAGTGGAGTCTCTTGACATTTTTTTTAATATGACAATTCAATTCCTTATCTTGTAAGTGTCGGAAACATAAATTGCAAAAGGAAATAAAAATGAATATTTGTTCTCTTACCAATTGTCTGATGGAATTAACAAGACCAGGCTTTAGCACCATCAAAAGCTTAATGTTTTCATTGCTACTAGAGTTATAATCCAATTTAATCTGTAAGCACATACTTATGTTTAAATTTTATTTAGCTTTTTTCTTAAAATATCATATTTGTAAACCAATTGCAAACAACATACTTCAGATTTGAATTTTATAAATAAGCTTGTTTATTCAAGATTGCAGCCATAAGCCCACTAATATTAAACATGTAAGTTCTATATCATTCTGTTAACCAGCTTCATAAATTGCTCAATTAGTATCTGTAGAGAAACATAAAGCTAATCAGTAAAGCTGAAGCAATTTTTTCCCCTGAATGAATTGTCCTAATTAAATAAATAAAATCCTAGTACAATTACACTCAGATTTCCCAAAATTGAGATTGGCAACCTGCATATCAAATCTTATTCTGCCACCTTAGCAAGTCATAACACCAAATTGTTCTGTATAAACACATCATGGTTAAGAAAGATCAATATTTTGTTAGGATCCAGTATATGCATATATGTGTGTGTGTGTGTATATATATATATCCTTTTCCCATTGAAATTGAGCTAACTTCATAATAGCTGCATGCAACAAATTTTATTATTAACATTAAAGATCAAACATACATCAGTACATAATTTATTCGCTTATAAATTAAATCCTCAAAGCACCTGCATAACATTTGCACGATATAAGCACAAATATACACAAATTTCTGATTTTTATTCACTTTTTAATAAAGAGACACCTATGTTTTCATATTGAAAATCCAAAGCATGGAGAACAACCCTCCCAGCATGAATACCAAAGCCAGAACTTCCAACTCTTTTTGGGTCATTTTTCTTATTAGTTACCAAAAGAGATTTCATAGAACTAATATTAACTTGGGGAACTAAATGATGAAATCAAACGCCCATAAATAACATGACTATAATGAGGAGGAAAGAGGAGAAGAAAATTTGATTTTATAATCCATTAAGACAAATTGTCATACTAAGTTCCAAACAAACCCCAGTATTCACTAGCCAATATTGCATCAATGAACTTGAATGAAATATGTATGCCGATTGGACTCTCAAATAATTTTCTTTCACAAATTTAATTTTGTCAATTGGCTGATTAAATTATAACTGAAACTTTACGATGCCAATAAAATGCTTGACATTGACCAGATAAATAAGATGGTAGCGCTAAATCCTAATTACAATATATTCAAAATATCCCTATCGCAAAAGCAATCTGGTTAAAAGAATTGAAATAGCAAAAGCACCAATATCTACCATTTCTTTCTTACCTGAAAATGAAGAATAGTTGATCTCACTGATCTTGAATTTCTCCTGAAATCATAAAATACACCCTCTTTCTCTGTCGTCTTGCAATCCTACAAGCAAGATTACCATTACAAAGAAAGCAAGAAGATAATAATTAAACCGATCAAAGAGTCTTTTCAGGTTTCCTGCCTTCTCTGATGCTACACCAGAATTTGGAACATTCTCATAATTTTTGTATTGCTCTAATCTAGTTCGTCTATAGTCCTCCCTTGAAAAGTTTAGCCTATCCCATGGTATTCCTTGGATATCTATTCCTTTTCTTGTTTGAGCTGCTGAAATATCAGTTACCTTGCCATTCTGGAATAAAAAATTCAAATCATTCTCCAACAAACATCAAACAAAGAATAAACTACAATGAGGCGAATTATGGAACCACAAAACAAAATATGTTGGTAGTAGCTTAAATCAGAATGAATCACCCAAATATGAACAAAATGAAAGTAGAAATAATACATATTGATCATATGCTTCATCATCAGAATCTGCTTCATTCACCCCTCTTTCCTGAAACTCTGCATCCACATCATCCTTTGCATCGCCCATCTCAGAGTATTTCTGCTACATCAACAAGGTACCAAGACACAACTATTCTTCAGAACAAATATGGACTATTCGACAACTAAAAATTATGAATATGAAAAATCTGATGCTATAAGCTCCTTGAAAGCATATGAAACATGAAAATGAAAAAAACATAACCAATGGACTCCTTGAACAGTTACTACATTACTCAGTCTCTCCTCAGAATGCCTGATGCTATAAGCTCCACGTGGCATTTAATCAGATCTTGTTTAATGTAACTATGGAAGTAACAAAAGAAGCACATAGTAGAAATTTTGCCCACAGAAAATGGCAGATTGTCATAGCTAGCAAAAAATTGCAAGTAATCTTTAGTAATACAAAACTGCACAAGTTTACAATACTAAGTTATGTATAATATTAACTTTGATCTTCCTGACTTCCTGTGATACGATGGACAAAAATACAGCAACAAAGTAGTTGAAGACACAAAAAAAAAAAAAACATGAAAGAGGACTAGAGAAGCTTTTATATTAAACTCGATCCATTCAAAAGATGATATCTTCATTAGCACAAACATAACAAGACCTATCAATCGATAAACTACCCAAAAAAAAAAGCCATTCAAATTAAAACATCATAAATTGCTGAATTTGAGTAGAAAGATTGGATTTTCTTTCTCGCTTATTCTATAATATCTGTTCCAAAGTGCCGCAAATAACGCGATTTGGAATAAGAAGCACACATCAAGACATATTGTTCACCAAGAATAGCGACACCCTAGGAAGAAAAATCAGAGCTTTTGTTTTCTTTTTAATACACCACGATCAATTAATTCAAACAAAGGAATGAGATAACTAGAATTCCACACCTCAATTCCATACGGATAACCACCACCAGAAAAGAAGAGACATCAGAAAGATAATCACAAATGAAAACCCTAAAAAAATCCCATCACAGCCGGAAGAATTCCGGGCAATAAAAACCGGATTTTTACCGCTCCGCGCTTCCTCTAGGGCTGGGAAACCTTCGGTTGGCGATCGACGCCGATGCTTCGCGTCAAACCAGGGTTGGGCTTCAAAAAAACAAAGAAAAAAAAAACTCCAACGAATTCCCACCGGAATCGGAAGGTTTACGAAACGAATAGGATTCCACTTTCGCCTCCGCCTTAGCCGTATTCTTATTTCATTCCACCGTCACGAAATGATACGGCCTCATCGTCTACGAACAACGAAAGCGACGGGGGGATAGATAACATCAAAGATGGCGTGGGACATACATCAATGTCCCTTTTTACTATAATACCCTCAAATTACGAAACATAAAAAGAAAATTGATGATTATTGAATGCTAATGAAACATGAGATCTTTTCAAATTGAAATTGACACAAAAAATTCTTGGCATCAACTGTTCATGATAAATTTTATTAAAGTCGTCTGTACATTATGATTAATTGGTCAGTGTATTATTTGTTATGCAAATCATATAATATTATTCGTATTTATTTGATATAATAATAATTTTTTATTTAAAAGAAAAAATCAGATCGGATGGAGCCATATAACTTGGATGATCATAGTTGATCTCATGAGTTATATGTTAAAAAAAGAAAAAAAAAATCTTATCTCCAAAACTTATATTTTTCAATTTCCAATTTAATATATTTAAATATAAACAAATATATATGCTTGGTAAGCCTATCCCCTTCCTTTTTTTTCCCTTGAAGCCACGTACGTCACTGGTGGACTAATTATTTAATATAAAAAAATAGCCGACATTATCCTTCCATGCACATCCATCACATCATGATAATAATGTCAAAAAAAAATTATAAAATTAATAATACACTTTATTTTCTTTTTATCTGTGCAAATCCTAATCTTTCCGGTTCCTCTCTCACCATTTTTTTCTTACCAACCGCCAATATCGATGGAACAACTTAATAAGTGAATCTTAGGCTAATAACTTAAATAAGTTATGTTTTCAATAAATTTCTATTTTTTAAGAAGCATCGAATCTACGTCAAACATGACAAAATCTTAAAAATGAATGATATGTTAAGCAAAACACAATGTACATAAAGGGAAAAGAAAAGAAAAAAAAAACACACATCATAAAATATTCTAAGTAACTGATGGCGAAGTGCAAAGAGGTGTGACACATAGCTGCACAAATAAAAAAATGTTATCATAGAGTAAATAAAAAAAGAAAACAGATTCCTACATACACGGTGCAGAAACCTTAGTTAAAAACCCATGCACAGTAGTAGTACTTCCGACAGCAATAATATTCCATGTCAAAGCAATCTCTATTCCATGGCAGTAAATTTATCCAGGATGTCAAACAGGTTTTTTTTTATATTTTTTTATCATGCCATCCCTGCCAAACGGTGAATCAAAGTTACTGGAGCATCAAAGAGTCTCTTCTGCATAACCAAGAAGCTCCTGTGAACGCCATGACAGCAATCTTCCTGCATAGGAAGGCTTTTTCGATCGGTGACTCGAGCTTGACGACGACGACGACGACTCCTAATTTTCCATTATAAATGGATGCTGCTGCTTCTTCTTCCTTCCTTCCTTCCTTCCTTCCGAGAACTTTTGCAGAGGTGACGACGATCTGACCCAAAGGCTACTACTTTGATCTGCTCGTTCGGGCCAAACGTAGGGCCCCACCGCCCTGCCCGAGCTCGCTCCTTCCGGCGGTCGCCACGGCAGCAGCAGCTCCTCCTCCCTCGGCTGAAACGCGCTGTACGTGTGCTCTACGGATAACTGTGCCAGCTCGGACTTCCATTCTCGGAGGGCCCAACCATCCTCTCCGCCATGTCGTCGCTACCCCACCGCTCCCTCCCATTTAGGGCGGCGGGGCGGCGGCAGGGGGCCCCCTCTCTGATCCTCTCCCCGTCCGAGCCGTCCGATTCTCATCCGACCGCCGGGGTCCGCCCCCAGCTCTCGGTGTGCCGCCTTTGCCCTTCCAAGATAAGGTGACGACGACGCGGACACCACGACGATCCGTGCGCTGCCCATCCGACGGCTATGCGTGTTTCTCGCCTCGAGCTCCTGCAAAATCGATCACATCCGTCCACGGTTCTCTTCTTCGGGAATCAGGAAAGCACACACGGCGGGGCCACCAAGCGAATGGAGCCCGCCGTCGCGGCTGACGCTGCTCGCTGATTGGACGACTATTGATGACTGGGCCCCGCCTTGTCGATCATGGCCGAGATGGGCAGCTCGGTTAATTTTGTGTCGATGTGGGGGGTGTTATGGCCATTGAACGTCTCCCGCGGGGTTCGGTGTGCTGTTCCTCTTTGTCTCGTGCCGTGTTTACGTGGAATAAAATGTTACTGTTAGCCTCCGAATGACGCTTTTGTTACGGTAATGCCACCGGAAAGTGCAAAGGCCGTGCACTTTTCGCGGGCCCCTCCAAACTTTATCTCCCCGGCTTTTAGTTCCAGGGCGTCTGCCTCCAGTCATCTCTATCTAAATTTTTACTCCGCAGAGGGAATCGGATCTTCTCAAATCGTTCATCCTACGCTAGGGGTTTCTGTTCCAGTTGCCAGGGACAAAGGACGCGAAGGGAGCTTGCGGTCCGGGAGGGTCTTTTTGGGATCGGTAACGACTTGATTACAGTCCTTTTTATCTTCTCTTGTTGTCGATTTTGCGTGTCAGCGGCATAGAGTGAGTGCTTTTTTGGTAATTTTCTGCTATATTGAGGCGTTACTCGACAATGATTTGATGTTGAAGTGGGAAAATTTTGTTGTTTTATTGATGTCTTGTTGGTTTTGGGTGCTGATGCCAATAGCATAACTTGTGGTCAAATGAGGAATTCATTTGGTTATTGAACAAATTTCTGCTCTTTTCTGTTTTTTGCTGCTTGAGGTGTAAATTAGGGATTTGTTTTATGGTTTTTCATTTTAATTTCGTCTTAAGATTTGCTACTTGTCTTCTGCCGTAGGATGTTTGGATTTTATGGAAACTTGAGTAAGATTATGTTGAATATATTATTCAATTGTGTACTTGCTGGCTTGGGAAAGAGAGAACGATATGGCTCTTCAGACCAGTTTATTTATGATGTGGGTAAAGTTTGTTTCTTAGGAAAATTATTGGCAGTGTGATTCAAGATTAAGATGCTGTTTTAGGTCTAGAAAGTTACTTAAATTCCATCAAAATATTGGAGATGATATTTCTAATGCTTTATGATATAAGTCGAATTTCTCCTTCAAATTAACTTGAATATTTCTTTATTTTTTTCATTGTACACTTTTACCTCTGGTTACGCTTGTGTATATATATATATATATATATATATAGGACCTTAATCAACGAAATAATCATCTTCAAAGCAATTATCCAAATTATGAAAGTTCACAGCACAGAACACCAGGGGAGGTGGATGACAAAGATAAATCACCAATATGAGTTATCTTTGTGTATTTATCTACAATATATATATATATATATATATATATATATATATATAATATTAGATGTTTTTGGCATGCGGATTCTAGATACTTTGATGCTTATGAAGTTTCTCAGAGAAGAAAAAACTTGTTTTATATTACAGGAATTGTTCTGGAAACCCACTGTGTTGATTTGGTCAACTATCTTTTCACGGTGAACCAATCATGGGTCATCTTTGTGATTTCTGCACAGAGCAAAGATCTGTGGTCTACTGCAGGTCTGATGCTGCATCCTTATGCTTGTCGTGTGATCGTAATGTGCATTCTGCAAATGCACTTTCTCGGAGGCACTCACGGACACTATTATGCGACAGATGCACCACCCAACCTGCTATAGTAAGGTGCACAGAAGAAAATGCTTCACTTTGCCAAAATTGTGATTGGAATAATCATGGTAGATCAGCTCTGACTTCAGAACACAAGAGGCAAACAATCAACTGCTACTCAGGCTGCCCATCAGCTGCAGAGTTTTCTAGAATTTGGTCCTTCTTTGAGTTTCCTGATATGGCAGAGCCTGATTGTGAGCAGGGATTGATGACTATTAATGAGAACAGTGCTACCAATTGTTGGAGACCTCCAGAGGACAGCAGCAATATTAATATTGGCAGCACTCTAGATATGAATGATAACAGGACGAATCCCGGGTCATCTCCAGTAAATGCTATTTCTTGTGCTGCTGATCTACCAGCTGGTTCAATGAAGTCTACACCCAAGGTGCATTAGGATTTTCAAATGCATATTATCAGCTTCATGCTACTGAGTCCATTGAGATGCCTATTTATTGTGCATGATGTTGTAGAATGCAGAAGTCCTTATATGGAACTTCTCTCCACAAAATTGATAGTTGATGTTATTCTTTTATAGATATTTGATGATTATTCATAATAAGCATATAGATGTGGTGTATCCTTTATCTACTCGCTGCAAAGCATCCGTGTCCGATTGCTAGATTCCCTCTTGCATTTTTATTTTATGATCACCCAAGGGCTTTCGTTTTTATATCTTTTATTATTTTCTTCTTTGCATACTATTTAAAACCGAGTGTTCAAGGAATATTATTAAAATAAAGATGTGCCTCTTGAATATGCATGCACTCTTGATTCGTGCAAGTTAGAGCTTTGTACTGCTTAGTAATGAATGCTACAATGATGTTATTGAATTCTGGCATATCTAGATTGTCGTTGCAGAAACTTCTATTAGAATATATGGCATTCATTTTTTGTCTTTTTATTGTTTGATATAGTTGATACACTTTTCCACCTAGATTGTTTTTCATCTCCGAAAAATATGAAAAAATAGTGCTTATATTTGATGAACAGTATCTGAGAAGTTCAAGGGAATGATTGCTCTCATGGTTTACAATTGAGCTTATCTTAAAAAATTCTTTCCTAATGTGATTGCTAATTGCTTTTATGGCTTACTTATGTGCAGATAAGTTGTCCCAGGACAGATGAAATTGAATTATGCAAAGATGACTTCTATGAAGGTCTCGCTGTGGGTGATGTAGACATGACATTTGAGAATTATGAAGACTTCTTTGGTGTATCTCGTAACCAAACAGGGGATCTTTTTGATGATGCTGGAATTGATAGTTATTTTGATATGAAGGAAAACTCCACTGCCAATTCCATTTGCAATGGCGAATTTGCTGAAGAGGTATATGCAACATTTTTCCTGTTATAGCGCATTGGGAAATGAAAAAAATAAAAAATCTTCTTTAAATTCTTAGTTACTGCTTGCAATGGGTCATTCATCTGCCCAACTTCTTTATTGAGTGCATACTGGTTCTACAAATTCCCTAATCTATCTTTTGGCTTGTTGCCACGCATTGGGAACGACATTTTGTAGGTCATATGTCTAGCAGAAAGTATCTATTAGTTTTTACAATATTATATATATAAATACTTGTCAGCACCTGTCATCTTTTAAATGTTTAGATCATGGGAGAGGCAGTGTTGTCTGAACAAAGAACTGGAATCAATAGCAGGGCAGAGATAAATGCTATAATGTAAAAAGTAAAAAACCACAAACCAGACAATTACTTATTTAGCGAAGTACTTGGTTCTTTTATTTCATGATTTTTTAGATTCTTTTTATTTTTCAGTTCTATTTGTGAAGTTTCATTTATTCTTTTATGCCAACTACAATCTGAATGACTTGATCGGGTGTCCCACCAATCTTGTCACTGAACACTGACTGATAACAACCCTGTATAATCTAACATATACTGCACCTTACGGGTTTGATACTTTACAAGAGCAAATGTGTGTTACATAATTTAGGGAAAACTCTTTTTTGTTGAAGGACCATGTTAATTTATTTCCAAAGTAATGCTTAACAACCTAAGCATGGTTTTCCTTAGTCACACTACCTGAATATGGCATGGATTCCATTCTAGCATAAGTTCCTAGTTTGTTAGGTTTTTATTGACACTACTGACATCAAACAGACCATGTCGATTTATTTCCAGGGTGATGCTTAACAACCCAAGCATGGTTTTCCTTAGTCAAACTACCTGGATATGGCATGGGTTCTGTTCTAGTGTAAGTTGCGAGTTTATTAGGTTTGCATTGACACTACTGACATCAAACACTTTTGGTTTGTAGAATGCACAGACTAGTTGTAGCAACATCCAACAACAACAAAGTGACAGTTAACTTTTACAGGAATAGCAGAAGCCATTTCCTCAAGCCTGCGGCTTCCTGCTTTGTGTTTTAATTAACTTAAATATGACCAATATATAAGATATCTAGTCAATTATCCCAGTTATTGACAGTGAGTGATTACAGTTATTAACAGTGAGTGATTACTATTTACTAGATTACATTTTGTCATCCTGTGAGACTTGTCCAAATGCAAGAATGTGCTGCTTGATTAAGAGGAACTTCTAAAATGTAACACATGTTTTTATCTGCCATTGCAGCATGAGCTAATCAAGTTCAGCACTAATTTTCTTCTCTCTTTTTTCATTTCATCAAGTAAGAAGCATTGATGTTATCCTGATCATCATTCTCAGACGTCATTTTTCTGGGCAGGTTAAACAGATGCAAGAAACATGCATGAATGTATTATCTGCTGATTCCATGATGTCAAATCCAGGAGGACATGAAGATTCTAGCCTGGTTATAACAGGGCACCAAGTTCAATCCACATTTTCGTTTTCTGGTATGACTGGTGAAAGCAGTGCTAGAGAGTATCAAGATTGTGGGATGTCAGGAATGCTTGTAATACGTGAGCCACCTTGGTACCATACTGGTCCAGAAAGCTCCTCATTGCCTACATCGAGCAGGGAAAGTGCTCTCATGCGTTACAAAGAAAAGAAGAAAGCACGCAAGTAAGTTCAGACCATGAGTAGCAAAGGCGACTTCACAGAATCTCTATGCTTCTATTTTCATCAATAAACACCTGCTTTATCACTTTAAACTTCTGCTTGCTGAGCTTAGATTTTAGAACTTGCAAAGAAAAGGTAACTTTATCTGCCATGGATTCATATTGTTTGAGGATGCAATGTGCCAGAGCAGACACATGTTTACACTTTTGAATTTCCTGGTGACTGAACTAGGGGTGACCACCGTTCGGTTCAAACCTGCCCAGAACCGAATCAACGGTTAAGTGGTTCCAAAATGAACCAGAGGTTCCCAAATTGGAACTGGAACCAGAATTGGCAGTTCCAAAAATATGAATAAAAAAAGAATAAAACATAAATAAGTTGTATGGTGTAGTGGTTAGTACTTTCAGCTTAAAGCCTAATGACGCAAGTCTGAATCTTGGAGTAATTTTTTTTTTTCTTTTTAATCAATCGAAACCTGTGAATAGAATCAGAACCGAAACTACCTAGAACCGGTCCAGTTTGGTTTTAAATTTTGCAGAATTGAAACCGTGGTTCCGGAACCAGTCACCTCCTAGACTGATCCCTAAAGAGGGACTTTTTTATGCAACTAATAGACAATCTTTTTTAAGATGGTGCATTTTAACATAACAGAGGATGGTGGCACTATTAGCAGGGATTTATGTTGTTCTTAGCCCCCTACAATTGGGAAGAAAGATCTTATAAATGATATTCATAGTATATAATTTCTGACATTCCTGTACTTATAGTTAATATTGAAAATGGGAAGGAGAAAGAGTATGTGGATTAAGATGTAGGATTATTATAAGTCTGCTTCATTATGCCAGTGAGGACAGGGATTTCTTGTAACTTAACTCATTACTTGCAACCAAACACCCTCTTTGGGTTGCAAGTACTCTCAAAAACATGAATATCTTTGCTTAACCATGTACCACTTATGTCATCTGTGCTAACTATTGGATATTTTTCAGGTCCAACTAAAAATGAACTTTGCATGAACACAGATTTAGTTTGTGGTTTAGAAATATTACTCAATGATCATATTTTATGGATATGCCACTAAATTTCATGTTTTTTTCTCTTTCACGTGCCACAGGTTTGATAAAAAAATCCGGTATGCTTTGCGCAAGGCTAGGGCAGATGTCCGAAGACGGGTTAAGGGGCGGTTTGTCAAAGCCGGTGAAGTCTACGACTATGATCCACTCTCCCAAACAAGCTGTTGAGTACATCAATATTTTGGTTACTATGATGTTAATTTTTATTTTGGAGCATGAAAGCACTTGACCAGTCCATTCGAGAGCTGGTATCTGTTCATCGGCATTGGTTTGCCATGACCTCCCCTGCAGTGCATCGATTCCAGATTTGGTTTCATTTCAGATGGACTGCAATGAAAAGATCTGTCGATTACTAACTTCTGCTTATACTGATTGTGAAAGTATACTAGTTGTATTATGCATCAAGAGGAGTGGAGAGAAACCTACTTTTTCACTTGTAAATATACCTTTTAAGCCATGGCCCTCAGGTTATGAAGCATGCTTTCCTGAGACATGCTTTGAAAATATAGTGTCTTTACACCAGTGCTTTTTTCTTTCTTTCTTTCTTTCTTTCTTTCTACTGGATGTTCTTTTACAAAAAAAAAAAAAAAGTGAAGCTGTTGAGGCTGAGAATGCTATGATGCTAATCTTACAGTTGTTCTTACACACTCGTTTAAAACAGCAAAACCTTCTCTGGCATTTACCACACACCCATCCAAAACACATTTACTTTCACAATGCATTACACTCTTGTGGATCCCGCTGTTCTTACCTGCAATCTGATCTAGAGATCAATGAATGGTTTCTTAGAGTAGGACTATACGTAAGCTGGACGATGACGAGGGCAAGGCACAACATACGGGGTATTATCTGACACATACACGGTGCTCGAGGATCTTAGGACCCGACGAAACCGTACACTACCTTAGCGAGGGACGTCGACGATATTAAAGATCGAGGTACGATTGATTTTCGACCGATAAGTATAAAAGCTACGCCTGAGACACTATTGAAGGAAAGGATTTTATTCAAAATTTCATCTCGGATAAAGCACTGACTTGAATGTCGGAGAGATCACATCGGGTATAATTTTGTAGTGCGGAGGAATATGGATACTCTTAAAGAGTCCTTGAGTTCATATTTAGCTTTATTGTGAATCGTCTTTTTAGGCCAAAAGTTTTGACCTAACGATATCATCTCAATCATAACCTATCATCTTCCATCGAAGTTGTGTGGATAGAGATAAATAAATGAGATGCCGGCAAAGTTGATCTTCTTAGTTGGTGTGCAAGCAAAGGAACGAGTCTGCCGATCGATGACTTTTTCTCTTATCCTAACTTTGGGTCAAATTGTTTTCAGGTGCTCTCGCTGTGACGGCATGCCATTATTCTATGCTAACTTAACTTGGTCTCCTAAATCTCTCTTTTTTTCAGCGTATAATGACGCCTTTTGGATGCGAAGTCTCAGTATAAGAGAAGCTGCTAAATAAAGAATTAGAAGCAATACGACTCACTCGCCATTTTAAGCTAATTAAGCATCCTCCATCCCTAAGCACGCCAACTCGTGGAACGCTAGTAAAGATGCCTTCTCTCTCTCTCTCTCTTTTCTTTTCTTTCTTTGGTTTTGCGTTGACCGAGAATGGGTGAAGAGGTCGTCGTCGTCGTCGAGGATGCAACAACTGATACGAGCTTTCCTCGGTTGCGCCGCTCACGAATGTCGTCTATAAGTCATATTCTACAAATTAATTCTTAATACAAGTTTACAAAGATACTATAATACATTTCTTTTTGGGGGGAACAATCTTAAGAGCTCCATCCAAACAAAACAAAAAGAAAATTATAGGTTTTACTATCAATCCTGCTCACGATTGATTGCTTGAGAGAAGAATAAAAAAAAAAAAAAAAGAAGCTCCGATGATCGATCGACGATCACTGATAACTTTTTTCTTTCGATCACGATTAGTTTGATAAAACTTGAACCAAATATAACTGGTATTTGATGAATGGTAGCTTCACGTCCCATCACGAATCATCCCCCCTCTTATCTCATGTGTAGCATATAGTTTGGATGGAGATTGCTACAAAAATAGTGGGGACGAATGCTTCACCCGTCTCTCTTATATTTTTATCCTTCCTTGCCTTGAAAGTATACATCTTACACGTATAGATAGGCGTTATTAATTAATAGAAGAGAGACACTCATGCACCGAAGAGTTGCTTTAATTCTGCCTCGTAGAGGGGAAAAGGCATTATTATATGCAATTTTCTTTTATTAATCCAACGGAGTAATAATACTAAGAATGTTTGTGGAATTAAAGTTTTCAATTTTTCCAATCTTCGACGAGCGACTTTAGCACGTCACTATTATTAATAACAAATTTTTTTTTTATTAAGTGAGTCGTAGTATTTATGATCTCTTGGTGATTTTTTTTTCTTTTTTTTTTCTGTCGTCTAAGGATATTATTTTAACCCATCATGATAAATTATAAGCAAAGTATTATTTTAAAAAAAATGCAAAGTTCTAATATTTTTTATTTATTAATAAAAAAGACTCGGAACAAAAAAGCATTTGAATTTTAGTGTTTCGCTAGAAATTTTCTTCTTTTAAAATTTAATAATTTTTTTTTATTAAATCTTAATTAAAAGCAGCAAAGTGAGAAAGAAGGGTCACTTTCTTTAACTTAAAGAGAAGGGCAGATAATTAAAATGCTCATTTAAAAATTTTCCTTTTTTTTTTTTTTTTTGATAAACGATACCCTCCCCTATTCGAGAGCGGCTTTCACCGGCTTAAGTCACGAGTGGAGGGCCGGGCGCTTCGGCGTGCGGGGGATCCGATTCGTGACCCAACTCGGTCCTCACTTCCCCATTTTTTTGGTAATTCAATCGGCCAGGAAAGGGAAATAATTCTTTTTTTTTTTTTTTTTGGGTTCTGTTCTGTTGTTGTTTCGGCTTCCTTTCTCGTCCATACGCCGTCTGATTCTTCCACGCGTCTTCATCGGGTCGTTGATTGGACGGCGGGCCCATTGCAGTGAGCTGGCACACGTGAATTGGGTCTACGGAGAGCCCCTTTGGCCCGAGATTTAGGAACCCAAACCCGAGGAGATACGTCTTGGTCCCTCTCTCTGTACCCGATTTGTCATTGGCCGAAGCACTCGGGGCCCATGCGGGACCCGATTCCAGTGTGAGATAAGTTATGTCCGTAAGAGGTTGAAGAATCATTCTCCCGTCCACAATCCAACCGCTGTTAAAGGTCACAGAGAGAGAGAGAGAGAGAGAGAGAGACGTACGGATATAGGCAGACCGCGTCCGTAGTGGCATGATATTACGCCACCGACGCCGAATCCTGCTTCCCTTCTTCATCCATCCCTCCAAAGGCGACAAGCCTTTCATCTCCTGCTTCGCAATGCGGGGGGACGGCAGAAGCCAATCTACCTCTGCTGCCTCCCTCTTGACATCTCCGGACGCATAGTCGGTTCCGCCGCCGTAATAGTCTGCCGAGTCCCTCCAAATCCAGCCTGTCGCCTCTTATTGCCTCCCATCAATATACCAAGTCCTTTGGTCTTATTTGGGCACCTCGCCGTGGCTTATTGCGGTTGGAGATCCTTCGTTGCTGCATGAGCCAGCAGCAGGTGGTTGTTGCCTAACGTGGGAAAAAGATCCTTTTTTTGGCAATTTGTTTCTGGGTGGGATTTTTAGTTTGAAAACATAATTGAATCGAAAATTTTTCTCTTTCGATTGGAAGATTGGAGTGTTTTGCAAAAGGCATATAAAGTGTTTCGGAGCTTTGATTCATGGTGCGAAGCTGCATTAAGTGGTAAGGTGAGATTGATGGGTCTATTGTCGATCTCGAAGGAAAATAGAGGGAAAACCAGGCGTATTTTCTGGTTTTAGATGAGGTATCGACGATTGGAGAGGGAAGGGATTTGTTGTATATGGGGCGCGGTGCATATTGGATTCAGAGGATGTATCGGTTCGAGAGGGCGATGGGATCTGAGTGCAGAGGAGAAAGGCACCACGGGCTGAAGCCCGGCGTCGAGGGGAAGGTGGAGAAGCTGAAGAGCAGGTCCAAGCTCAAGCTTTGGATGATCAGGACGATGACGACGGTGCTGCTGTGGACGTGCGTCCTCCAGCTGACGGCCCTGGGGGGGTCATGGGGGCCGAGGGTCTTGAAAGGTTGGCCATCTTGCTTTACCCCCTCGTTTTCGCCGCTCTCCTTGAAGCAAGTCGCTCCGGTTGTCGAGAAGATCGCCCTTCCGCCCAAAAGTGAGTTCTTTGTGCCCGTGCCCACCTCATCGATCAACAAAAGAACGCCTTCACCATCAATTAGTTTTCAGCATCATGTTTTCCCTTGCTATCTATCTATGTAAATAATTAGTGCCTACAGATTTTTAATACATTTAGTTGCTTTGATCACTTTGTTATATGAAATATAAACGAGGGATTGATTCAAAAACATAAGAAATTTCTTGGCATGTCATGTGTTTGTTGATGAAATCTCATCTCTTTGAATTTGGGTTTTTGATTTTTAGCATTGGGTTCCCTGTTCGTTCTGTACAACCCTATTGGTTCATTACTTCCATCTCTATGACAAAATTAAGGGTATTGAGGTGATACTACCTTGTGCTCTTTCATCGTTTTTTTTTTTTTTTTTTCTTCCCCTTTTTTATTAATTAACTTCGTAATAATTGGTGTACCATCAATTTCGAGCTGGTCCCCACAGAAAGGTGACACTCCCAAATAGGATATTCTATTTGTGTTTAATCCCTTCATGGTGGCACAATTTTTTACCTTTAAATCAATCATCACTAATGATGTCACCTCTACCTTCTGGTGACATGCCCATGTCATGAGAATTTTTTTTTTTTTTTTTTGAGTCATTTGACATCCTTGCCATTGCTAAAATGATGCAATTTTTATCTGTGTTAATTAAATATATGGTGAAGCTTACTTGTTTTGTTGGACTTGATTGTCCTGACTCTTGCCAATATTTGTTATAGTTTTTTTTTTTTCTCATTTGGAATTTCTGATGCATTCATGTATAGGAATCTACAGAAACAATGGGTATGTAATGGTCTCATGCAATGGTGGGCTTAATCAGATGCGAGGAGCGGTAAGGATTCGATTAAACTGTTAGTGGTCAATTTCGAATTTGTTTGGCTCCCTATCTCAAGTAATTTGATGTTCCATCTGCTTTGCAATTTACTTATGAAACAATAATCTCTTCAGATTTGTGATATGGTTGCTATTGCAAGATATCTGAACGTGACTCTCATAGTACCAGAATTGGATAAATCATCATTTTGGGCCGATCCTAGGTGTGTATGTTCTTCTAATCTAATATCTTATAGGCTTGGTCTTTCATAACCTGATGAGATAGATGCAAACTTGACCTTTTATTGATACTTACTAGAACTATTCATTCCTCGATGTGACAGTGAGTTCCAAGACATTTTTGATGTTGACCATTTTATCGCTTCGCTGAGAGATGAGGTACGAATTCTAAAAGAATTGCCACCAAGACTAAAAAGGAGGGCCGAGCTGGGAACGGTGTACTCTATGCCACCTGTTAGCTGGTCTGATATCTCTTATTACCAAAATCAGGTCAGTATGCCTTTCTAATCATGATAGGAAACAGAGGTATTTAATAACAAACATATTGCAGTTCCTCTGACTGTGTAATATTTATCTTGCAACCAGATTCTTCCTTTGATAAAGAAGCACAAGATTGTGCACTTCAACAGGACAGATGCAAGGCTTGCCAATAATGGTCTGCCTATAGAGATCCAGAAGTTGCGTTGCCGAGTGAACTATGCTGCTCTGAGATTCACCTCTGAGATTGAGGAGTTGGGGAGGCGGGTAATCAGAATTTTGCGTCAAAATGGCCCTTTTTTGGTTCTCCATTTACGATATGAAATGGACATGCTGGCTTTCTCTGGATGTACTCATGGTTGCACTATTGAAGAGGCAGAAGAGCTGACAAGAATGAGGTATACATATTTCTTTGTTTTGTGCTCTTCCAGTGGATTTTTTAGGTTTTGACGAGTGACTTCGAGTAGCCAATCATCACAGATATGCATATCCGTGGTGGAAAGAGAAAGTTATCAACTCTGAACTGAAAAGGAAAGATGGTCTCTGCCCTTTAACACCAGAAGAGACTGCTCTGATTTTGAGGGCACTGGATATTGATCGCAATATCCAAGTGTATATTGCTGCGGGAGAAATATATGGCGGAAAAAGGAGAATGGCTGCCCTTTCTGATGCTTATCCAAATGTGGTGAGTGTGAACTGTAGTTTTTATTCAGTTATCTACCTTTTGGTTCTTATTTTGTCCGATTAATTTTTAAATTGATGAACAGGTGAGGAAGGAAATATTGCTAGGGCCCTCGGACCTTGGATATTTCCAAAATCACTCCTCACAAATGGCAGCATTGGATTATATGGTTTCTTTGGAGAGTGATATCTTTATACCTACATATGATGGCAACATGGCTAAAGTGGTTGAGGGCCATCGCAGGTACTTCTATTCGTGTCTCTTCACTGATATCTTTATTGGCAAATCATGAACCTTTATTTGTTTGATTCACTCTAGACTTGACTAATTTGATGGATGAAATTTTCTCTTCATCCATATTGGTGGTACCACAATTGACAATCATCTGATAAAATGTAACATAGGACCACCAGATCTCTATTGATATTGGTGGTACCACAATCGACAATCACCTGATAAAATGTTACATAGGACCACCAGATCTCTATTGTATTGACGCACTAAAGCTTCTCTATTGTGCCAGCAAAGAATGCCTTTCGATAGTGTAAGCATACCAGAAGAACCCTTGTAGTAAAATGTCTGAGATGAGATTGAGTATACTGAGCCTTGGGTATGCTGAAATTAAAACTGATGCTGTATCAGGAGAAATGAAAACCAGTGTTACCTTGAATTCTTAGTATCAGATTGGATCTTTTTGTCGAGCATAATATATAAAAGGTATTGTCCAGCTCCAGCCAATTCCGACCAGTTGAGTAGTTATCTGGCATGTTACTCTTCTCATTTTTTTGGGAAGTAATAGCGGATTAGATCCTCCACCAATTAGCATTTATCAAAGGTCATAGCCCAAGACTGGAAAAAGTTCTTTCTTTTGCTTATTATTTTTTTTTACCTTTTTCTCAATCAAACTGGGATTTCTCTAAGATTATTTCTTTCCTTTATATAAATTTGCAGATACATAGGTTTCAAGAAGACTATTACTTTGGATCGAAAGCTCCTGGTTGAGCTGATCGATCAGTACAACAATGGAACATTAGGATGGGATGACTTCTCTTCATCAGTTAAGGCAACTCATGCTAATCGAATGGGAAGGGCTACCAGAAGAGCGGTGATTCCTGATAGACCCAAGGAAGAGGACTACTTCTACGCCAATCCCCAAGAGTGCCTTCAACAGCCTCCTGATAAGCCATGGACATCGCGAGTTCGCTATGATGGTACTAATCTATCCAGAACACCAGTAGCCTAATCCTCTTCACGAAGGTTGTCACCATCGACTGAGATTGACAAGGAGGAGGTTTCGCTTCGAAAGGGCTGGTGCAATGAAAAGAGGTTGTTGTTGCATCCGAGGTTCATTCGTGCAGCAGCTGCCGAATATACATATTTATTATACACATGTTTTTAATTCTTTAAAATAAAAACCAATTCTTGTATAGAAAGATTGACTGTGTTCAAGTAAGCGGAAG
Organism: Ensete ventricosum; assembly: GCA_029747655.1. Classification (NCBI taxonomy): domain Eukaryota; kingdom Viridiplantae; phylum Streptophyta; class Magnoliopsida; order Zingiberales; family Musaceae; genus Ensete; species Ensete ventricosum. The sequence continues at coordinate 57,215,440 of JAQQAF010000006.1, read as the reverse complement.
GTAAATCTTTAAGTTGCATGTATGTACAGCAGCAGGGCGGGCAGGAGATGGAAGAGAGAAGTATCATCATCTATCTGAATTCAGTCAGTTACCTTTGTTGAGAGTTAACCCCTTTTTTGCTATCTCTGATGCTACTGAATCACACTTGCAAATCTGGAGTTAAATGGTTAAAAAAGAATAATAATTACATGGTCAAATGTATTGGTATGTGGATTTAGCTATTTATGATGAAGCCCCTTGCTTGTCATAAAAGCATAGCATGTTCATGAGTAGGAGGCACTACTACTACATATGCTGAACTCTGTTTTGGCACAGAGTTCTGGTGATTTGGATCGTGTAGATTGCTTGGAATCTTTTAGGTAGTAAATTTTGGCCTTGATCGCTACTGCATGTTAGATTTCTTGTGAAAAATGTTGGAACTTTCACATCATGCAATGGAGTTAATAAAAGGGATCCCAACGAGTGACTTCAAATCTTTCACCTGTGTGCATGATTGGTTTTAAGATATCGATACAAAGTTTGTGTGGAAGGAGGCCATGCGATCCATCCATCCTCCAATCAGCGTTCAAACATCGGGTGCTGCGGGGTCCATGCTGGAGGGGGGGACCACCAGTGAAACCGTACAAGGGGCCCAGCTGATCCAAGAGACGGTCACATGTTTGACTCGGGAAGCGAGCGGATGTGGGGTCACGGACCAATTAATGGGCGGCAGCGCGACTCGCGGGCGGGGGGGGGGGGGGGGGGGGAGGGGAACGAGCTGCTGTGTGGTGGTGGGCACCACATTTGCAATCACCAAGAACACCGGCAGGCATAAAAATACTCCGAGAAGAGATCACACCAACGCATGCTTTCGATCGCCAGTACTACAAGACAGGAGGAGTCGAACGGGATCTTTCGAGGATCGCTATCTAACCTAACCTGTTATCAGACAAGAGCAATCAACGCATTATTTATTTGTAGGGGAAGGAATCGTCGTCGTCGTCGTCGTCGTCTACATTGCTCGGTGATCGAGTTCTTTGCGTCCACTCACTCTGAGAAACTAGCAAGCATCGCAGCAACTGTCAGTGGTACAGAACTTTTCAGTGAATGAAGAACAACGTTTTTTTGTGCTTGATTTAGATGGTAACAGCAACAACATATTTACCGGGGGAAAAGAATTCAAGTTTATGCTGCATTATGATTTAAGTCGTATTTACAGGGATGGAGGGAGTTCCAAGATATGGCAAGTAAGAGGAATCGAATCGTGAAATGCATTTGGTTGCTTGGAAGCTGGCTTATCTTTCTGTAAGCACCAAGTAGCAATCACAGGTTGTGCATCTAAAAGACCTCATCTAAAAGAGAATGTTCATTTGGATATTACATTTTCGAGTCATGAAATTTACATATAATAAATAGCATAGGATCAACTGTGGATCTAATGGAGTGAGATCACAATGGGAGAAAGCTGCAACACCAAGTTTTGAAGTCGTATGTATTCGTAGAGATCATACTGCAATACCAATGACCTTTCCTTAACTACGTTATATGATGCAATCTGTCTTGCTTTACCAACAACACAAGTTGCTGTGTCGGTGATACTGATAACTCGCATGGGAGAGGGCCACATAAAACCTATCCTAGAGCAAAACATTGTGTGCACCGGAGAAATGCTTAGCAGCGGTGACCATTGCTGCTTCCGGCCCAGGGGACGGCGCAGCCGACCCTGGTTTAGCTCCACGGGTACAGTCGGCCGGAAACAAGCGCCGAAACCACGACGCTAACGCTGATAAGATTGCCCGGCGGCCACTGTTGCTATCCTTATAAGATGCTTCACCGATCTAAGATTTATGAGTCAGGTCTAGACAACAAAGCAAGAAGAAGTTGGAAGAGGAGCGAACTCAACGAAGAAGGCCTTTCTGTAGGGACAATAAATAGATTGATTACATTTATTGCCTGCTGATCAAGTTCTTCGGCGGTCCTTCTTGGGAATCAAGTTTGAAGAACAAGGAAGCGTTTTGACTTTGGACTTGAAGACAAGAGATAAGGAAAGTGCAATAAAATAATAGATTGACATTGTCGTCTGCTGATGTTAGAAACGTCAGCTGCTTGGCCAAAGTCGTCGTCAATGTCATATGCTTTCTTGGAAGCTGTCTCCATGGCATAAACATGGAACTTGCAGTTAGAGTGAGTCAAGTGAAAGAGAGCCTCATCCAACAAAAAAAACACTATTTTATTAAATAAATTTTCGATATATTTGTTGTTGGATATAAAGAAAAGAATGAAATTTAATGGACTAATAAAATATCTGTGTTGGAAGAGGAGATCTGCTGGCTATGTACCACTGTGAATACCCAAGCAATAAGTAGGAAGGTAAGTTGCATGTACTTGTAGATTGAGGAACATTTGATTGTTAGTGGATAGAAGAGAATAACTTTTATCATAAAGAAATATTATGTATGAGCTAACAAGAGAAAAAGCATTCTAGAGAATCAATATTGTGACAAATATCAAATTAGTGGATAGAAGAGAATAACTTTTATCATAAAGAAATATTATGAGTTGACGAGAGAAAAGCATCCTAGAGAATCAATATTGACAATATCAAATTTCTTATGAAACAACATGAATACAAAGCTCATCAATTATTAACAGTAAGATTATATAGATATAGCTACTTCATGCCTAACATTATGTGTTATTTATCACTCTAGATATTAGTATTCTTTTAATACTATAGACACAAGGGGAGACACAAAAAAAGAGGTGGAAGATTATAACATTCTAGACGAATTCACTCTTAAGAAAACTTTCTGCACTTGAGCTTGTGATGTGAGATGAATCATTCTTGTAATCAAGAGCTTTTGATTGGAAACGAGTTACTGTATGCATGTAACAAGGTCTCATGATTTCTTTAATAGAATAGAGAGAGAGAGAGAGAGAGAGAGTTTCCTTCAAAAAAATGTCGTTGTTTGGAGCAAAACTTGCTGTCAATTATTATACCAATAATTAAAAGCTTACCCATAGCATAAGTTTGTAAGTACAAAGATAGAAGTAGTACAAGCTACACTTGCACAGGAGATGTTATGGCAATTGTTGCTGTTCATCACTCACTTCACCTATCAGGGCCAAGATAGGAAGCTTGGTACTACTTCAAGTTAAGCCGACACATGCAAGCACATGTTGGGATAGAAGAAGAAGAAGAAGAAGAAGAAGAAGAAGAAGAAGAAGAAGAAGAAGAAGACTGGAGTGTAGTTTGAGGCAGTGAGAAATGTATCCAGATGTTGTCAAGCAACAAGTTTGTAGCAGAAGGATCAGTTTCTACTGCTTTGGGATCATGTTTCTACCTCCTCTTTTCCAGTGAGAGAACGCAGGCAGAAGCTGAAGAGGCAGCAAAGAAAGGCCAAAGACATTGTTGTCTGCCGAGGAAGGCAGCAAGTTTTGCAGCACCCATGGATTGATTACTGTGGTGTTCTTCTTGTAAAATAAATTTTTTTTTTACAAGGTTTTCTTCAAGATTAATAGTCCAAACATGTCTGAAGCATTTGCTCAGACTTCAAAGAAAGTTGTCTCTCTCAGTTGCCATAGGGTTCACCAAACTCAAAGCCTAAAAAAAAAAAAAAAAAAAGAAAGAAAGAAAGAAAGATAATAATTAATTCCCATCACCACAAATAGATAGAACAGAGAGAGCTTCATGAAGTTAGATAGATACATGTTCCTGTCATATCAACATCACCTACCTTCCTCTCCTGAACAACTTGCAAGCCTCTCTCTGCTTCCTCAACTGCTGCTACACACTAAGAGTTTCAACGGGCGCCTGTGTTAGGACAATCTACCATCATTTTTATAGTGGCCTGACACAGAGCTTCATGGATCGGCTATGGTGTGGAGTCAACTGCAAGGAGGACTCGAGAGTGGTGATGTGAGTGAGGCTTTCATTCATGAGCAGCAAAGATAGAGATAGCTACAGCAATGATACTATTTCAGCAGGCTCTCTCATCTCAAACTGTGGTTTTTAACTCTGAAGTCAACATAAAACTCCTCCTATCAATAAAAGCTTCGTTCCGGTGACCGCAACCAGTGGAAAGAGGCGGAGCAGGTGTCCGTCACCCATGGAAACAAACGTGCGGTTGTCCGAGTCGAGGCAGGCTCGCCTGGGAACTCACCCCCGGGTGATCTGGAACGGCTGGGTGGGACCCACATGCGTGGTCCTTACTTTTCTGACGGATTTATGGGGTAGTTTTTCAACGCACCGACGTTTCCCACGCGATCGCTTACGCCCGTGACACTGTTTGGGCTCCATGTCAGCGCGTAAGGGGACCTGCCCCGTACGCGACGAGCATTAAAAAGCTTTCCACTTGTTAAAAGGGAGGTAAGCTAACCGCATTAACTTCCAATCCCTCCAGGCCACGCGGCCCAATGCCATCCGTCAGATCATTCTAAACCCGTCAATCCAACAGTTTCGACTTCACCTGTCTCCCTCCTTCTAGAGGCTTCGGATCCGCACCCTGGGATTGATAGTTAACGTTTTGGTGCAATTAACATCCAATTAATCGCGGCTTAAAGCCTTACTCGAGAGAAGGGTTTTAGCTGCGTGAGCCTGAGGCTCATATTACCATCTCTCCATAAAAGCCAAGTGGGCGAGGGACGAGTTGGGGGCGAAGGAGCGGATCCTCCGCCGTGGGATCGACCCCCGGATCTGATTCCTATCGTCGGTCGCCGTGAAGCTGGACCCTGCCTTCTCTCCGGCGAGATCTCCCCGCCGGTGAGTTGCTTCACGCAGACCTTGGCGCGATCTCCGCACATCGGTCTCTCGCTTGGTTTCTAGGTGACTTCTTCTGCGATCTCATCGCGTGGTCGTTCGTAATCTCGCTAGGTTTGCCAGATCGTTTGGGTTCCTCTTCTTTTGTTGCCTTTTGCGGATTCTTTTGGCACAATGATACGTTTTCAGGGGTCGAGTTGATCTCTACGTAGGAATACTAGGGTTTGGTCTAATTTGGTTACATGCTGGCGATTTCTACTTAGATCGACATTCTTTGCCGGTGGATGCGTCATGAATACATATGCTTTGGTTCTCGAGCAAAAGAAACAGTAAAGGAAGCTGGATCGAGCGCTTCCTTCGGTATTTCTCTTTGGTTTTGATGGTCTACTTTTTCTTGCGGGCAAAATGGCCAGGATTCTTCCCGGTTTTGGTTTGAAGAGCTTTGTGGCGTTTGTCAGTGAAGCAGTTGCTCTCTTTTCATTGTTAAAGTGAATATTCCTAACCCTTGCTTGTTATCTTTCAACAACTGAAGAAACGCATAGATCTGTATTGCCTATTTGATTCGTTAATTTCACGTGTTTTGATGTCTCACTTGTTTCGTTGATTTATTATATGATTTTTGTTTAGAGACGTCACTATTTTGGGGGCATGGATAAGCTTTAGCTGCAGAACGTTTGGTTTACGCTAATGTGTTTGTCGTTGCTACACTAAAACACATCTCATTTTATGACTATAAGTGAAGGAAACGAAAAGGATTTATGGCGAACATTTCAAGTTGATTTTTTACTATGGTAAAATGCATTTCTTTTCTTTTCTTGTGATCAACAGCTGTTAATACTATTGTGTCCTCGGTTGACCTCCGTTGTCTTTGTTGTTTCTGTAATATCGGTTATACATCCAGTTTTTGTTCTCTATTTTTTTTGTAGAATCATGCCACAGAAATGAAGAACTCATGCTACAAAAACGAAGTTAGTTTTGTTCTGGCCTTCATATGATGTGCATTTGCTTATGATCTTTTCCTTGTTTTGTTTAACTACTTTTTAGTTATTTCACTTAAATATGTATGCTTTGATTTGCTTGGATTGTCCAAAGCATGCGGTTGCTTAATTATGCTGACCAGGTTTTATTATCCTAGTACACATAATGTGAATGCTCTTTTTGACAGGTCTTGACTTTTCACATTAGCCTAATGTCCAATTAAGATGGCTTTTCCGATGTAGGGTGGCTGTGCATCTCTATCTATACTAGCACTGCCTTCTAATTCTGATGTATGGTTTGTCGGTCCAGTAGTACTTTCCTGCTTAATGAACGATCCTGTATCACATCTTCTCTCTACTATCGCGTCAACCTCCGTGTGTGGCGTGTGCTCAAGAGAGAAGAAGAGGAAGAAAAAGAAAAGCATCTTCTTTGCTGCAACCTCTGTTTGTAGTAACTGCAGATCCTGCATATTTCATGTCTCCTAACTTGGACAGCCCCATTAAGACCCAGATGGCAGTTTCAATCTTAAGTCGCACCACCAGCAGTGACTACCATGGGAGTAGCCAAAGAGAAGGAAAACAAGGTGGGCGGAGACGTGTGTTTGTCCAAACTGAAACTGGCTGTGTACTCGGCATTGAACTGGATCGAGGAGATAATGCCCACACTGTGAAAAGAAGGTTGCAAATTGCTCTCAATGTGCCTACTGAGGAGAGCTCCCTCACCTTTGGTGATCTTGTGTTAAAAAACGATCTCAGTGCTGTCCGGAATGATTCCCCATTACTTCTTACCAGGAATGCCCTGCACAGAAGTTCCTCTACACCATGCCTCTCTCCCACTGGAAAGGACATTCAGCATAGGGATCGGAGCAGTCCAATTGAAATTTTAGTGTGCTCAAGCCGCTGCTCTCGTACCCGACAGCTGGTTAAGGATGTCATGAACGCTATTAGAAATGGTGTTGACCCTATACCAGTTCACAGTGGGCTTGGTGGTGCCTACTACTTCAGGAATGTCAGAGGTGAATGTGTTGCAATTGTGAAGCCTACAGATGAAGAACCATTTGCACCAAATAATCCTAAAGGTTTCACGGGGAAGGCCCTTGGTCGACCAGGCCTGAAAAGGTCTGTGCGAGTTGGCGAGACTGGATTCAGGGAAGTTGCTGCGTACCTCCTGGATTATGATCATTTTGCCAATGTTCCCCCAACAGTCCTTGTGAAGGTTACTCATTCAGTTTTTCATGTGAACGAAGGTGTTAATCGCAACACTAGTGGAAAGGCTGTTGACAAGAAGCGTAGTGCTGTCAGCAAGATAGCATCCTTTCAGCAGTTTATTCCTCATGACTTTGATGCTAGTGATCATGGGACCTCCAGTTTTCCTGTTGCGGCTGTACACAGGATTGGTATACTTGATATTAGAATTTTTAATACTGACAGGCATGGTGGAAACCTTTTGGTGAGGAAACTTGAAGGGGCGACTGGTAGAGTTGGGGCCCAGACAGAACTTGTTCCAATCGATCATGGTCTCTGCTTGCCAGAGAGTTTGGAGGATCCGTATTTTGAGTGGATCCACTGGCCACAGGCATCAATCCCTTTCTCTGTGGATGAGCTCAAGTATATTGCTGACCTTGATCCGGTCAAAGATTCTGAGATGCTTCGTATGGAGCTGCCCATGATCCGTGAAGCATGCCTTAGAGTTTTGATCCTGTCAACTATTTTTCTCAAGGAAGCAGCTGCATTTGGGCTTTGCCTTGCAGAGATTGGTGAGATGATGAGCAGGGAATTGAGAGGAATGGAAGAAGAGCCAAGTGAACTGGAAGTTGTGTGCATTGAGGCAAGACAGTTGATAGCAGAAAGAATAGTATTTTCTCCAGTAGCCAATCCAAATGATGATGATGCGACTCAGTTTGACATTGACTATGAAGAAGCTGATCCGGCGATGCCAAAATCACCAGCGTCTTACCCTTTTGGACAAAGAGGCAGAAGGTCCAAAAACCCACTGTCAAGATTGGAGGAGAGTTTGGAGGAGCAGGAAGATGATGAGCACATAGAAAGCAATGTGGAGAGTACTTGCTACCCGTCTGCCTGTGAATGGCATCAGCAGGTTTCAAAGCTGTCCACATCTTTGAAGGGCATATCTCTTGCTGGAAAGAGTCAGCGATGCCTGGTTGGTGCTCCAAGTGCTAATTTTACTTGTAGTAAAATTAAAAATAGTGGTGGTGCAAGTAGGCCTCAGGTTGGCAATAGTAGGAGTGCCAATGAACAGCTGCCTGCAAACGTGAACTTTGTGAAGCTGGCTGACATGGGGGAGGAGGAGTGGTCAACATTCCTGGAGAAGTTCCAGGAGTTGCTCCCAGGTGCATTCCGTAGTCGGAAATGTGGTGCTGCTGGCCAGAGGCAGAAGCAGAGGTTGGGCACCTCTTGCCAGTTTTGAGTGGAAGAAGGAAGATATGGCAGGGTCGGGAGCTGATTTGCAGTCCAGTAGCGGATGTTTGTGTGAGCCCTTTTCTAGTAGGGGTAAAGAATAGAGAAGGGAGTTTGCTGAATAAAGATGTCGTTAGAGGATAGTTATGGCATGTTGAAGGCAAGTGGAGGTGCGTCTTGAGGTTGTGCTGCCTCTGTATATATCTTTTATTGTTTTGTTTAAATGTCTGCTACTTGAAGAAGAAGGTATTCTGATATCCTGCCTGTATGCTGCCTACCTGAAAGAGAGAGAGAGAGAGAGAGAGAAAATACTTTCAGCAATAAAAACTTAAAATAGTTGTATGTAAATTTGCTCGTCTCCTTTGGACAGTGTTCATTTTGATAAATCATTGGATGGAACAACATTGGCCTCAGCTCGAGTTGTTTTTTCGACTGAAGGTTTTGATGAATTGTTTCAACATTGGTCTCAGGTTAAGCAACATTTTGATGAACTGTTATCCCCTGCTTTCCCAGTAAACTCATGTACATGGGAACTTGATATGATGAGGGAGCTCATGTTTAGAATTGTTTTTAAGTGGAATCTCTCTATTTTGCTGACAATATATATTTTTTGTTTTGTTTTTTTTTTCTTAAACAGAGAGGCCAAGAAGAATGGTACTTTACAGAGCTTCTACGGCTTACCAGGTTTTTTTGTTCTCTCTAACTCATTCATGTTACCTTTCTGAAATGGATTGCAAGTGTTAACATCCCATTGCCAACAATATATATATATATATATATATCTGAATCTTAAACAAAAACAGTAGTTTCTATTTGTTCCTGGAATGAGTCTTCCTCCTTTGGTCTTCAAGGGTTGTCCATGCTTTCATTGACATTATTTTTTGAAATAAGCTCCATGTTCTTTTATGATGGATCCGTATCTTCAGATCACAAGCAGATTTCATACAATATCTGGGTGGCTGAGAATGTAATTGTAACCAGGGCATGCTTGTGGCAGATGAACATGGATTATAATGTCTGGGTTGCTGAAGGTAATTGTTAATGCTGTGTGCCTCAATCATTATATAAAACCCTGCTTACTCTTTTGATTTCTGCAGCACTATAAAAAAGTGAGAAGCAAAGAAGGGACAGACTGGAAGAGAGTGGAGGTAATTGTTAATGCTGTGTCTCGATCATTACATAAAACCCTGCTTACTCTTTTGATTTCTGCAGAACTTTAAAAAAAGTGAGAAGCAAAGAAGGGGGACGATTGTTAATGCTGTGTCTCGATCATTACATAAAACCCTGCTTACTCTTTTGATTTCTGCAGAACTTTAAAAAAAGTGAGAAGCAAAGAAGGGGGACGACCGGAAGCCCACGCCATGGGTCGGTTGGTGTTCCTCCCATCATGTGCTGCTTGCTTCTCTACTGCATCAGACTTAATATATTTGCTGGTATCGATGTGTTTACTCTGACCTCTTTCCAGGATATCATGTGGTTGCACGTTCATGAGAGCCACTTGGTGTACCTTTCAATTGGGAAAGACGTAGGGACATAAGAGAATAGAATGAGAGAGAGAGAAAGAAAGAGGAGGGAGGAAGCAACACCTGTCCATCACAAAAAAAAAAAAAAAAAAAAAAAAAAAGCTATATAGAAGTTAATAGTTTATTACTACCAACTTGGCACGTCATGTGTGGTTCGTTCCCCTTTGGCTTCTCATCTTATTGAGTTGGTGGTGAGAGTACGTTTCAGGTGGCGCCGGTGCTGTGTGGCGAAGGAGTTGGAGGAGGAGCATGATGTAGGGTTGTTGCTGTTCACTGCTACGCCCACTGAATCGGACTTCAGGTGGGACCATGGATGATGGGACCCTACGGCCATCATTGGCCCAAGCAATGCTGTAGGGAACAACAACCCACACCTCAGAAGATAAAAATTGTTGCATGAGCCAATTAGTTTTTGTTGTCTCCCAAGTGTTTATTTGGTGTGGGGTTTTCCACGCAATTTTAAACTCTGCCAATGCTTGCTTGCTTGCACAACAAGATCCTCTAAAAAGAAAGAAATGTGTTGGGTGGTCAGCATAATGAATTTGTGTTTCATTACAAAGCCAATAAGTTTTCTCGATATCTATCCTGATGATATCTAATTGGATTATTTCATACTGACAGGTAGCCACTTTTCAACACTGGTAGATTTGTGGATTCTTCTTTATCCTCCACATAATTCATTCCAGATGCATCGTTTCCTGAAGAAAGAAAGGTATCATTCTTACTGAAATATGACACTTAATCCCTGAATTATTAGTCTAATAAGATACATAATCTTCTGCGCAAGCACTTGTAATAAATATCAGCTACAAAAAACCTGACCTCCCCAGAGATTGCTTTGCCATCTGCACCCATCTCAGTCTTAATATTTAGATTAATTTATAGGGATTTGATAAGTATACTATTATTAATTTTAACTTAACTTAGCAATTGGCAGTAATTTATATAACGTTGTGTAATTGGTCCTAAGATTAGTCTAGGAGAATGGTCTGGAAAATAATTAAGTCTATAATTCTGTTTTCAGATTCACAAGCCAAAAAAAAAAAAAAAAAAGTTGCTTCTGAAATTTTTGTCAATAGAAGAACCAAGTGAGGTTATGACATTTCGACAAAAATAAAAACACAATTGTATTAGCTAAAGATCTATCCCAACATCTAAATAAAAGCTAACAAGGAACAAATGATTCATTAGAAACATCATAATTTTTAGTAAATTAGTTTATGCCGTCGGAATGGATTTATGAGTGTATGGAAAAAATTTCACTCACTCTTGAGGTGCCTACGTGAAAGCACAAACTGCTTTCTCTTCTCATTCCAAGAAAGAAAATGAGAATGGTTGACTTTCAAGCTTTTATTTATATAACAGATGTAATAACAAAGATCATGGAGAGCATATTATTGCAATTGTAAAAATCTTATAAAATCCACAAGGATACCACTGCTACACGTTATCTATCTCATTCATCTGTTCACAGGTTATATACTATATAACTTTGATATCTCATCTATTTCCAGATTGATCTCATGACTGACTGCTAGACGTGCGAGAAGATTCAAGAATATATATATATATATATATATATATATATAAACAAATCTGAAGGCATATCATGTCTCTCTGTACTCGAGTCATATTTAAGATCATGCATGACCTAGAAAGAAGAAAAAAAAAAAAACCGACATTTAACCATTATATACGTCTGTTCCTTCTCGTATCCGTCTTTTCTGGACTAAGACATGATGTGAATGCTATTTTTTTCTTCTTCCATAACACAGGATCCAATCAACCTCCTGAATGACTACCACTTCACCGAAACATGTTTGCCAGCAATCATTCCATTCCAAAATGTTGCTCCAACATCCAGCGAAAAGGCCAGCAGAAGCAACATGCATGCGCTCTCAAGTGTTCCAGCAGCCAATATATATAGTGTTTGTTAGATATACCATCTTAGGATGCCAGCAAAAAGGCCTTCTACTGCCTAAGAAAAAGGCAAAGCATTTGAGACAGATGCCCCCTAGAGGTAGGAAGGAGGTAGGAGGGAGGAAGGAGGAGGAGCATCATCATCAGATGGGGAAACACACACTTGGGAGTGCACAAAAAGAAACAGTCGCAAGGCCATCATACTTCAGTTTTAATTGTTTTGTAGTTTGTACTGTAGTAAAATCCAGTTGGTTGTATCAAGGATCAATAATATTATCTACAAATCATTATAGTACCTGGTAAACTTGTCATAGCAGCAAATTACTGCTGCCTTTTTGATAGGCTGCGTGCGCTTGACCAATAGAATGTTAATTGCTAGCTTATAAGCAGTCTTTACATGCATGCATGCATGCCTACTACGTGTTATCACATCGCCTAACACACAAAAAAAAAAAAAAAAAAAAAAAAACCAAACTCTAATCTTGATTTGGTCATATTCTGGTTGTTAGGTTATCAAGTCAAAAGGTTTAAAATCCCAACTTAGATTGCCTGTGGTGAATCAATACAATCTGAAACTTGGGTTTCTGTTATCTAAGTAGTGGAGAGAGAAATAAACTCTTGGCTGTGAACCCTGAATCACAAATCCAGAATTGCCAAAAGCCTGCTTTTGCTTTGGATCAACATTCCATTCAGTGTGCAGCAATCTTTCACTTGGACAAAGTACAATCTTGTGGATGCTGAAAAAAATTTCAGAAACAACAAAACATGATATTTTCCAATCAATTTTGTTACACTTCATTAATGATTCAAAGTCAAACAACTCAGCATGTAGGTAGATAGAAAGAAAGAAATCATCTGGAGAGAGCACACTTTCTTGAAAGCACCAAGAACATAAACAAAAGAAACGAAGATAAGCCTGCCTATATACAATACAATACAATACACACATGGAGGATTGTTTATAATAGTCCTTGTTCCTCTGCTGATTTGTGTGCACGTTTTGTAGCTGTCTTCTTCGCCCTCCCTCCCTAATTTGACAAGTGAGATCCCACCATGGAATAACAATATTTCTTCTCTCTCTCTCTCTCTCTTAGCAGCCCATTGAGCTATAGCTGTATCAGCCATGTTGGACCGACAACCTAATGTTGAGCTCCAACACAAAAGAGAGCATGTAGGCAACAAGAGAATTCAATGCTTCAGTTTCCTCTTTCCTCGGACAAAAGGCTTTCCAAAACCTGAAGCTGGGGATGTTCCATTGTTCCACTTTTCTGCAAAGAATTCTTGTTGCTACCTCTGCACCTTTGTGAGCTATTATTATGCTGGATTGGCAGAAAATTAAGATAATATTGGCTTGCTGTTTCACCTCTCCCTTCGGTTGAACTTACACCAACCATAACCTACCTACCTCTCATGTTCGTTATTTATTTTTTGTATATTTATGAAATAAAGCACGTTTGATTGATTACATGATGACGATGGAAGGGTGTGTGTGGGTCTCTTCACTCCCCTTTTTTAAAAAAAAATAGACACTTTTTGAAAAGTGTTGGAATGGATTTGTTGAACTCGTCTTAAAAAAAAAAGAAACAAAAGATAAAAGAAGCATTATCCAACTCATTCCATGACTAATTATTTAAAAGAAAACTACCATTTTTTCGTGAATTTTAAACTATAAATAGAAAAAAAAAAAACCCTTGATGTTATGTATGTTAATGTCGATCATACAATGTAGCAGAACATTAATCCTTTGAATAAACAACAGGAAAAAGGTTCTGCTTTGGACCAATCTTCTTATACATTCATTCTAGATGGTTTGAGATTATTTGAAGTAAAAAAAAAAAAAAAAGTTTTAGGACTCATTACAAGGAAAAGTGAAATTTTTTTTTTTAAATATTAGTATAATATTTTTTGGATAATTAGTAGAGTAATATATCCATAACAAAAACCAATAGATATATATACACACAAATATTTAAGTCCTCATTAATATTCATTAACAAATCCTAATTAATCACTTTATCATGATTAATATTAGTTTATTTAAGTTAGAGAAACATAGAAAAATAGAAAATATCGTATCATAATGAGATTTTTTTAAGAATGATCATATAAATTCGAGATTTAATTATGTTTGACTTACAGTAACTAATAGAGATTAAAACTCTGATGGCAGATACATTATGGATGACTATAATTGGGAGGGATAAAGACGAGAATCCCTATTGCTATAGGGATATATATGTATATTTGCACACAAACAAATTGTTATCTCAATTTGTTTAACAAATCCCTGCCGTGATTTCCGCAATAAAAACGCTACCGAAAACGTTTCCAATTATGACGTGATTCCCTCTCCAAACCCCCCCCCCCTCTCTCTCTCTCTCTCTCTCCCACCGTTAACTCCTCCCTTCCCCGCCGTTTTGCCCATCGAACTCTTAAAACCCATTGGTCCTTCCCCAAGTCCATGGAGATGTGATCGGCGCCCCCCCTTGGCCGGAGAGATGGGAGGGATGACGTCGACGATGGCTGCGAGGTTCGCCTTCTTCCCGCCGGACCCGCCTTCGTACAGGGTAGTGGTGGAGGATGAAGCGTCGGGGCGGCTGTCCATGACCACCCTGACGCCGCGGCAGGGGGTCGAAGTACGGCGGCTGTGGACTAGGCGCGGGAGCGGGATCATTGCGATGTACGTGACGAACCCCAACGCGAAGCTCACCCTGCTCTACTCCCATGGCAACGCGGCCGACCTTGGCCAGATGTACGAGCTCTTCGTCGGGCTCAGCAATCACCTCCGCGTCAACTTGATGGGGTGAGGTGCCGCCTCGTTCTGGTTCCTTGTTTATTAATGAGTTTTGCGTAGGTAATCTTTGAGGACCTAAAGTTTGGATTTTGAGCTAAAATGGATGGATCTTTTATGTTCTTATTGGCGCCTGCGTAGCTGATGGATTGTTGTTTCTTTAGTTGAAAATTTCAAACGTTTGTGAGAAGTTCGAACTGAAAATGGGATGGAATCTCGTTGTTTGGAGCTACTTACGCTGATTCCTGCGATAAGTTCGAAACGGATATTTTGACCTTTTTTTCTTCTTTAATTTTTGTTCTTTCTTATGATAAATTGTCGATTAAGTAGTTCTTACAGGGAAACATTGATTCTGAGATCTTAAGGAGTTATGTTTGCATTTTCTAATTCGTGATTTGTTATTAGATGTTGGAATTATGGGAAGCGAAAAAATGGACGGTATCTTGTATCTTTGATGTTTACCATGACACAGGAGCTACAATTAGCTGAAAATAGACAAAAGAAAAGAAAAATAATTACATGAAGGAGTATGCTAAGCTTGTGAAATTTCTGACTTTTTTATGCTTCTTTTGATCTGAAAGTGGGTATCCCAATCACTGTTTTAGGACTAGGCATAAACTATAAAGATGTCTGTGTTCAAACAATAAGACAAGCTTTTCAGCAGAATTTATCAGGCATCCTAAGCTCATCTAGTTCGAATCCACTCTTATACCAGTGGGGGATATTAAACACTTTGATACAAATTTTGCAAGAACTAAGGGACATTCCATACTGGGTTTTCTTCATTAAGTGCAAGCATCTTCATCTACGTAGGTCGGACCAGACAAAAGATCTCAAGGAATGTAGGAATTTGGTCTTGATCAAGGTTCGCAATCTCGTACCATATTGGTGTATCGATCAGCTGTTCGTACAGTACGTACCAAGTTGTGCCGAGCGTACTGACACATGGTATACTAAGGTACCGAGCTGTACGGAGTGTATCGGTCCTCTATCGGATTGGTTCGTACCATGCATACCGAGCGGTACGGTATGGTATTGCAAACCTTGGTCTTGATACACTCGGAATGAAAGAAATAGGCATTTTTCTAGCAAGAATATCTCTACTGTTGATAGCTTCAAAGATACGGCTGAAAGCTTCCAGCAGAATTACCTAATATCGCCTGTCTTGCTGTTTTTTTTCTTCTTTTTCCCTCACTGAGTTGTGCTTTCTGGTTTTCCTACATGTTTTGTGTTTATGTTCTCACATGTTCTTTGGTTCCTTCTTCATTTTTATTCTTGTTTAATATAAATATCGGCTAATCGATTTTCTTTTCTGTCGCCTATACTAGTTGGAGTATGATTGAAGGTGGGGCATGAGCTTCCCTTTCATCATCACTGAGCTGTAAGATCTAGAAACCCCAGTTCTGTTATTTAGAACACATTTTCAGAAGTTCCTCAAATCACACTTCTAGAAACTGCTGTAGACGAGTTTTATGTGCGATGGTAACACTAATTTCTCAGCAAAATTATCTGTTCATCTTCTAATGCTATAGATCAGATTGTGCAGACTTTTTAAAAATGCAAAGCATGGTGTGCACTAGGACCTCTTGCCTTGGTTTGTTTTCATGGTAACTAATAATAGGTTCCCTTTGTTTTTTTGATAAAAAGTGGTAAATGTGGAAAGTGCTGGTCAGAGGATTCTTACAAAATTTCCATATTCAGAAAACAATTAGTTGCTGAGAGCTCTTTGTAAGTGCTTGAGGGGCCTCATAATCAGAGTTGTTTTCTTCCAGCGTCCAATTGCATTAGAAAATTTCGATGTTTTTTGTTTCATAAAGTCAACATCCAGGTTTGTTGGATGGTATTTTTTTGTTTAATATGGAAACCCACTTATTGCAGATATGACTATTCAGGTTATGGGCAATCATCTGGAAAGGTTGGCTTTGCATCCTTGTCACATTTTTATCTTTTTTCTGCTTTAATATTTGATTAACTGATGAAAAACAATATGTAATTTTGTCTCTTACCACATTGCACTCTCAGGCATCAGAGCAAAATACTTATGCTGATATAGAAGCTGCTTACAAATGCCTTAAAGAGACTTATGGAGCCCACGAAGAAGATATTATTTTATATGGCCAATCAGTTGGTACTGGTCCTACTTTAGAATTAGCTGCTCATTTGCCTCGATTGAGAGCAGTTGTTCTGCATAGTCCTATTTTGTCTGGTCTGCGTGTAATGTATCCTGTGAAGCATACATACTGGTTTGACATATATAAGGTTCTTTTCCATTATTTTGCTAATTTGTGGGCTTATGGATCTTCATTTCATTGTGAGATCATCTTAACATCAAATCCTTTTTTTTCTGCAGAACATTGATAAAATTCCATTTGTGAAATGTCCCGTGCTGGTAATTCATGTGAGTGTTGACTTTCTTGCTTTTACTTGATATGGTATCTTTAGTTGTTACACTTTTGGTTAGAAAATTTTCTTTTATTTTGCTGTAGCTTGTGTTATATATTGTGTAGTTAAACCTTCTAGAGCCACTCAAGAAAGATATTTAACTATCACTTAACATATTTTACATTGAGACTTTAAACAGATCCAGGTTCTTGTCTCTGCTCCATCTTTGTAAATCAGCAATAAGAGTTGATCTCAAGATCCTTGCACAATAGTAGATCTTTTTGCTAAGTGGATCTTCTCTTAATATAAGATATTTAGAATCTCAATTCCCAATTTCTTTTTTATGTTACATTTGACTAGGTAGAATGACTGTTCTATGCCTAGTGCAACATTCTATGATCCACTAGTTAAGAATGAACTCTTTTCTCATTCTATGATCCACTATTTAAGAGTGAACTTTTTTCTTAGAGAAATTTAACAGAACTTTTTGTTGTTGATGTTATTTGTGAAGCCAAATAATCTTGGATGTTGGACATGGATCCATTGAACTCTTAAAACTAACTTAGGCTCGTTTGCATATTCTTCGGTGACTAAATTCTTTTTGTTTCATATCAATATCCAATACAAGAAAATTTTATCATAATTTTTCAAAAAAGCATCAACAGCTAACTTCAATACATCAGTAAGTACACTGCATTATTATATCTATCAACTCACTCAAGCTCCAATTCATCAATTATACAAGCGGAAACGAGATTGGTACCATCCTTAGATAAACAGATCAGGCACCCCTCTTGTAGAATACATAGATCTAATCTGGTTCTCCCAGCATGGTACCCATATGCAACCCTGCTGAGGGCATACTAGAGGCTTGACGTTAATAATGACTACTTTTGTTTTAGTGGACTCCCCAATCCCCACTCTGCATAATAAACAAAGCAATCAGATAGTTTGGTCCATCCATGTTGGAATTTGACATTTGAGATCCTCTTTGATGCTGTATATAATGTTCTCACCTTCTTTTGCTTTCCGAATATGCTATTAATATGTTCAACCACAGATAATTAGAGGTAGCCGCCAGCAAACATTTTCTGTGGTTCTATATGATTTCCTTGCCTCTTCGTTTTCTGTCCATAGTAGAAGCTTCCTTCATATACAGCCAATATTTCTGAATTGAGAGTAAAGATGTTCTGTACTTTCTGGAACATCCTAACAGAACATGACTCGAAGAGCTTCTGATTCCTCCATTCATTATTGAGTCCTTGAATACGATTTTGAATCTTTAATGCAAGCAAGCCAGGATATTAGCAAACACCTTTTGTGGAAACCAAAATACCCTATGCCACTTGTCTCACTTGCATATTATAAACCATCTTGATCATTCTTGATTTTTGATAACATGAACAGTGGTTTGCAAATTTTTGTTAAGTTGTCTGATCTTGCTTGGTGAATGACAGTAATTGGGCAACATCTGCATTTTTGTTGTTTTCTTGTCACAAGCTGCCTTCATATAAGAACACACCTATATATGCATGAAGAAGGAAGTCCCCAAATTTTCTCATCTTCACTTTTGGTTGTCGCAGGCCCATATCATTCTTCTGTCTGTTTTTTCTTTTCCTACCTATGTTTAATTTATATAAGTTGATTAGGGAGCTTTTTTTCCTGTTATATTTATGTTGCTATTTTGCCTTCTCATCTTCTAAAACATGAACTA
Organism: Ensete ventricosum; assembly: GCA_029747655.1. Taxonomy (NCBI): domain Eukaryota; kingdom Viridiplantae; phylum Streptophyta; class Magnoliopsida; order Zingiberales; family Musaceae; genus Ensete; species Ensete ventricosum. The sequence continues at coordinate 57,196,977 of JAQQAF010000006.1, read as the reverse complement.
TATATATGGAAATTTATATATCATGTACCATTCATCATGAAATCTGAAAATATAGGGAGTTGGAAGTTGACTGTGTATGATATCAGGATAAATAGATGAATATTACCATGTTTTGCACACAGATTATTAATTATTCCTTGCCTATTCACCTCTTGAATTAGTCGATATCTATGGTCCTTGTCCTTCTATTATGTATATTTGCATGGAAGCATGTTCATATACTAATCCTTGCTTGTGCCCTTTTACTGCTTGCATATAAGGCTCTTAACTAAAACTATATAGATGGGAGTGTTCAATTCTTCAAAGAGCATCTGCTATTTATGATACTTGGGAACCACTGATACACAAAGCGGTCACCAAGTTAACGGATATATGTTGTACTCAGGGATAAGGGACAGAATGGTCAACATTGGACAACAAAAGATTAGAATCACTTAGTCTCCAACGAAATTACTGGTTGAATATAAATGGCTAGAAATTTAAATATTAAACCTATACATACATGACACAAACAGTAGAATGCAATTTTAATAATTTCAGTTGAATGTTTTACTCTATAAAACCATTCAAGTATAATTACTCTATCTTCAGTCCTCTTTTTGTTTTTTCCTACATATAACTTTTGTTTCCTTCAAATCAGTATTTCCAAATAGTTTTTGTATATCAAAAACGACCGGAGCAGAACTTTTATGATCAGTAGAGATTATTGGAAATGCCATCTAGATGACTTGGATGTTATTTGATTTTGCAGGGTACAGAAGATAATGTCGTTGATTGTTCACATGGGAAACGCCTGTGGGAACTATGCAAAGAAAAGTATGAACCTCTTTGGATTAAGGGAGGCAACCACAATAATCTAGAACTCTTTCCAGATTACATCAGGCATTTAAAGAAGTTCATATCAGCCATAGAGAACTTACCTGTAAGAAAAGATGAATCTGTTGAGACATCAGACGTCACTGAGGCTCCTCGGACGAGCTCCGACCGTCTAGAGTCTTCAAGATTGAGCATAGATCAGACAGACATGTCTAGATCAAGCACTGTCAGTAGAGATAAACCTAAGCGGGGAACAGAAAGCAGAGGAAAGTCAAGACCTAGTACTGACAGGAGAGAGAAATCAAGAAGAAGTGTTGATAGTTCTAAAGACATGAAGGACGATGTGGACCAACCAGAAAAACCGAGGAAAAGCTCTGATCGGTCAGATGAAACTTAAGATTGGCTAAGATTCCTTTCTCGTTTGTTGATTTATTCTGTGTGAATATAATTCTCTGCTGATTAAATTTGTGGATTTGTGTTGTTTCTATCTTGACTGTTGTAATAAATGATGGCAGCTTTGTAGACATGATGAGGTCGATGGGATTATGCAATATGGACTGTTTGAAAGACACAGCTTCCAAGGCCTAAGCGATACAAAGGTGAGTTATTCGGATGGTATTGCCTTTATTATTATTATTTTTTTGATTTATCGGTTGGACAGTTTTGTCTTTGTTGATGGCAGATAAAATTTGTGTCCCTTTTTTTTTTTTTTTTTGAACCAATAAAAAAGCAATGTGGTGTTCAGCTCTTTTGCCTTCCCTTCTGTTTCCTTCTTCGGCCGGATAGTTGTAGTGTATGTGCCAATGAGTGTCATGCTGTCCATACGATGGAGTAATATGTTACATCAGGTAAAATCTGGATAATTGAAAGCTACCACTCATGTCTTCAAAGCGGGTTGTGAGTTAGAGGCCCCCTAACTAAGCCTATTCAACTATTGAGATCAATGGCTAGCAGAATCAAATTTGGAGGGGAGTCCCCAATATTTATGTAGTTGAATTCTTTCTTTTTTGTCTACTGGCAATGGCTTTCCCTCACTTGTCCCTGTATATATTGATTTTTCCTATGTGGAGTTTGCAATGATTTGGAAAATTTTTGGTTTCTGAATATGTTAGAGCATCGGGCTTTAAGATTATGCATACTTTTTAACTTTTTTTGTTTTTGACAGACAACAGATATTGAATCTAGTTTTGTTGCTTCCTGTTGTCGGGGCCCCTTTTTTTTATTTTTTATTTTTTTATTTATGCTCAGTTCATGCATGTTATTTCTTTGAGAAAGATGGTTTTGTCAGTAATGAAGTGGCCAAAATCTCCTTTTTCTGTGTTGCCAAAAATTCAGAAAGGATGAGCATTATCTGTGAAGTGCACAGATAAATGAGGGAGGGTTAAAGCTGCCCCCCTAAAATTTTGATACTGCTGGAAATCCTAATGTGATGTTTGTCTGATCAAATACTGAAGTTGTAAGGAAGAGCGAGAGGGATTGTGGATATTAGAGAAAAATAACAACGATAAACAAATAAAAAAAAATAAAAATGAACGACATTATCCGTAGATTCGTAAAAGCAATGACGAATCCGAGGTTGATAGAGGAAAAGGGGGGGTGAGCACTACCTATCAATAAAGAGAGGACAGACGGGGCATTGTTGGCGAACGTAGGACATTTAGAACATCAGAGAAAAATAAAAGTAACAAATAAAAACAATTTAACAAATCAAAGGTGATGACGTATCGATTTACTATATATATATATATATATATATATATATATATATATATATATATATATATATATATATATATATTGTTGTTGTTGTTGTTGTTGAACTTTCGGGGTCGTGCTGAGGTGTCAGCTTGATTTGGTTTCAATCGAGTACTTAATTTCGCCCGTGTTGGTCGAAATTGGGATCTCCGACTTGGGTTGGGACCGTCCCTCGGAAGTCAGCGCCTTAGCATCAGCTCGATCGTCTGCTCGCCTGCTCCGTTTCGTGTCCGTACCGTGGATCATGCACAAAAGTCTCATCGGGGGGTGTCCGACGTGACCCCTCCGATGCCCGAGTCAGTTGGTTTCTCGGAAAAGGGAGACGAGTTGTCTTTCTATTTTTGGAGAGTCGAGCCAGGGTCCTCTCCTTTGGTGTTGCCAAAAGGAGATTTTATACTTACTGGAGGGGAGGGAGGTCACCCGTACATTTGGCCTTACCTTTGTCGTCACCTCGGGCATGGCCGAGTCGTACGCCAGGCCAATTGGATATGGTGTGTCATGCGGCATTCATGATGCGTGGATGGGGAGTCGAGATGACACGACGTTCGGACCTCTCCACCTCGGATGTAGACATTATCGTCGACCTGGCCGCCAAGTTGGAACTGACGCAACTCCACCTCAGACGCTGACGTGGCCATCGACCTAGCACGGGCCCGAGTGAGTTGGGTCGACCCATTATTTACCCTATCATTCTTCCCCCCCCCCCGAAAGAGGTCTTGCCGAGGCACTCTGTAGACCGAAGGGAAGATCCCGAGCGTTAGTTGTTACTGGTCTTTGCTTCTTCGTGGGTTCGTCATGGCTCGACCGAGTCCCGGAGGCCTGCGCAAAGGCTAAAGACCGGCCAAAGTACATAGCTCGGGCAATGGACTGATGGACTAGCCGAGGTACACTACTCGGGCAAAGGACTGGTGGATTGGCCGACGTACTCAACTCGAGTAAAGGATTGACGGACTGGCTAAGGTACTCTACTCGGGCGGACTGACGGACTGGCCGAGGCACATAACTCGGGCAAAAGACTGATAGACTGGTCAAGGTACACAACTCGGGCAAAGGACTAATGGACTGGTCGAGGTACATAACTTGGGCAAAAGACTGATAAACTAGTCGAGGTACACAACTCGGGCAAAGGATTGATGGACTAGCCAAGGTACACAACTCGGGCAAAGGATTGATAGACTAGCTGAGGTACATAACTCGGGCAACGGACTGATGGACTGGCCGAGGTACACTACTTGAGTAAAAGACTGATGGACTGGTCGAGGCACACTACTCGGGCAAAGGACTGATGGACTGATTGAGGTACATAACTCGAGCAAAGGACTGATGGACTGACTGAGGTACACAACTCGAGCAAAGGACTGACAGACTGGCCGAGGTACACAACTTGGGCAAAGGACTGACAGACTGGTCGAGGTACACAACTCAAACAAAAGACTGATAGAATAGCGCCTAGGCGCGATCCATTCGTAACATGTCATGTTCATGCACGTGATATGGGGCAAAGGCACATGATGAGAGAGAGACGAGTGACATACGAAGCATTGGGCTGACGAGGCGACTCCCCCCGTTCCTTTGTTCGACTTTGTGGATGCGGTTCGCATATTCCCTAGGCGAAGTTCTTTCGCTTCCTCGGGAAGTCGAAGCGATGCCTTCCTTATAAGCCCCATCGTGGTGGTGGCGAGGGATCACTTTTATTTCTCGTCTTCCCTTCCCTAAGCCTTCAAACCTTGCATCTAGGCCGTTCCACCTTCACCCTATGCTTCCCTTGTTTGATCAAGTCGGGATGGTGTCTTCTCCTTCATTCTCAGTCTCTAGCTTTTCTTCTGCCCCTTCTTCCCCTGTCCCCCCACCCCGGGAGGAGTGTAGGCCTAGTGGTTCCTTGGGGGATCAGTCTGGTCCCTAGAGTTCATCCTAGGGCATAATGGCCGAGGCGGATGTTAAGGCTCTTCAAACCTTAGAAGTGATGAAGTCGCACCACGACTTTGACTCCATCGTGAGTCTCGAGTCTTTAGTGGCAGTTCAGAAGCGTTTTAGCATTCCGAACGAGTATGTTCTACATGCCCTGGGGCCAGGGTAGCGACCATACCACTCTTGTCCCGGGGGGTTCATCATCTCTATTGATGCTCTAGAGGCGGGACTAAGGTTCCCCCTTCACCCCGTCATCGGGGAGTGTCTCGGATGGTGGCAGATATCGCCCGGTCAGGTAGCGCCAAACTTTTGGCGCTACATCATAACCTTCCTTGGAGAGTGTAAAGGGTCGGGCATCGTCCCGACTCGGGACTTGTTCCTTTTTTATTTCTGACTGTGTAGAGGTCAAGTGGATTGCTACTTGACCTCTCGGGCAGGTTTTAGGGTCGGGGGTGCCCCTTCCAACAACAAGGGCTGGAAGGCACAATTTATGTTTGTAAGTAGGCGTTGGGGTTGGGGCTTCGGCGTCGAGTAGTCAGCCCACCCTGTTAGCAATGTCCCTCCAAACCTTTCTGATGAGGAGACACACCTGATCGGGCGACTGAAGGGCATCCTGTCTGCGTCTCGGGCCATTAGGAGCCGAACCGAGGAGTGGCTGGTCGAGGTGGACTTCAGTCCAGCTTCTCGCGGTACGCCTTGTTTTCCTTGCTTATGGGTTTTGTTGCCTGATCTCCTGACTTATGATTGACTTTGCAGAGATGGTGAGCATGAGAATGATGCACGACAATCCCCGAACTGGAGGGGGGCGTCCGAGACCCCCTTCCTCGGTCCTGGCTTCAGCTCTGCCACCCCCGTCGGCACCATGCATCGAATCCGGTTCGACATCCAAGGTGCAAGATATTCCCGTCGAAGTGGTGAGGGGAGCACCCGAGATTCCACGCAAGCGACGAGGCGAGGACCTGATCTGCTAGAGAAAGAGAGACCGACGCAAGTCACCCCACAAAGCCGATAAGGCCGCGACCAAGGGCAAAGGGCCGACATACACCGCAGAAGAATCCCCGGTTCCAGGGTGGACACTGACACTACGGAAACTGAAGTCGGTGAGGGAGCTTTGCAGCACCAGCATCGGGGTGGACAGCCGGGACTACCACGCCATCCGGATGTGCAACCTACCAGAGCGGGCTCCCGACGCGCTTCTTGATGTTGACCTGAGACTGCTGACTGACGAGATGCTTGTTTGGCAAGACAAGGAGGCCTTGGCTAAGTATATTTGAGGCACGCTGATCCCGCGGCTGGCCTCCGACCTGTATACCTTACCGTCTGAGGTGCTAATGAACGGGGGTAGCGAAGGCCATGGTGCTGAACCTCGACCGGTGGTTGTAATCCTTTCTAATTAATGCAAGAACTCTTTTTCATGAAATTGCTCGGGTCTTACTAGACATAGAATTTTCACAAATTTGAAATATGCCAAGTACTTGGCAGTCTCTTTCCTTCTATTGTGACCAGGGTAAAATTGTCTTCTCGAGACGAGCTTTCCACTCGGTATGGCCCCTCCCAATTCGCGGCCAGTTTGCCTCAGGATCGAGTAGGGTCACTGACCTCATCCTTTCGCAGCGCTAGGTCGCCTACTTTGACTTACCGAGGGTGCACTCTGCGGTTGTAGAGCCTCGCTACTACCTTCTTGTACTCGAGGGTTCGTAGGTGCGTAGCAGCACTTCGTTCTTCAAGAAGATCGAGATTTTCCCTTAGTCGGTCGGCCAAAGAGGAATCCTCGTAGAGCTCGACCCGTAGGGTCGGGTAGACCACCTCGGGAGGGAGGACCGCTTCAGTCCTGAATGTCAGGCTGAACGGTGACTCCCCGATTGGACATTTTGGGGTCATCTGGGACGCCCATAGGATGCTCAAGAGCTCACCCACCCAAATCCCACGCGCACCTTGGACCTTCTTCTTCAGTCCATCGAGGATGGCTCGATTCGTGACCTCGGCTAGTCCGTTGGCCTAGGGGCGGGCGACCGAGCTGAACCTTAGTTGGATCTTGTAGCTTTCACAAAATGTTTTGAATTTTGGAATATTGAACTAAGTCCCGTTATCGGTGATGATCGTCCTCGGGATGTCAAACATTGTGATGATGTTTCTCCAAACGAACCCCTTGACTTGTTTCTCGGTGATAGATGCAAGTGGTTCGGCCTCGACCCATTTGGAGAAGTAGTCGACGCCGACTATGAGGAACCTTCGTTGTCCCGATGCCGGGGGAATGGACCAAGCAAGTCCATTCCCCACTGGCGAACAGTCAGGCGCAGTCTGAAGTGGATATCGGGACCGTCAGTTGGTGCTAGATTCTGGCGTGCCTATGACACTATTCACACTTCTGCACATAGGACTGAGCGTCTCGATGCATTGTCGGCCAGTAATGCCCCTGCCTGAGTATCTTTTGGGCCAGGGTTCGGGCACTGATATGTTCACCACAGATCCCTTCGTGGACCTCAACCAGTGTGGTTTGTGCCTCCGGCGGGCACAAGCATCGCAGCAATGGCTGCGTGAATCCTTATCGGTAAGGCACCTGTTGAGGACGCAATACCACGGGCTTGCCCTCTTCACACGCCGAGCTGTGCTGCGATCTTGGGGTAGCAAGTCGTCGTCCTTGAACCTGAGCATCTCTTCGACCCAGTCGTGGTTGGCTTCAGTCGCAGCTACCTTGACGGATATTGAGGGCTTCAGGATCTTGGCCATCCACATCGAGCATTCCATCAGTCTGCGCGTGGAGGCTAGTTTTGCTAAGGCGTCGGCTTGCATGTTGTCAGACTGAGGTATTTTGGTGATGACAAAGCGGCTGAATCGTTGGGCGCGTTGTCGTACCTCAGCCAAGTAGTTGACCATCGATTGGTCTCGGGCTTCGAATTCCCCATTGACCTGTCCGACGACGAGCTGGGAGTCGGTGAAGATCTCAATGTCTTCAACATGCAACTCGTTGGTGAGCTTTAGACCGAACAACAATGCTTCGTATTCGGCTTCGTTGTTAGTGGCCTTGAATTCAAGTCGAAGAGCGTGCTCAAAAGCTTGGTCAGCAGGGCCTTTAAGGATGAACCCGGCTCCTCTGCGCTCTGAATTGGCAGAACCGTCCACGTACAAGGTCCACTTCAGAGTTGGTGGTGGACTCTCAAGGCTCGTAGATTCCGATATGAAGTCGACTAGAGCCTGAGCCTTTATTGCGGTCCTTGGAATGTATTCGAGGTCGAATTCCCCGAGCTTGACCGACCATTACAGCATCTGACCTGCAACATCAAATTTTGAAAGTATTTGATGCAAAAGTTGGTCGATGATCACCTTAATGGGGTGAGCTTGGAAGTAGGGCCTCAGCTTTCTTGATGCCAAGATCAACGCGAAGGCGAGTCTTTCAATCAGTAGGTATCGCTCCTCGGGGCCACTCAAGACGTGGCTATAGTAGTTTACCGGTCTTTGTCCATCCTTTCCGAGCCTGACCAGCACCGAGCTGACCGCAACTTCCGAGGTCGCCAAATAAATCCCGAGGGGCTCCCCGAGAGTGGTCAAGGTGAGGCGCGGAAGGTGGGCTACATGTGCCTTTAGTTGCTGGAATGCCTTTTCGCATTGGGGCCCCACTCGAAGTCCTTTGCTCGTTTTAGGGCTTGGAAGAAGGGAAAACTCTTATCTCCGGCTCGGGAGATGAATCGACTCAGTGCTGCCAGTCTTCCAATGAGTCGCTTGACATCCTTCATTGTCCGGGGAGATTGAATCCGGAGGATGGCGTCCACTTTTTCTGGGTTCACATCAATCCCTCTTTGGTGGATGACGAACCCGAGGAACTTCCGGATCTGACGCTGAATACACACTTGGTTGGGTTAAGCCGCATCTTGTATTGCCTTAACGTTTGGAACATGTTGACTAAATCTGTGAAGTGAGTAATTGCCTCCCGACTTTTTACTATCATGTCGTCGACATATACTTCCATGTTACACCCGATTTGGTTTTCAAACAGGCGATTGACTATCCTTTGGTAGGTTGCTCCGGCATTCTTTAGCCCAAAAGGCATGGCCTAGTAGCAATAGGTGTCGTGGTGTGTGATGAAGGTTGTGTTTTCCCGATCTTTCGGTGCCATTTGAATCTGATTATACCCCGAGAAGACATCCATGAATGAGAGCAGCTCGTAACCTGAAGTTGCATCGACCAGATGATCGATCCTCGGGAGGGGGGTAGCAATCATTCGGGCAAGCCCGATTGAGGCTGGTGTAATCAATGCACATCCTCAAGGTTCCATTAGATTTTTTGACTAATACAACGTTGGACAACCAAATCGGGTACTTTACTTCTGTAATGAGCCTTGCCTCCAGCAAGCGGGCAACTTCCTCCTCAATGGCTTTATGTCGATCGGGGGCGAACTTCCTTGGTCGTTACTTCACGAGTCGGGCAACGGGTTCTATGTTGAGATGGTGTTGAGCCACTTTAGGATCAATGCCACGCATGTCCTTCGGGAACCAGGCAAAGATGGCATTTTCACTAAGAAATTCCACTAGTTGGACCCGTTGTTCCTCCGAAAGCATCGAGCCGACCTTGATGGTTCTGTCATGGATCCTCGGGTCGAGGGGGACCTCGACCACTTTCTCCGCTAGTTCAGGCTTTGGCGGCATTTTGTCTGCGTCTCAGACATCGAGGGTAGGGGTCGAGGATTTGAGTTTCTTAGGCAGCGTTGTCACCGTCAGGTAGCGCTGCCTTGACTCCCGAGGGTCGCTTCTTACTTCTCCGACCCCAGCTCTGGTCGAAAACTTTATGACTCGGTGATATATTGAGACAATCGCTCTAAGTTTGTTAAGCGTTGGCCTGCCGATGATGGCGTTGTATGCCGAGGGGATTGCGACCACAATGAACGACACCATCAATGTCTTTGACCTCGGCTCTTCTCCAATGGTGACCGGAAGGATCATCGTTCCGGCAGGGGAGACCGAGTCTCCAGTGAATCCTGTCAGTGTCGATGTCACAGGAAGCAAATCTTTATTAGTCAGCCCAAGTTTTTGAAAAGCATCAAAATATAAAATATAAGTTGAACTTCCCATGTCGACCATGATTCTTTTGACTCGGGCGTTGGAGACCTAGGCCGAGATTACTATGGCATCGTTGTGGTCCGGGTATACCTCATTCCCTGACCCGAAGGTGATCTCGGGGTCTTGGTCGCTCCTTGGCCTTTTTTCCACCGCGGATCGTGCATAAGCTTTTCTGGCCGAGGAACTGTCCCCCCCCGGACGTCGGTCCACCGACAATGACGTCTATTTGCTTTTCAATCGGTCGCTCCGGTCGGGGTGATGATTCTCTTTCTCGGCGAGGACCCTCGTCAGTAAGTGCTTGTTGGTCTTGGACAAACCGATAAAGGTGCCCTCAACGAATTAAGTCCTCGGTCTGATTCTTGAGGTCGTTGCACTCCTCTATGTCGTGCCCGTAGTCTCAGTGAAAACAGTAGTACCTTCTTTTGTCACGTCCTCCGATCTTTGTCCTCATCGGGTTAGGGGTCCTGAGGAGTCCTTTGTCTCGAATTTGGAGGAAAACCTCTGTCCGGGTTGAGTTGAGCGGGATCGGGAGAGGCTTGGGCGCGGGTAGCTCTGGCATATCCCTTCTTCTGGAGATTCCCAAGGGTTATCCTTGGGGATTGTCGTTTTGCGACCTCTTATGATCCTCTCGTTTTCCAGCCACCAGCGTTTCGACAGCCACATATTGATTTGCCTGTTGCAACATCTCTAGTACTATTGACGGTGACAGTTCGATCAGAGACTAGAAGAATCGGGAGGGACAGAGCCCCATTAGGAATGCTTGGATTGCTAGCGAAGGATGTGCGTCGGGCATCCTTCGGACCTATACCGCAAATCTGTCGATGAATTGAGCGAGTGGTTCGTCATTTCCCTCATTGTCGGGATGCTCCTCTCGTGTCGGTGTTGATTGAGGTACTCCTTGTTGCAGTGTCTGCCGAGGAGCGTCCGGGTGTTGGTGCGCCAGTACTTGCACCAATTGGGGGATGTAGGGGATGATGGCTTGCATCATCCCGGCTAACGTCTGGACCTGCTAGGTGAGGCCGAGGAATGCCTCGGTCGAAACAACATGATGCCTGGGGTTCGGTGCTGGAGGAGTGAATCCCGAGTCATTAAGCAATCTCCAGTAGTGATTCGGTGTTGGCGTCGCCATGTTTGGCTCCTTCACAGGGAAGCGAGGGGTTTGTCCGGCCGCCTGCAAGGTCGGTGGGAGGATATGGGTGAATCCGCTGGGGTGCTCTGAGTTCGGGTTACTTGTTGGGCATTCTTGCGACATCGGTCCTCCTTCTAGCCCCAAAAATGTTATTGAACTTTCGGGGTCGTGCTGAGGTGTCAGCCTGACATGGTTCCAGTCGAGTACGCAAGCTCGCCCGCGCTGGTCGGAATTGGGATCTCCGACTCGAAAGTCAACGCCCTGGCGTCAGCTTGATTGTCTGCTCGCTTGCTCCGCTCCACGTCTGCACCGTGGATCCTGCACAAAGGTCTCGTCGGGGGTGGGGGGGTGTCCGACGTGACCCCTCCGACGCCCGAGTTAGTTGGTTTCTCGGAAAAGGGAGGCGAGTTGTCTTTCTATTTTTGGAGAGTCGAGCCAGAGTCCCCCCCCTTTGGTGTTGCCAAAAGGGGATTTTATACTTACCGAAGGGGAGGTCGCCCATACATTCGGCCTTACCTCTGTCGTCACCTCGGGCATGGCCAAGTCGTACGACGGGCCAGTTGTAGTGGTGTGGGGTGAGGATATGATGCGCCATGCGACATTCATGGCGCGTGGAGGGGGAGTCGGGATGGCACAACGTTCAGACCTCTCCACCTAGGATGCTGATGTTGTTGTCGACATGGCCACCAAGCTGGAACGGACACGACTCCACCTCAAACGTTGACATGACCGTCAACCTGGCACGGGCCCGGGTGAGTTGGGTCAACCCATTTTTTACCATATGATATATATATATATATATATATATATATATATATATATATATATATATATATATATATATATATGGAGACTACCACCCAATTTGTCGTGTTTGTTCACCCGAGCAAAGAAAGGCTCCAAATCGAGTAGTTTGATGCACGACTGCTATCAACATCACGTTGCTATACCCGACTCCTGTGCAGCAAATCACAGAGACACAAAAAAAGATGCATCATGTAAACTAAAAGTTGGCATACAATATACACATCGCTGATTCAACAACCATTACAACAGATGTATCTTACAGAAGGATGGGCATGACAATTTGGGAAGATTGGTCAGCCCAAAGAATTTCCACATTCAAGAAAATATAAGATTGTCCTCGGACAAACAAAGTCAAGTACCATAGCACCACCCGGTCAGCTTTTCTCTGATGTTTTCTTTTAGTTTGATCTCCATATAGCTCGCTCTCTGAGACTTGTTAACTTGGATGCTGTTTCAATTGCTAAAATTTGCTTACCAGATGAGCATATTTTAATGGCTTCCAGGATACAAACATGGGAAATGTTGGCGAAAGAGAGATCGTCAGTCAGGGAGCGGAAGCAACAGCCAAGCTGGTGCCATATGGAAATATCATAAGAAAGGTAAAGAGTTCAAGGAGCCAATTCGGTGGTCAGGTTCTCGCATTACTCTGTCCTTCATGATTTAGATTTTGATTTTACACCTTGCCCAGATGGATTTTGTGTCACGATAGCATAAACTAATAACCCAGACGTTCATTGAGGGAGATGCGTCCATCACCAGTTTGTCCTGCATGCATTTAATTTCATTAGGTTATTTCCTGAGAGCGAGGTGATATCTTGGCTTTTGGGTATCAAATAAATTACCTTCGGGAGGTACCCATGACTCATAATCTGGATCCTTGTCAAGAAAAGCTGGCTTTGAAGGCCCAAATACTCGCTTCTGCTGTGAATTATCCTTTCCTTGTTGACCTCTGCTCTTGGACTCTTTGTTTTCATGTACTTCATCTAAAGCAGTGTACCCACGTTTGTGTCTCAGCAGCAGAGCCACAGCATCAGCAGCTGAGGTTTCAGCCTCTGACACCTCCACCTTGGGGATTTTATCAGCACCCACCCCCATCTCATGGGCAGGCTTTCGTTTTCTAATAATTAGACCAGGCCCCGCTCGGTCAATCTCTGATCTATTGTCAGACCCGAGAATTTCTTTCCTATCTTTGTAGTCCACAAAATTATCCAACTCATTCTCATCCAAATGAGTTTCCTGTACCATATTCTCTTCTGATGTAATCTCCCTGGTGGCACCAAGCCACTGTGGCTTTACGGCAGTATAAGCAGGTTCGCTGGCCTCTTGGCCTTCACTCATGTTCCTGCCTTCTGTATGTTCCACTGCTTGTTTATGACTCGAAGTGTCATCAGGTTTTAAACCAACGGTTGCAGGCACAGTCCCTTGCTTTACAACATGTGTAGGTACAGTCCCTTGCTTTTGCTCGGATTTTGGTGGCTTAGGAACACTAGGAATGGATTTGGATTTCGATGCTTCTACTTTGGCATCTCTTTTGCGAGCAGCTTCTCCCATTGGATCAGCAATCTTCAGCAGGTACATTGTTTTGTCCAAATCAGTTTGAAGATCAACCAGCTCATTTTGAATTTTTGTGACTCTGTCGTGCACTATCAAATGAGAAAAATAAAAAATAAAAAAAATCGGTCAGAATCTCATCGATCAAGATTCTCTGCAAGATAGCTTCATATGCAAATTTCCATCTGTCGCTTATGCACTTGCCACATGCAAATAACTTGCATCTTTTTTAAGAAAAACAAGGACAGGAATATGAGACCTAACAAAATGATCAAGATGAGGTACTATAACTAGGATGAAAGAAGCAACAGGCACAGGAAATGGGAGGCTTGGAATGTCTTCTGCTAAAAGTAACTACTATAGTGTCTAATTCTTGATGTTTGTATTGTCACTACAAGTTAGATGTATGATTTATGTTATCACATATAGACCCCTTCAGAAAAAGGTTAATGAATAAATACAGCTCAAAATATTATATTATCATGTATACCCTCCAAGATGATGGGTATTTGCATATATACCCCTTTTTAATAGAGGATGTTTCTACAAATTGGTGAAGGAATTGTAGTTTTTGCAGCTTGTAAAGCAAGTACAAATGTGGTCTTTTCTGAAATTTTAAATGGAAGGGAATGGAGATGCAGGGGTGGTTTTGTTTTCCAATAAGTTTTATTACAGAAAGCCAATAAGTAACAAAAGTTAAATGCAGTGTTGCTAATGAAAAACAGGAAGGAGGTTAAAAGTTAAACACAGATTTGTTGATGAAAAACAGAAAGGTTTTTGGTGCAAATATGTGCTATTTAATAGGGTGTATATGCCAAGGTTCACCGTATGTGCTTTTAAACATGGAGGCTAAAAGTTAAATACAGGTGGTACATACCGGTCTCTCGATATGCCCCACCGTACCATGTGTTGGTACATCGATACACACCATACCGATAATCGGTTGGTACCATCAGTAAAGATCGGTAAGGCGAACCATGGTATATGCAAATATGAACTTCCAAGGTCTATACAAAAATGTTATATATATATATATATATATACATACATACATATATAAACACCTGTAAATACTAATGTAGAAATACAAGTTTTAGTGATTACCGATTACGTAAGATGTAATTATGTAAAAAATAAAATATGAAGAAGTAAAATATGCAAATAAATTATAAAGAATGAAATTTAAGAAAAAGGTACTCTATGTAGAAAAGTAACCCCACACAATAATTTCACATTACTCAAGTAACAAAAAAAATAAAAGATAAATGCTTCAAATCGAACAATGGATAAGATTCTTATCGAGAAAATTTTGTGATCATGCATGCTTGCTGAGAAGCTCACCTAGTTGAGACGACAGCCCAGACATGTAAGAATCAAGGTCATCTCCACCTTCGGTGCTGTTTACAGAGTCAGTCACTCCCTTTTCCTTCTCTTTCAAAAGTAAGGCCTTCTTTTCCTCAATTTGACTAATTATTGTATCCTTTTTGTCGAGAAGAGAATCAGCTGTTTCGACTGATTGCTGTTCACCAGATTTTCGAGCAACAGGCTTCTTCTTGGTCCGGTCATAGAAATCGTCATCATCACTGGATGATACACAAATTTGTTAGCTTCTAGAAAAGGACTGATATGACAGAACTACACAACAAAGGAATACTATATGTCCAGTAGAAAGTTGATCCCAATTATCATTCTACCAATGAGAATTCAGGCTCTAACTCGTATAGCATCTATGACACCATCATTTCAGTATTAGATAGTCATTTATGCATGGTCCAACTTATGTATAAACAGTTGTGTTGAAATTAATCAAACAATAAGATTGAAGCCCTTCCAAGCCACTGCACAAAGCACCTTCTTTTATCTCATACGTGCTTTATAGGCATATCTAGTAGCACCAGTAAAAAAATAAATAATAATTTCCTACAACTATATGGGAACTAATATGACTGGAACTAGCTTCTGCAAAGAACCTTTTTTCCATGACAAGGGGATGTCACTTCTAAAAGAATGGACAAATTAAAATGAAGAACACTTGGAATTATTGCTCCTTAGCCAAGAAACCTTAAATTGAAGTTGTCTCTTGTAGTAAATAATGAACAGTACATATAGAGCAAAATCTAGCATTTAATAGCTTCCGATGAAGAACAAAAGTACATCCTCAATCATACAACTTTTCCCTCAAATTTACACAGGTTATTAGGTTGAACTAACAAAACCATGTAGACAAGCTATTTACATTAGCATCAAAACATCTCCTTGAGATGACCTTAGTAAAAGATGGAGAGAACAGTGAACAGTAATCATAAATCTAAAGCCTAGATTCAGTAGCCTAAGCTAAGGGAATTTATGTAATTAAAATAGTTATTACTTGGTTTCCATGGAAATCTAGAAGATACAATCCAAAAAATGCTGATAACTGAAACAGAAAGCAGCAAGCATCTCGTCAATTGTTTTGATGCCAATTTTGTAAGAAAACAACAAAAGTCAAATATATTCCTCTGCAACAGTGATGTATCATAGCATTCCCAATCTTCTTTGTGACGTATCTATATGGAGCTTTTCGTAACAAAGTATATCAAATAGAATTACAGTTTGTTATTCGCCTAAGTATATATTGTTTCAAAGAGATGTACTACAAATTTGAGCATAAATGCCACTGTTTGGACTTTCCATAACAAATGAGAAACATCCATCTAGTGAACTAAAGCAACAGTTGGCTTCTCAGAATGATTTCAAAAATAACATATAGGTTCAAAATTTGAAGTAAAAATGTTAGAAAACAAAAATACTATAAAAGGGAACAATATATACCTCGGCATGCCATCTTCATCTTCCACATTCTCTTTCTTCTTACCATGTGCTACCTTACCAGATCGAGCACCTACACTTTCTTGAATACTTTCATTCAAAGTCTCTTCTAAGCTATCTAATTCCTCCATAATCTGAGAAATATGTAAGAAATGGTATCCTTGTGATTCATGCAGAAGTCTCCATGGTCAAAAGATCAAGACAGTGTGGACAAGCTAAAAGAATCATTCACCTGAGTTATTCTTTGCTCATTCCGAGCTATCTGTGTTTGCTGACCTTGAGTTAAGCCACCTTGGGCAATGTCTTTTGCTCGTATAGCATCAATCTCCTTTTTCATGTTAGCGACCTTATAGCACCAAAGATTGAAGAAAATTTTTAAGTAATAAAGTTGTTGATCATAAACAATAAGAAGGTGAAGGAGGTACACAAAGGACTTGCTTACATGCTGTTACTACCCAATCCTAAACACAAGCTAAGAAATAAAGAAGGCAAGCTACTCTCAATGCAGGGTCGGTCAATGTATGCTGTCGTACCCTTACGAGCATAAAGGAATTTCCATGTCTCAAACCCTGGACACCCAAGTCACAGTCAATAATCATCATTGAAGAAATATTACTAGAACATCATTGTTCTCCTCTTATCTTCTATACCCATCCACTCTTTCAGGATTTTCACAAAAGCTGACAGTCCTCGGGGCTTTTTCCCACACATGAGAAGGACTTCAGTTCTTGGTTGATCATCAAAACTTGGGGTAGGGTTGCCAGACCCACTTGATGGTAGACACAATTGATTCCCACAATAGTGAGGAAAGCCCAGAAAGGGTCACAAGGATTTGGTACTCCACCCTCACACATGATAGGAGTGGAAGCTGAATTTGGCACACTGACTTGGCAAGGATGCTCAAGGAAGTCATGTACGAGTCTTGTTGGATGTCGAGTAGCATCGGTAGCATTGCCTAGGCCATCTGAGCAGCACCCATAACAGTCCAGAAACTTGATAGGGTGCTTAAGGAAGTCATGTATGAGTCTTGTTGGATGTCGAGTAGCATCGGTAACATTGCCTAGGCCATCTGAGCAGCACCCATAACAGTCCAGAAACTTGATAGGGTGCTTAAGGTATTATATTCATGTCTAGAAACTTGATAGGGTGGACACTAAATTTCCTAGTGATTAAAAAAGAAAAATCAACAGCAAGAATTTAAAGGCTCAGTTACTTTTTTGACTCATAAAAATGCTAAAGATTAAATAAACGATGTCAAGGTGAAAAAGTTATAATTAACACAAACAAAGGTAACAATGTTGCAAACTCTCAAGTCTCAAGTCCTTGCGTCGAATAGAGCTTCTAGTAGAAAGCAAGAATGACTTTCTATGTCCACACAACAAAAGCAAGGAGAAAAAAGGATGCAGCTGCATGATTAAACCAGCTAGTCCTGTTCAAACTTCAAACTATCTAACACAAGCATTATGAATATGTATATCAAACTTAATTGTCCAATTTTCACCCTTTTGCAAATTCACTTGTCAGTCTTAACTTTGGAGGCATTTTAACAGTTTTCCTCCTCTTTCTGGAACTTCTTTAGCCAAAATAAGACACCCTCACCTAATCAGGATCCAAATGGAATTTAACTTCTGATGGATCTGCAAGGAACCCCTATGCTATCAAAATTCATCAGATTTTCTATTAATCCCAAAAACTAACCAAAGAAAGAGAAAGAATAGAATAATAAGAAAACTATCTCCTCCATTTAACCTAATAAATTACAAGTCACTTATAGGAGGTTCACCTCTATGACCATTTTGTTGATATACTACCTCTATCACAATAAATTTTAGTCAGAACATCCCTGCCATTTATAATATCCTGTCAGTTTCCAATCATTTGAAATGTTATCCAAAGGCAAAGAAGTGTATTCATAAGCTAAACTTACCAATTGGTTGTAGCAGTCATGAACTCATGTTAGTTGTTTGTTGAATTAAACCTTTTTAGTCTTTACTAATCAGAGTGATAAAGGTGATTATTTAAGGATTAAAGTAATTTCCAATCTAAAAAACCAAAATAAGATCTATGTACTGTGTTGGAAGCAAAACGAACCAAACAACTTACCTTCTCCATTCTTTTTATAATTTTGCTACGAGTTTTTTCCTGTCTTTCAGTTAGCAGTCCTTTGTACGTTTGCCATGTTATTTCATCTGCACCATTCTGCAAAATGACCACGGTATCATTGAATCAAAATATTTAATGTAATTTAAATGTCCACAGAGATAGACAGAAGATAGTGAATGGTCTACAACATAATAAGAGAGGCATCCTAAAAAAGAAAACAATTTTGTCAACCTGTGTGTCTTCTTCAATAGCATCCTCCTGCATGCCCCATGAGATACCATTTGCAAGGGAAGCGTCGACTCTTGCCCGTAATAGTGAAGCTTCACGATCGAGCAACTCTTCTCGAATTTTTACATTCCGTAGTTTCACCAAATCACCCTCCTACACATTGAAAAGTGAAGTGATAAGCTAAGAGGGAAAACCCCATAGTATTCAGAAAAAATCAGAATGCAATGAAACAACCAAGTTGCAACTATATCTACAAGCATGTTCTTTACTCATTCAGGCAAGCATAATTTGGCAGTTAAAACAGTAAAACAGCAAAACGGCAAAATAAAAAGGAAGCATTATTTATGCAAAGAAAAGGTCAAATTCATGCATCGGTAATATGAAATATCTAGTGGATGATGTTAATCGGTTACATCATATAGAGACAAGACACAGTAAAAAAGGAGCTTATATTTATTTGATTCCTAGAGAAAAAATAAGTTAAAGCCAATTCCCTCACTGTTCCAACCTCAGGTAACAAGTAACAAGTAGATTTATAAGTCTGAAACAAATCAGAGAGACATAAAGCCATGCATGTTCCTTAAGGCCAATAAAATCTTGCAAAAGAGTTCATGATCCAAATGTTCAGAAGCATAATGAGTTCACTCAAAGTTTTGAAAATAGCATATCTCAGAAGGAATAGTACAACAACCATGTAAACAGAGCTTTTGCAATCAGTGGTTTCTTATGGTCTTTTACTCTCCCATCATTGTTGGCAGGTGGTCCAATCAAAAGATAAAGGCAGAAATCTAATCGATTGCATCTTATAAACAAGTCATCATGTGTTTTCAAAGTCTTACTGGAGGCATTAACTCAGTTGGTCCTTGTAAAATATATAACCGTGACGACCTGTGGAGAATGCAAAACAAAACAACATAAATCAGTAACAGCTTTAGAGAATATATATCTAAATCACTCTATTCAAGCTTAAGCTTTTGCGAATTTCAAGCAAATTTCCAATAACAACACAACCATGCAACTTAATGTTAGACAACGAAATCATAGGCAAAAACTAAAGAAAACATAGCAAATAAAATTGTGCAGTCAAACTTCACCAAATATATCGTTAAAATCATCGTTTGTCATATCACGGTATACTGCCTAGTATGGACGGTACATACCGATCCACTAAGGGACCAATATGGGCAGTACATACTGATTTGTCAATATGCCCCACCATACCATGTGTCGGTACCAAGGTTCGTTGTACCGGTCTATTCCGGCATACCGAGTTTATCTTGATACCGTACGGTACCCGGTACCGAGCGGTACACACAGTGCATACCGCTCGGTATATTATAATATAATATAATACAAGGTTTTCCATACCGATCTGTACCGCCCTTACCGGGTGATACCACCAAAATCAACCGTCGACGGTCGATTTTGGCCGTCAGCGGTCGATTGAGGGAGAAAAAGGGAAGAAGAAGAGGAAAAGAAGAAGGAAGAAAGAAGAGGAGAAGAAGAAAGAATACCTCGCGCCATTCTCGCCCGCGCACTGTCGCGGGCCTCGCTCGCGATTTTTCTCACACGCAGGGAGAAAGATCGAGGCGACGTCGCCCCTTTTTTTTATTTTTTTAATATTTAATATTATATTTATATAAATATTATAATATATTTTAATATATCGGGAGGTACGCACTGTGCATACCGCATGGTACCTACAATATGTCGGTACACTGGTACGGACCGATAAATAAAACCTTGATATAATATATTATATAATATTATACAATATTATATTAATATAAATATAATATATTAAAAAATAAAAACGTCACCTCGCCTCGCTAGGGAAAGACGAGGCGTCACCTCGTTGCCTGGTTCTCGTGCGAGAAGATGAGGCGTTGCCTCGCGCCTCATTGCCTCGTTCCCGCATACCGCCCGTACCGAGCGGTACGGATCGAAACGAAAAACACTGGTCGGAAAATCAGTATTGATCGTACCAACAGCTGATCGGTTCATGGGTATGGACCAGTAAGGCGAACCATGGTTAAGATCACATAAGGATGCCACATATACTAGTACAAATGACACAAACCAGCCAAGGGCAATGACACAATGGCAAGATACCAACCAGCAAGACTCGATTTATAGGATAATTGGTAATGCAATAACACCATTCGAAGGCTAACCAGCAAGAAACAGCAAGGACATCCATCCCGTATAGTTCTAGAAGCAGGATCAACTGCTATGAACTGTAAAGTAATTGGACAGGCCCAAATAATGTCAAACAGTATCAAGTCATTGTCCTAGTTAAGACTAAACCTGAAAAGATTACACATAAAACCATTACATACACACTTTGAAATTGACTTGACTTGAAGTCAGAGACATAAAAATAATCTGGTAAAGCTGGTCTACAAAGAATGTCAAAGAGCACTCTGAAAGATGTCAACAAATGTGAATTTTTATCCCAACATTTACGGGACAATGTTGTTGGCACTTGGCACAAGAGTCTTGGGTTAATAGCATATGGAGTTCGAGCAGACCAGCTTGGGTCCCTTATCAAGAGCACAGTGACAGTAATTAGTTAGAACTTAGTAAAACTTGCAAAGAGTGAGAGAGAGAGAGAGGGTGGGGTCACAGAGACGAAAAAAATATAGAACCCATTTATTCTGTTTCAATTAATTATTTAATACAGGCATTATATATCTTATTTAGGAAAACAATCCCCAAAACAACTACAATAAACAACTCAAACACTTCAGAAGATTTTATGGTTTTATACTGTTAAAAAATTGTTAGGTTTATGAACCATAAAAAATAGTAGAAAAAGAATATGTTTGTTCATGCAAAACTTTCAACGGTAAACTTACCAACATACCAAACCAAATCAAAGGAGATGGAAGAAGCATGCAACAGAAAACATCAGATTGATTCAGGGCATTAATAAATCAACTTACATGCCAAACCGAATAACATTGCCAACATGAAGTTCTGTGTACACCTTCTTATTTACCTGAACATGATTACAGAACTTAGAATACTGGTGAGAAATCAAAATTCTGATTGAAAAATTAAAAACTCTCAAATATATCCTTGATATTACTTGCAAAAAACAGTAGGCTTAACTCGAAAGTTGAGACATAAGACATGAAACAGAACATCCGAGCAAACTTTACAATTCAATTTTGACAACACATCTGGAAAACATGCTTCATCTGACCCACATAGAAATCTCTAAGATTAGATGTGAGGCACAGTATTGAGGCAGGACCATGTGCAGACCTCAATGACCAAATTGGTCATAACTCAAAAATCCATAGTGGCATCGATCAATGGTCAAACACACTAGGCATTATATAGCACCAAGATCACTTATTACCTGAGGAACTGGATGCTTGCCCAAGTAAAGCAAGACATTTACTTTACAAAAAATTACAGAAAAATAAAATTTGGAATACAAAATAATCATTAAACAAGAAGTTTGATAGATAGACGATATACATATATATATATATATATATATATATATATATATATGTATGTATGTATGTGTATGTGCGTGTGTGTCTGTGTATGTATATGTATTATAGTTTTGCTCATTAGTTGTTTTGTCAAAAAAGATGCAAGTGACTATATTTGGGACATAATGAAGGTGATAAATGCAAAGGCTTAGATCTAGATTAAGCCAAGGGAGAGGATTGGATTTGGACCAGGTTGGAGAATTCAAAACACTTGGGCCAACCTAGGGGAGTGCCTGGAACACCCATCACCTCCAAAAGGGTACTGCCTAAGCGAGTTATTAGATAAGGAGCGAAGACATGGCCAATGGTGGATAAAAGGCAACAAAATGCTAATGAAGAACACCTCTGTCAGTCACAGGGAGTTTCAGTTTAGATTAGGCCAACCAGGATGAGCACCTAAAATGAGACTACGAAATGCCCATTTGAAGGCACCTCATACAGGACCCATCAAAGCACCAAGGCCTCACTTCATCTCGGTTAGACAAAGCGAGTCAATTAGGATTAGTAGTGCAAAAAGCACCTATTACTAATCATTCAACCAAAGATATCACTACAGGAAAAAAAAACCACATCACCAGCCACAAATACATGGGACATTAAGTTTTATTGTTTTTATTGTAGTACACAATGGTTACCCAGAGGACAAGCCTAAATACAAGATTAGATTGCTCCTTTGGAATCTGAGAGACCTAGGTTGGAGTCTCAAAAACAACCTCTACAAAATATACCCCCCTCAGACCCCACATTGATGGGAGTCTTGTGCACTGGGTTTGCCCACTCAATAATTACTTAGACATATAAATGCAATTCCTTGACCAGAAATAGAAATTATGAGGAAAATTTTGGTTTTGCTACATTCATATGACATTTTTCGTTTCCCACTATATTTTATTAAGATAATATTTTTAGAGGTCAAAATGAAGCCAAAAACCATAAATCAATACCTGAATTTTGTTGATGAATGTTCCGTGTGTACTACCAAGATCATACAGCAAAACTTCATCTTTCTTAAACTGCAGAACTGGAAGATACATAAAAAAAGAAGTGATTATGCATTCAGGATTAAAAAATATTTCACATAAAGATAATCCAGTAGCAGCAGATAGTAATATCATCAATGATGTCAAACAAAATCCTTAACAACATACAGTGTCCTAAGCCAAGCAAAGATAAGATCCCACTTTACGTAAACCATTTGTAAAGATAAATCACAGTAATCAAAATAGTGTATAATTTGTTTGGATAAAAATTCATAACCCCAGCGAATATGCAACTCAAGGAGAGAAGAGGAATGACTCAACAGACATTCCGTCAAACATCTTGCCTACAACTCAAAAAGAAAAGTTCCCATAAGTGCAAAATTGTTCAAAGTATTCCGATTCCAACACACTGGTTTAAAGATTGCCTTGAGACAATGAATTTGAACACTATATCATATGAAGTGCACAAGCCTCAAATGGCCAAGCATGCACTACTTCATTGCATCAATGCAAAACCTTCTGATATCCCAGCTGTTTGGGAATTGTCTACACCTTTTGCCATATATCAGTTAGTTGCAACAGGACCATATATGGGGCATACCTGGTGGGTCAGGAAGGTGAAGTGCACAGCGATCAGCAAATGAGGCAAAGACAGCTGCTTGGTCTCACCACTTCTCTACACCTTTTGCCATGATAGCAAGGACACAATAGGCAGCATTAAAAAATGTGGAGTCCCAACAGGGGTAGCAGTAGAAACTAAACAACTATAATGGATAAAGGTGATATAGCGGTGTAATTGTTGGAAGTGGAGGAGGAAGAGGAGGATAAAAGAGAGGTAGGGAGAAAGGAGTCATGAGAGAGGAGGGTAGAGGTAAGACAGGAAGATGACAAGATAAAAGAGCAACTAGGAGAAAAGAGAAGAGAGAGTTCTTAAATGATCACTAAAGAGCTCCCAATAGATAAGAAAACATCCTAAATAACTTTGCTGGTTTCAGTTCTTAAAAACAGGTTTGGAGTTACCATTCCCGTAAACTGAAACAGCATTAACTCCATAGCCACATAGATGTCTTTGTTCTCTTAAACAAAAAAAAATTGTTCTCGATAACACAACCCCTAGCAAAGTACCAAAAAGTTAAAGTTGAGACAACCAGTAACAAAGCCTCAAAGGAATTCCAACAACTAGTATTTGAAGGCCAACCAAACTGATCAACAATGTGGGAAGGAGAACCAATGAATGGTCAGATCCATGGGTGATGATAGTGGGACGGAAGTGGAAAAGGAGATAGGTGGAAGAAACAGAATAGTGTACGATAAAAAAGGGAGTGTTGCAAGGAGAAACCAACTGGCTTCGAGATTTTTTAGTGTGTTTCAACTGATTTGTACTGAACCATGGTGAAATCCAAGAATTCCAACCAATTTGGTTGCTGTCAAATGATTTCACCGAAATCAAATGGTCCACACTGTATAAGATTGTGAAACAACACTCACTAAAATCAACTGTTCCAGAACCTCAAATCCATGTTAGTTAAGTCAGAGAATGATGCACTGACCTAATTATGGATGATCTTCAATGGAACGTCTAAGTCACATTTCTTGAAATATCACAAGTTTAATCTACAGGATAAGCTGATTTTACTAGGGAATTCTGAATATAAGATTAAAGAACGGAGAAAAAGTATAGAAAAAGAATCAAATGCACATGCACCTTATAGAAGCTCATCTAAATCCCCCTGTAATATGTGTCTCCGTTTCCAACAACCACAATTTTGGAGGTTTGAGAGCTTATCATGTCACAGCTGTTGGAGAGACAGAAATACAGAAGAGCCATATGGCTAAACTTATACTAGCTCGTAAAAGACGGAACAAAGTCAAAATAATGACAACATATCCTAGCTAAAGTCAAAGGTATATTTAACATTGCCAAAAACTAAGTTGCCTATAAATGGCAATTCTCAAATTGTCATGCTTGATACATCCTTGATCTCACATAAGAGTTGTTTCTTCTCAAGTTGCAACTCAAATTGCCTAATACAATCATTAAAAACCATCTCCAGGGAAGAAAAAGACGTACAGTTTACCTAAGTCAGAATTAAACTAACATTTTAGCCTCGACTACCATTATTTAGCAAACCTACAAGCATTTCAAAGTAAACTAAACTGTTTAAACCTGGACTGCAACTACTGAACCCACTACAATATGCAATAAAGTCCAGCAACAAAATGACAGTAGATGCATTTATGAAGTAAAAACAACAAACATCACAAACCTGCATGGAACCTGGAGATGGTTGGATGTTCCAGCACAAAATCACAAGAATCAATGCGTCCAAACATATATGCTCCTTTTTGCGACCTGGACCATAAGAATTTGTTTAAAAAGCAACCATTGCACCTTAGCTATCCAGCAGTTGCTTTTCATACAACATCTACTACAGCAGTCGATGAAATTAGATCTAGTTGTAGAAGACAGCCTTTAAAGCTGTCCCAAGATATGCGTAGCAATTTCAAAAGCACATAGACTAGTTCCATAAAAGCAAAAAACGGAAAAGGAGAAACAACAAAAAGTAACCATAGGATAAGAAAAAAGATCACCGTAACATTTACATATTCTCCATGGTAAATCCATTTTGTCTAACGAATCCTAAGAGTAGCAGTACAGTATTTAAAGAAGATCATGATTATAATCTTCGATATTGGCAAGAATTACACTAACTACCACAACAAGCTGTAGTTCCCATTTATTCTTCTCTCCTGCAGTTGAGCTTTGCAAAGGAAAATATCACTGGTCAAGTCAAAGACTGACAAGTTTAGTTCCTCATCTGTCTTTCTTGTTACCACTCATTTTATCCTCGCATAACTGGCACATTTTCTAGGTTTCCTTCAAACATGGCCAGACCACCTTAACAAGTTTTCACACATTTCTTCCCTGTTGGTGACACCCCAATTTTTACTTATCTCTGTCCTTTCTATATTCTCATCTTTGCAACATCAACCCTGCTGTTTCTTAACAGCCGCTATTTGATCAATATGCATAACGAACCTTATAACTCATATAACTGTACGTCTTATAAAGAATTTCTTGTAATCTAACTCAATTTCAATACGCATAGGTCCAAGAGAACAATTGTAATGAGTTTGTGGTTATGTTTGCAACTAGTCAAACTATGGTTTAGATCAGAAGTCAAATTAGGAGCTCCTACTGGTTCTCTTTAAATCATATATGGTTAAATAATTTGAACTATGAATAGGCTAAATTAATGGGCAAATTGGCTAATTCTTAATCTGTTTAACACCCAGAATTGGTGACAAAAGATGCCAATAATTGGTCATGATATATCACGTAAGAGACTGCTGTTAAAATTTAGTCTCTGTATGATATAACCTACCATATGGATAAAATTATAGGAAAAAATGAGGCCATTCCACACAAGTTATTTTAGATTCTCCGGATTAATTAAAGTCCAGCTGCTAGCTTTATTTTCTTATCAAAAAGTGGCTTGATTATCTGAAAAAAGTTTCAAGCACAAATAAAAATGAACTTATAAAAAGAGATTTGCTTTGTTTGGTCTTCAGCAGTATCCAGTCAGTTTGATACCAATTAAGGTCCTAAAGAGTGCTCAAGGCTGATTAACCATTAAAGCTTGTGTTATATACAAGGTCCACCATCCCGTACTGTACCAATGTATCGAAGCCAGCTCGGTACGGTATGATATGTCGGTACTGAGCAGTACACTCAGGTGTACCACTCAGTATATATATATATATATATATATATATATATATATATATATATATATATATATATATATATATATATATATAATAGTTAAAAAATAAAAAAAAGGGCGACGTCCTCTCGTTCCTTCTCCCCACACGGGGAGACATTTCTTCTCTCAGCGCGGGGGAGAAGAAACGTCGTTTTCTTCCCCCCGCGGTTGTCGAAGATTCTCCCTACGAAGCACCAAGAAACCTGCAGCCGAGGATTGGGATTGGGATCAGAAGAGAAACGTCGGATCTCCAGGTACCGGTGATACCCATCGGTACTGCAAACCTTGGTTATATATCGATATTATTTTAAAAGAATGCTTTCCTTTTTCTTTTCACGCCAATCTTCTTTTCCCTTTGTTATGCTTCACCCTTCTTTTATCTCTCTCCTGCAGTTATCTATCTGTTCTTTCAATCAAGTACAGCTTTTAGTGTTGTTCTTAACAACATAATTTTCTTTTGGCTACAATTCCATAATTACACAGCTTTCTGGTAGCCACTGCTACAGAATAACCTCATCCATCATACAGCATCTTCCAGGTGGCCTAATCTCACAAAGGCTGCACTACAACCTTAAGTGACATTAGAGAGCCAGATGAAATACCCCAAATGTCCCCCCCCCCCCCCCCCACATTTGTCCATCCTGCTTAAACTATTAACTAATAGTTGCTTCATTCCCCTTTCTACTGAATAATAGATCATTAAAGATTTTGCTTTTTGAGACTAACTTGTCTATAACTATTCATTTCTCTTGCTATTACTAATGTTACACTTTCACATATTTGATATTAGTCCTACTTAGTCTAAAACCCTTAATTTCTAAATTGCTTTTTATACATTCTATTCAGTTGATCCTAACCTGAAAAAGAGTCAATCTTGAATATGCCTAGTGAATTTATACATTCAGAAAGCAAACTGGTGAAGAATAATACCTAATTCTCAATACTTGCCAGTCTCAATTGCCCTACACTTGTAGCTAGTCCCTCATACATGTACGTAACCACTTCTTTCTGTTCACCAAGCTGATTTCTTTTAGCCACCAATATTAAATATCTAAAAATTATATCATAAGACATTTTTATGAGTTATTTAAACCATATGCAACTTTATTCTTTTCTCTATATTTTCTCAATATATACTCAGTTACTAAATTGATCTTCCCATGAAGAAACCAAAATAAATATTGAAAAGACTTGTTTCAGACTTTAACCTCTGTTTAATCACTCATCCATAATTACAGAATACAGCTTATTGGCCAATTCCCATGACAGTTCATGCAACTTTAGATATATCCTTTGTTCTTAAACATCTATACCAAGAACCATAAAATGTTTTCTTAGTTTTCAAGAAAACTAATTAGCTAAATTGATCAAGCAAGATGCACCTTGATCTCCCAAGAACTTCAACACCTCAATAAGGATAGATATGGATGTTGCACTTTCATCTATTTTCAACTCCATCCTTTTATTACGTTTTCTTGACAGTGAGCCTTTGAGCCAAAGTTAGGTTGTTCCTTTACGACCTACAGGCTACAGGACCAAATTCAAGTCAAGGAAGCTACTTCTCAAATTGCAAAGTTGAAGCTACATATGTTGGTCCTCCCCAAAGACGACATTGGATTGAGTCTCATGAAACGGACAGGTCCTTTTCTTATTTTCTTTTTTCCTTTACCTTCTCTAGTTGTCCAAACAAACCTATAGTTCCAGATTTCAACAATACTTCCTAGTTCTCTATCTAAAGAAAGACTAAATTGGGAAATTAGGGCTCCCAAGTTGCATGCATTATTGAGAGAAGCTATTGAACATATTACCCTAAGAGCCACAAAATAGGAGGTAAACACTCCTAACGGCAACTATCACTCCCAATCTGACGGTAACTTAATGTGATGCACATGCAATTTATAAGGGATGGAACCTGCACTCCACTAACAATGCAAACCTCAACAAAGATATATGGAAGAAAACGCAAACAAAGATTTTTCCTTCATCCAAGAAATGCAAGACGAAACACTTGTAACCAACTCACAGCAGAAGAAAAATGAGATACAAGAAAAAGAGATTCAAACATTGAGGGCAAGAAAGGGCTAACACGTCCAATTGTTCGATGATGACGCCGTCCTTGAGGACCTCGAGGAAGAAAGGTTGCGCGGGGGGCTCGCTCCATGATGGAATCGAGTAAGGAGCAGCCAATTTTTCGCTCTGAGATCCAGAGGAAGAAGAAGAAGAGGCACTAGGACTAGGTTTTTCAAGATCCTTCGATTCTGATTCCGGAGCGATGCTGTCCGCCGCGACACCTCCGTGCTGCTGCCCACTGGCTTGCCCGTCCTTTTCATTGGATGGATCGCCATCAGTGTGTTCGGGATCAGTGTCAGGTTTAGGGTTTCGCGGAGCCGGAGGACCCATCGGAACCTTCATGGCTGCAGAGAAGAATAGAAACCCCTCCCCCTCCGGGAGAAGTCGAGACGGCGGTAATTTATATCTGATTCGGGGGTGTCCACGTAATATGATACGATTTATGGACGTAAATGTAAATGTTCTGCAAACTCGTTAATTATATAAAAGGTCCACCAATGTTTTTAAATTTGCACATTCTACCACCCATAAATGAATCTTTATTATTATTATTATTATTATTATTTTTTTAGGATAAGTAACAAACATTATGATACACTGTGAAAGTTTAATCTTTTATCATGAAGATAAATCATATATCTTTTATATTCTTATTAAAGTTTTGAATCCTAATGATTTTTTTTCCTCAAGTTATATGTATATCGGATTTTACTTCCACATAAGAAATAAAAGAAAGCTTAACGATTAGATGGAAGTTAAATTAACCATAAAAAAAATAAACAAAGGGATTAAAGTGCACAAGAAAAAGGATCTAAAAAGTAAAGACTTGTATATAAACAATTAGACGTAGAAACTTTCTAGTTTGCAAACATAAAACTTGATGGCTCATGTTGGTGGAGTTCGACAATCTCATTTGCAAACATAAAACTATTATGTAGCTTGCTAAGATAAATAATAGTGGCCGGAGGACAAGTTGGAGTGCTTCATCGTTGTGTCAGTGGTTGGCTAAAGACAAAAAAAAAAAAAAAAAAAAAAAAAATCACATTGACATTGCACTTCTTCTCCATGAAATTTCTTAGGGGCTACATCACAATTGGAAACTTTTTATGAGATGCTTACATGGACACTTTTTATCTGGAAAAAATGGCAAATCACAGAGCAAATGCATGCAGATCCTAAAGATTGAAAGCTCTGCCACAAGTTTATAGATCTCAATCAGCATGGTATCAGAATGCTCCAGCATGTATCATCATAAGCTTTTCAGTTCCAAGTAAAAAAACACAAAACATACAGCAGCCTCATGGATCAGCAGATATTGACTGTTGCTTCAACATGACAAAGTAAACGGATGTCTCACTTTTCACATGTGGATGATGCAAATACTTGATAACAATTGTGAATAAAGTGAGAGACAACCAAATTATCTAGAACTGGATAGCTTCAGTTGATTGATAAGAAAAAAAAAAAAAAGTAATATAACAATGTTCATAAAGGTACCAAGGTAACATAGGTTGTGGCACAAACTAAGATTTAAAACAATGTGATGTTCAAGGCAAACCACAAATCCATAAAGCAAGCAAACAGCAACATTATATATCCAAAAACATGATCAACCCCGTAGCTTGTGCTCCTGATTCTTTTGAACTTCCCAAGGGAACAAGAAGCGACAACTGAACTTGAGAACAAAGTTTCCAAGGCGGTCCAGCTGTTTATTTGATGACACGTTAACATCAAGTTAACCAGGACCGACCTTTGGAATGTCATAATGCTCACTGAGGTTTGCCAGATACTGATTGAAATCCTGAATGCGGTCTCGGTGTGATTTGTTTGCTGTCTTCGCCAGCCTTTTCACGTTAATTCTCTCCCTCTGATCAATATATCGCCTTTCTGCTGGAGTCAGCTGATCATCGCCAGATGGAGCATGTCCTTCAGTCCCTAGCTTGTCAGTTTCAGTCAGGCCTTCGGTAGGATCATCTGCCGACAATCCAGAACTCCCACCTTGAAGTAAAACAAAATTTTAATAGCAGAATAATTTTGCAAATACAAATTTTTAGTTAGGCATATGAAATCAGTGAACTTTATGTAGCACCAGAAAAAGCAAATGCATCTCATGAAAAAAAGGAGGATGCAAATACAACAGATTAGTTGGTCGGAAAACCAGTCAGTAATCTGAAACATTTGATATGTGCTTATTTAAGCAGATTTCATTTTTGAATAACATCATAATTATGATAAAAAGTCAACCTGCTGGAAGCTCATCGTTTCCAATCTGAGAATCCTCCTTGTTGTGTCGCTTCGTTTTCTTTTTCTTCACCCCACCAGCCTTCACATCCAATGCTTTCCCCTTCAATTTAAGCTTCCCACCAACAACAACATTCTCATATGCAGACATTTACCTACTAAAAGGAAGAACAAGGAAGTCACTCAGAAGCACAAAGAGTAAATGATAGCAATAGGAACGCAAACCTAAGAGCCTCCTAGTAATGTATTGCGGAGTGTTACCAAAGGCGACAGAGGGTAAGGTTCCAAAACGCCTGAGGGCAAGGCGAGACGCTCACCGATATAAAAATTATAGAAAATATAATTTAGAAGAAAATCAATCATTAAAATAAAAATTAGACAAAAATATGAGTTCCATATCATTTCGTATTCAAATTATCACCCTGAAAACATCAAATTATATCCATTTAGCCATCTAGAAACTATTAAAGTACTAAATTGTCTAAATCTAACAACAAAATCACAAAACAAAAGAAGATTAACATCAAAACTAACACAGAGATAACAAATACAGTAATTAACACAAACAATTCATAAACTATTAATCTGCAACAATTGACTATTATAAATGAGAGTTAAAATTTGTTGTGCAAGGGAGTCGAGAATAGGAGGTCAACCGAGAGTAGAAGGGAAAAGAGGGAGGGGGCTGAAAGCAGGGGAAGGCAAGGATGTGAGCCCAGAGATAACAAATACAGTAATTAACACAAACAATTCATAAACTATTAATCTGCAACAATTGACTATTATAAATGAGAGTTAAAATTTGTTGTGCAAGGGAGTCGAGAATAGGAGGTCAACCGAGAGTAGAAGGCAGAAGAGGGAGGCCGAAAGCAGGGGAAGGCAAGGATGTGAGCCCAGAGCAGGGGGCTCGCAACAGCAAGGGGCGAAGAGGAGGGAGGGGTGGTGGCTGCCGAGAGAAAGAGAGAGACAGGCAGAGAGGGTCGTTGAGGAAAAAAACCATCGGAGAGAGGGAGAGAGAGAGGAAGAAGAGACACCTGAGAGAAAGAAGGAACCGCTCGCCGCTGTGGTCCGCGAAAGGGAAGGGAAGGCACTGGTCGTTGGTCGATCGGATCGCTGCCTGCTTTGCACGCAACAAGGAGTAGGAATCGAGGATGCCTAGGGTTTTCCAACGAGAGGGGCGAAGACAAAACGGGATGGGAGGAAGAGGGGGTTTGGTGGAACCCAACTCGGGGCGTGACTCCTCGGCCCCATCCAACAAACTACGGGTGCCCACTTTTGAAGTGCCAATCCAACGGCCACGCTGACTCACTGACGTACACGAGGAGGAATCCCTCTCCTCTCCTCCCCTCCCCTCCCTCCCTCCCTCCCTCTACAAGCCAATAATTAATTATAAATACCACATTTGACGTCCACCATTTTTTATAAGCAATTTTTTATAAATACCACATCATCAATTGCAAGCAACCCGGTTTTCTTATTATTTTTTTTGAATGATAATTAATCTGTCACGTCGGCTCGACTTGACAGTCTAGCCATATCAGCCCGACAACCGCGTCGGCACTCTAGAACTCTTGGGGCCATTATCGACAATCACCTCAATAAACGCATGTGACCCTTCATGCAACACCGCCGATTCAATAGGTTGTATTGACAATCGACGGTTTTACCGAACGAGACCCCGAGAATAGACGAAGGCAATGGCTCGCACAGATAAAGTCATACCCACAGGTCAGTCGAAGATGTCGCGCCTATTAAACACCCTCAAATATGAATACCCTCACTGTAGCACACGGGAGGGAGACTTTTTTCGAAAAAATCCTATTCGGAACTCTCCGACCTCTTCACCACCTCAACTTCCAACTTAGTCATCGAAAGGATCACGTTGGATACACATGATCCGACGAGAGCCTTATTTGTAGGACTCGACCGCAGCCCGAAGTCAATCTAGTGGACTTTCCGACCCGAGGAGCTACGATTGACCGACCGAAGCTCAACATCTCGACTAAGACGCCCCAAGTCACCCAGTCGCAACTCGAATAATCCTAAGTACACTGGTCCAACCATACCATGATGACTCCCCCAAAATCCAACAAATCTTTTAAAACCAATGATAACAGTATCAGCAGGTTGAACCGTCAACGAGCCGAAAGAAGAGTCTGCTAGTGTGTTCTGAACCTGGATTGGATTGCAGTCTAAACGGTAAGCTCTCAAGTTTGGTTTAAGCAGAAAAAAACGAAGTTAATATTATAAGTTGTTAATGGTCTAGTCGATGATTGTAAGTGGCAAAGGACCCTGCCTGCCTGCTCCTCCTATAAGGTGTCACAGACTTGGGATGGAAGGATGTACAACAAGTGCGTCGTGTGAATTATCTCAGACAATCTATAGTGTTGATAGAGATACACAACTCAATTTAGCAATGTCATCACCCACCCACCCACTGCTTCAAACAAGATTGACCGGCCAGCCAAAATATCTGATGTGATCTTGTTAGGTATCAAGTGGGAGAACAGGGTTATCCCCAGCCTTGGACAATGTTTAATAAATGAACAAGAATTGGAGTTGCGCAATCAACAATGATGAATAAAAGATACAATGTTTAAATGAAGAAGAAGAATGGAGTTGCTCGATCAGCAAAGATACAAATGTTTAAATGAAGAAAGTTGCTCAATCAGCAAAGATGGATACAAGATGCAATGTTTAAATGAAGAAGAAGAAGAAGAATGGAGTTGGCTCAATCAGGATATAAGATACAAACAATGTTTAAATGAAGAAGAAGAAGAAGAATGGCGATGCTCAATCAGCAAAGATGGATAAAAAGATACTTTCATGAAAATGTAGTCAACTATGACCACAAATAACAGTCTTAGTGCAATCAACACTGATGAGGTATAACAAATCACCATAATTAGCATGTTACCTGGAACATAAGAATCACATGGGTGCATCTAAATCTCTGTTAATACACCCTACTTTGGGACACAGGCAGTCACTACTGTGTTTCCTAACTGTTCCCAATTGTTGATAACTGAAACTTAATTAGAG
This sequence comes from Ensete ventricosum, assembly GCA_029747655.1. Lineage (NCBI taxonomy): Eukaryota > Viridiplantae > Streptophyta > Magnoliopsida > Zingiberales > Musaceae > Ensete > Ensete ventricosum. The sequence goes on along the minus strand of JAQQAF010000006.1, from coordinate 57,163,209 downwards.
TACAAGCAAAAAAAAAAAACAGTTCTTTGTTCTCAGCTAAAAGGAAACAATGTAGCTTTACATGTACCACTACAGCAGTAAAATAAGAAGCTCATCTCAAATCATTATGTTGATTTGGTCTTCAAACCATCACTTGTAGGATCTGTCGACAAAAGAAACTTATCATTGTGATCAACACTTGCAGCAAAAACCAGTCCTATTATTTCTAATTTCATTAAACCACATCGATATCAACCTGAGGTTGCAGCTCACTTCTTGACTGTTTCAAGGCTTATGAAGATTCATTGGAAGGCTTATCCTCTTCTGCATTTGGTTTTATTGGAGTGTCTGCCTCCATCTCGGTTTTGAGGTCATTGATGCTCTTCTCCAGTTCATCAATCCTGCTTCCCATTTCATCTAGTGTGTCTCAGTTAAAAGGAAACAACTTACACTTCTTCATACAAAAAAAGCTTCAGCAAGAGCATGAGGATGCATCTAAAGCAATAGCCAACGCGCAAAAGTAAGACAATTGTTTGAGAAAGAACAAAAGAACAAATCTTTGCGTCCTTTATAATAGCAAAGTTGGATCAGAATAGTAGTCCCCGACACACCCCCCAAGGATTAGGACCTCAATTTTATTACCCAAAAATCAATCATAGAGACTTCAAATAGAAGATCGGTTCAACTAAATACAACTTCTGATATTTAAAACATTTAGAAACCAATATGTGATATATATATATGCTGATGATATTGTTTTAGTTGACGTCAGTCTCAATGAAATTAATCTTAAACTTGAGCTATGGAGGCAAGCCTTATAATATAAAAGTTATAAATTGCGTAGAAGACAATAATTCTATATACAATTCTCTACCATTCATGTAAAAGGAGAGGGCAAGCTTCGAAGCCATAGTAAAATTGCTCATGTGCAATCCACATTTAAGTTACAAAAACAACCTCTCTGCTTTTAGAGGCAAAGTCGTGTAGATCTATCAAAATACAGGAGCTTGTTGATTGGGCTGCCCTTTTAGTAAATATACAAGAACATTAATAAAATATTGCATCTTGCAATTACACTCCTATTATACCCTAAATCACCTCGACACTGAATTCTAATTAGTATATCCCTATTCTTAATTGAACTCTTTGTTGATAGCAACTAGGATTTAGATATGATAACATATATGATCTAAATATGATTTAGATATGATTTTCCCAACTGAACAAGGAAATCTCGTAGATTAGTTAAGGGAAATCCTCCTCTTTACTTGTATAAATAGATGATGAATCAAGGAACTTAATTGGGCTTTTCATTATTACTTCCTATTTCAACATAGTATCAAAGCCCCTCTCTCTCTAAGAGAGATTTACCTCTTCTTTCTTCGCTGTCCAACGACAGCTTCTCCCCCACGCGCCCGGAGGACAATCCTCTGTGGTCACAAGCCCATATCTCCCTCCGCTGCCACCTCCGTAACGGCCGTTGCCTTCAACCGCTCATGACCCTTCTGCGTCACCAGCATCTTCTTCCGCAGTGCGCTTCTTCTGCTACAGCCGTCGGATCTCCTCTTCCTACCACCGAGGTCCCCTCGCTACCAGTGCCCTCTCCCCTACCTTCTTCTGCTGCAGCCGCTGGACCTCCTCTTCCTGCCACCGAGGTCCCTTCGCTGCCAGCGCCCTCTCCCCTATCAATTCTCCACCTCGCTGTCCAACGATAGCTTCTCACCGATGCACCAGAGTTCCACCAACCTCTTGCTTCCTCGATGTGGTCACCAGGGTCGGCGCGTACGCAGAGCCGATCTAATCGGTGCTCATCCACTCTGTTGCACGTGATCTCTGCCGAGGGCTCCTCCTCCTCGATCTAGCCACTGCTGTCGTCGTATTCTCCAACCTCCCAGAGCCCCCTCTACCACCTCCACCCGACTCGGGATCCAGGATCTATGCTGAATCCAGTCCGACTCCTGGCTCTTGGTCGCGGTCCACAGTCCCTCCTCGGCCACGGCATATATCTTTTCTTGCATGGTCCGTCGTCGCTCTTCTTCTCCTACGGGGCACCCTTGCTGCACGTGACCACGTGGCCCTGCCCCGACGACTGCGGTCTCTACGCCCACAGCCTCTCCCGGTCGCTGCATCCATCAAGACCTCCTGGTCCTGATCTCCAAGTCTGGCGCCTACATACTTTCTTTCGCTGTCCAACGACAGCTTCTGCTCCACCCACTGCTGTGCCTGCCCCGTGCCGCACCAGCTTCTGCTCCACCCACTACAAACTCTTTTCATTACATCGGTTCAAGATCGACGTCCTCGATAGGAGCTCAATCTTACGGGGGCATGATAGCAGCTAGGATTTAGATATGATAACAGATATGATCTAGATATGATTTAGATATGATTTCCCCAACTGAATGAGGAAATCTCGTAGATTAGTTGAGGAAAATCCTCCTCTTTACCTGTATAAATAGATGATGAATCAAGGAACTTAATTGGGCTTTTCATTATTACTTCCTATTTCAATTTGTTAGCCCAAAAAAAACAATAACATAATTCTCCAATGCATTTAAATATTCTATAATGTCTTTGAATTTTCAAAGAAAAAGATCCCATATGCTTTAATGACATAAATCTTTGTAGAAAGATGGAATTGTGGAGCTATGCACACTTATTCTACCAAACCAGTTAAATATGTACTTACATGACCATTTAAAATCCTCGCTTATCTTTTTTCATAATAACCAAAATCACCTCCACATAAAGCGAATTCTGATTAGTATATTCCTACTCTTAAATGAACCCATTATTAGCCCATAAAAAACCATAACATAATTCTCAAGTGCCTTTAAACATTCTATACTATCTTTGAATTTTCAAAGAAAAATTTCCATATGCTTTGATGTACTAAATCTCTGTAGAAAAATGGAATTGTGAAGCTATATGCACTTATTCTACCAAACCAGATAAATATGCAATACCGCAACCATTTAAAGTCCTCATCCATAAAATGAATGAGCAATTCACTAATATTTTTTCATAATACCTAAGTTACAAAAGAAAGAAATAATCATAGTGAACCATTTTACAAAATTTGATACCTTTGATGATCTGGACCTTCACTGTAACTTAAGGTTTCCTAGGTTTTAAAGAGAAAAATCTAAGCATGTGGAATAACAGATTAAAATACTATATATAAATACACACACACACATACACAAATATATATATAATCAGTTTTTCTTGAAAATAAAGTGACACTTGTATTTTAATCAATAATCCAATATACGTATTACTACATCTTAAACCATCAAAAACTTCAATTCTTCATTGTATGTGTCCCATCCTATATTTAAATCAACAGTAACATGGCTTGAGTATCAAAAGTTTGGTCTATCAAACACACCAAAGAAATAGGCAATTTTAGCTAGCATACTAAACCATGGGAAAATTCATTGAAAGGATATACATGTCAGACTTTGATTAACTTAGAATAACTTAATCATGGGAGAAGAGCATTTCCATTAGCTCAAAACTAGGAAAGAGAAAGAATTATCATTCCCTCTAAACTCAATATTAAATCACAACCAATGTTACCTTGCGACATCTCCATCTCTGTTTAGCAGTTATTTCTTGAAGTTCCAAATGTACTTGAGAAGGAGATAGTGAGAATATGATGTTATCATGGATTGAACATGCACTAAACATGTGCAGGACACAGGAACACAACAACATCTTGGCTACCACATAATCCACTAAAATAGGTAAGCAAGACTAGCGTTAACACGGGATAGTAAAAGGATATTCTTTGCAACTATGCCCTCAGACATTGCCTGGAACCTGGTTTGCTGCAAAGTCATTTTTTTGGTTAAAAACATCAAGCATGTATAGTCTCTGCAAGAAACAAAAACATTTTCCAAAAGTACTGGTGACAATACCATCTGCACCAGAAGGTTTTGAACCTGAAAAGGCAAAAAAACGAAGATTGTTGAAGTGAAACCTATTTGTGAAAAGAAAAAAGGTATCAAATTATTCGATGAAAAGTTTAAACATTTAGAAACTGAAGCTGAATCCTTCACCATTACATAAATAAAAACTACGTCAAGTTAAACATGTCAATTTGCAGACTGAGATATCAAAATGGAACTGATTCCTACTCTTCTAGCTACCGGTTGCATAACGATGAAAGAAATTAAAAGATTTTAGCAAGGAGACAATCAATCTAAAATAGTAAGAATGCAGCATGACAGTACTCACAAATGCTGTCATATCAGCGGTATTCTGAAATGAACCTTCAGATTCTTGATCAGCCTGCTGTATTCTCAACAAGTCCATTTAGCACATATAACAGATATTATTCAACAAACATCTATTTATAAGCCATAAATGTTAATGACATATGCAAACAGTTAATAAGCTGCATGCAACAATAAGGGGATTTTAGATGAACGGAAAAGATACAACAAGAACCAAAATTTCATTCTGCACATATGACCCAATAAAAAAAATATCATACAACATGATTCTATTGAAGACAATGCTAATGATGGTGCTGATAGTATTTGTGCAACAAACCCTGAAAACATAATGCCAGCAGACTCCAAACTTTACTTGTTACAACAAAGGCATCTGCAGATGTTGCTTATGTAGAGGTACAAAAGATTACCATGTGCAACAAGAAGCACAAAGTCAGGTGTAATTCAAAGCAAAAAATCAAATAAATCAGGACACATGCAAACAAAAAAAAGTAGTTGAGCATTTTGGAGAGTACAAACAGCTTGAAGCAAAATGAATTCAAGAAAGACGAGTTGACGGAGAGAAAGAACAAATCCACCACTGTAACTTCAAAATTTTCCCATCTGAATGGGTAATATAAACATAGACTAAACTAACACAAAATGCATAGCAAGACTACCTCCAATCTTCCTAAAAGAAAAAGGAGAATAAAATAAAATAATATTTGTTTATGATAACTTTTCTAAAGAACATTATAGGACTGTGACATATTAATATAAGAACGAAGATAGCTTTCCAGAAAGTAACGAGATTGCTAATATCAGAAAGGAGATGAAATACTTCACCCCATACAATCTTTCTTTTTGCCATGTCACTGAATGGAAGTTCAACCATCCAATCTAGTGGATATAAGCAATAGTGCTTTATTAGGGCAGCTCTGATCATAATGTACAAATAATAAATATATGTGATCGATCATCAAAGAGCATCTTTGTGACAACTAGGCCTAGAAGCAAAACCATTTTGTAGAAAGGCCACAGAAACTTGCATGGATAAGCCATGAACCGACCTGTCTAGCGAAAATAAGCTAAAATCCGGTCACCTCGAAAAGGAAATTTGTGTTTGGATGGTTTACAATTTCACCTAACTTGTATGTGAAGGAAAAAGGTAAAATTTAAACAGAGAACATTATGGCTTCCTGTAATGAATTTGAATCCAAAATAGAGAAATTAGACAAGTATATGACAAAGAACGATATGGTGTGCTAGAAGACTCCATAATCAACAAAAATCCACTACAAACGGGTATATACACTCATATACATATAATCGCCACAAATCCATAATGTCAATCAGAAAACGATTCCATGGGTTCAAGCATCATTTTCCCACCTGAGTCCAAGCGAGAGCAAAATCCACCAGAGGCATACCACGAGCATGAAGATGGATGCAATACGAAACCTCCAAATCTCCCAGTAAGGAGATGGAAGGCAAAGAAGACAGACAGGATGCATCGGGGTACGAGATCGATCGATCGATCGAAAGAGATGGTGGGCTCAATGCACGAGATGCTTAGGGTTAGGGGGTGTCAACATACATACCTTGGGGGCGAGAGGATTAGTGGAGGCCATGGCGAAGCGACTGAAACCCTAGAGTTGGCGAAAGCGAAGAGCGGCTCCCGCAGCCTCGTCTTCGCTATCACCACAGATGGAACGAGGAGACCGGTTTTAAAAAGACAGGATTAGAAAATATGGTAATCCTCAATTTAATAAAAGAACATTTTATTCCAAGTGTTAATGCTATATATATATATATATATATATATATATATATATTATTTCGTTATGACATTTTTACGTATCAAACCAACACTCTTAATTGTGTATCATTTTGAACTGCTATTTTTACCTGAATCAGTGGTATGTATGTATGTATGTATGTATGTATGTATGCGGGCAGTTACCTCAATCAATCGGCAAATGGAGATGCAGGCAAAACAGAGCTCAAATTATTTCGTTATGACATTTTATCATTTCGTTTTTTGAGAATATTAGATATAATATAAGGAACATACGACAATAATATAAATATCATCGATATGAACGATTTGATCCTTGTTTGGAGTGTACGTACCCAAAAAGGTAACTTCAATTTCGAATCCCCACAAATTGTATTATTTATTTGTTGGTTAATTCGTTTCCTTACTGCCTCTCTCTCTCTTGTGCTTTTGTTTCTTTAATCAAAACATAATAACTACATAAAAAGGTTATTACGTTGCATATGACGTGATTTCCACAATCCTATGGAATTTCTACATGACGTAATAATATATATTATTTTTTTAGATTGTATTATATATTAGTGAGTTTAAATTAGACAGACAATGAAAAGATTATATTATTATACATCGGAGGAGTTCTCATAAGATTAGTGAGTATAATTCATGAACATAAAACATAAGGAGAAGTAGGACGATGGTGGTGGATCCTTCTTCTCCTCATCGACTTCATTCTTCTGTGTGTGTATATATCTATATACCTACTCAACAAGCACAATGAGAACACTACACACTAACCTACAGACTCTTTGTAGTCGGAAAAAATGACCACGATGTATGTATGTATGTATGTATGACAGGTGCAACAACTAGTGAAAAGCTATGGAGATTACACTAAATAAATGCTATCGCCATACACAAAAAAAAAAAAAAACACAGAAAGCTATGGAGATCACCGATCTAATGTTTGTGTTTCTTCACTGCCTTTATGTTCAGCAGAACATCACTTGGTATCCAAGGGAAGCTGAGGAATGTGGTTTCCATATGATAGTCCGGGTGGTAAGTCACATGATACCATGCCGATGCCATCCTCCATAAGTCGCTCTCAGCACAGCTACATCTGAACCACCCTTCAACCTCCTGGTGCAAGCTTCGAACCCCCACTAGCATCCGATCTTTCATTTCTCCATACCTCTTCTTATCCTTTTGCAGGTACATGGACTTGTTGCGAAGGTTGCCGGTCAGTATCTCGTCTTCGTGTTCTGCCCCATAGTAGTTCATCAGTGAGCTCAACTTCTCAGAGTACCGATCATAATACTCTTTGGCGGGTGATAAAAATGCCTCGAAACCTTCAACTTGGATATCATAATCATAAGCAGATACTTTGGAGATGGTGGCATCGGAATTTAGGTCTTCGGAATGAATTGAAGCTGCTCGGTACAGTTTTCCGATAACTCCAGGGGAGATGAACGTGGACCTATCCCATCTTTCCATGAAATCTGGGAACTCTTTGGGTCTGAGTACTCTTGGCATTTCAGCTGGAGCTCCAGTTTTTGCAAAGTCAACAGCCTCGGAATGAAGGTTTGCGAGTTCAAGGCACTTGGGACTCCTGGCTTTCATTGGTTCGCTGTCTGCATAAATCAGATGAGTGGTTGATATCACACCCAGGGTGTCATTGATCATGTAATCAACAAAGAACTTCTGGATTTCCTGCAATTGGAGAAAAAGGAAAACAAGATGAGACACCCGCAAAAGATCATGATATGCCCAGCAGAAGTTAGCATAAAACTTTTCTCAGGAGGTAATTTGTCCTACAAGCAGAACTACTTTAGTTAAAGCAAAAAATTGTAAATATCTCTATGGATCATTGGTTCATGAAATTACCCAGTGAAGCACGGAATTGAGACCTTACTTTCAATGGAACATGGATTCTACTCGTAACTGAATGGTGCCTGGCAAGATAATTGTTCAAGACAGTTTACTATCATCCTCATAGCAATAAAAATATATATGCACGACTTTTATCTGACACATTATTGGGAATCGATACTTGAGAAAAGATACATCATCCCTTGGACAATATGTTAAATTGAAAAGGATACCAGCCATTTTTACCATCACATGGACACATCTAGAGCTCATTTCTACTTTAAAGGCATGTGTTTGCCAAACAAAAACAAATGCATTAATAGGCATTCAAACCAAGGTTCGTCAACTCGTATCGTACCGGCATACTGTACGGTACAAGTGTATTGAGCGGTATGCTCTAGTGATTCACTCGGTATATATATATTATTATAATAATAATAATTAAAAATAACAAAAAGAAAGGACGACGTCGCCTCGTTCCTTCTCCCCACGCAGGGAGAAGAAACATCTTCTCCCCGAGAAGCCCGTGCGGGGAGAAGAAACATCCCCGCGATCGCCGAAGCTTATTCTCCACACAAAGCCTCATCGAGGCTTCTTCTCCCCATGGGCGATGGATCGAGATCGTTGAGGGAGAGCGACATCGAATCTCCTGGTTCTCCCCTTTCTTCTCCCTCGGCTGATACCGCCCGATAGCAGGCGGTCCGCGTACTGGTCTGCTGGCGGACCAATACGTACCGCCCAGTACGGGCGGTACCCATCGATATTGCAGATCTTGATTCAAACTACAACCTCTAGCTGGATCTCAATTGCATTAACTTAATGCCCAAAATTTACAAGCTTATGAAGATATCAGCACGGTATCTTGTATAAGTCATATGCCAACCTGTGTTTTGTCTATGCTATGGAAATATGTAAAATTTTTAAGCTGAAGGAAAAATATAAAATTGACAGTTCATTGATAGATGAAATTACCCAGTAAAGAGTGGAACTGACACCTTACCTTCCCATGGAATCAAATCATTACTCTCATAGGTTCTACGGGTAATTTATGCTGCATGAGCTTCGAGACAACTATCATTCTCACAGTAATCAATATATGTATTTGATCTCAAGCACAAAATTGGTAATTGATATATGAGAAAAGATGCATCATACATTGGAGAATGTTTTAAATTATAATGATACCAGCCGTTTTACTGCACTCTGGCACATACAGAACTCTCAAAAGCTCATGGGTTTGCCAAACGAAAAGCAAACATATCAATTACAGTAGCTTTAATGGCCAAACTTAATGAACTTACGAAAATATTAGCACACTATCTGGTATGTCAGCACAATATCTGGTATGTCATAGACCAACATGTGTTTTCGTCTATACTACAGAAGTAAAATACCAGTAACAAATATCCCAACATAAGAGTCTTCCCTTGTTAATTGCACAAAGAGTATAATAAAGTAACCACAACATCAATCACTACGGATGCAAGTTAGAAAATACCTCTAGTGTCACATTATGATCCATGAGCCGTGGCCTTCGGGGAGTGTAATCCATTGGTGTATCAGTTTCTGGTGGGATAAGATTTTTGTCCCAACAAACGAAATACAGGTCACCATCCAAATCTCCACCTGAACATTCATTTGGATGAGGCCTGCATATAGATGTTTATGCACATTAGCAACATGTTTTACATAAAAAATACTTAAGAAAACATTTGAGATGCATATCAAAATTCCAAGATATAATAATTTCACCAGAACCAACCTATCAAACAGGCTACAATTGTGTTTGACCTGATTATCCAAGGTACTTATAAATTATCCAGCACACTGAAAGGGATCAGATGATGAAGGTTCCACTATCATTTGAGGTTTGTCTTCATCCCTAGTTACTTATAATTACTAATAGTAATTAGGGATGTAAAAGTGAATTGGCAAAACTGAGAAACTGGACCAAACCAATGCCTTTGATTCAGTTTGACTTGGTTCCACTATATCGGTTGGTTTGGTTCAGTTCAAACCATGACGAGAACCGGAAAACTTTTTTGTTCAGTTCAGTTTTAAGACTTAATAAAACCATACAATCCAAACAAAACTGAACATTGTATAATCATACCATATGTCTGTGTCAAATTAAGAAAATGTCTTTTCTATAAGTATTGTGTTGAGATCGGTAATGACACTAAGAGGCGGTGGATCACTGCAAGTGTGAGTTTGAAACCTTTTTGCAAATCAAGAAGCAAGTCAAGCAAAAGAAAAGTATACACAAGTCTTTTAAAGTGGTTTGATCTGCAGCTCAAATCCAATTATGATTCCTCGTCCCTTGAGGCTATTGGTATTCACTGATGATGTTCCCTCAACAGGTGAAGGTCAAGACTCTTACACCTTCCTCCTTCCAAGATTATGGAGGCAACTTTACCCTTGGGAGAAGTTCCTCTTCACAAGGTCTCTCTTTCACCCTGTCTAACTAGTAACTCCACTCAAATCACAGGGGTTGAAAGACCAGAAGGGAATGAAACTTCAAGGGATTAACCCTTCAGAACTCAAAGAGAATTTTCACTCTTGCACTTAAAACACTTGAGCTTTATCCATTATCTCAATGACTCAATCAACCCAGGTAGTAGGTGTATATAGACGCTCCAAGTCTTTCTTTGCTGTAAAAAATCAGTATACCGGCAGTGTGGTATTACAATCGATCATGGGGATACTATAGATCCCCAGGGTGGTATCACAGCATGGACTGGGCGGTGCTTTTGCATGAGCTAATTTCATCCCAATCTTAGACTTCAGTCCAATTTCAGCCAAATTTTCATCCTTGTCCGTACATGATCTTGTTTACTGATTTTTTCACACCTCTTTTAAATCTTAGATGTATCGGAATAATACTTCTTGAAATCAAATCAATTTTAAATGTCTGCATATTTACTCAATAAAATAATTAGTCCATCAAGCTCATCGATTGAGTTATTCCTCGTCAAAATACAAAGTCAAGATATTGTACTTAATTATTATTGATAATGCCATAATTATAAAAGTATTACATAATAGATATACTTGTATGTTGTGCATTTACTAAATTATAATGACACATAACATAGTGTCCCAAAAATACAATATATTTTCAAAATGAACAAAAGCCAAAGGATTTGGTAATTTTCCTATAGGTCAGTCCAATTTAAATTCTAAAGTGAATGTGTTTGGTTTGACTTCTAAAGGAAACATGCTTGGTTAGATTTATAAACGGAACATGTTTGGTATGGTTTGAAGTTTCCTTAGAAGACAAACTTAGCACTCCCAAATGAAGATTATTAGGAGCAAAGACCACATTACTTACCTGAAAGACATGAAATTGAAACATGCTAGAGACAACAACCGCCTCAGCAATGCAGAAAAAGAGCAAGGAGCTCCCTTGACCAAAGATCAATGGGAGACTGGAATATCATTATTGTTTGGTTGGTTTGGTTTTCTCACAGCTGGAATTTGCTTGCAATAGGACCACAAAACAGAAGTTCACAGAAAATAGGGTTTGGGCTACTAGTGTTCCCTCTTATACCAACTATTGCAAGATTAATGCATATGAATGACTGTGTGCAAGAATATTGTGATTACACAAAGACCAAATCAGTGGTATGCTTCTCCCCATGAGTTCCTACCTATTTAGCAAAATTTCAAAAGCATTTTTAATAGGTGACTTAAAGATTATTGATCATAATTTGATAGGTAACTGAATGATAGACAGACTGATTCATTATTGAGAGGCAATTGCAAAAATATCTTTTAGTACCTAACCTTTTAAAAATAAACAAGAAACACGCATCAAGGGTGAAAATATACTCCTTCAGAGAACATCCAACAGCAGAAGTTTTCTCCATAAAACTATTTTAAAATTTTAGAAATACACTGACCTCTTTCAGCCGGTTAAATCTGGATGTTGTACAGAAGCAAGTTTAAGTGCCACATCAAGGAGGCATAGATCCAGAAAAGAAGTTGGGAATCGTAGTTCTGAAGAGTGAAGACATAGGACCAAGAGCAAGATAAGGGAGATCATAAGGGTGAATGAAGAAACATTCATGGAAATTTCCAGCTAGTTTCTCATATGGAGTTATAATTAGCAATATTTTATTAAATGAGGACAACTAGATGTCTGTAGGGATGAAAATTTACTATCTTGCTACTGGAATATCTAACCAGAGCTTGCTATTTGTGTTATTTTCGATTGAGAGGACATCACACAGACATAAACATTTTCTTCTCTAGATATGAAGAATATTTATCAGAACTTCATGAGTAAATATACCTTGTTCCTTTCTGAGGGAATATGATGCAGTCAACTAAGCCCATATCATCCAACCCAACATCATAAACAGCTTGAAGGACCCTAATATCACCGGGATGAAGACATGGATTTCTAGTAACCACCACCTTTCCAACTACTACTGCACTTGTTTGGTCAGTATTTTTGAGAAAAGCTTGATCTTCATTCCGGAGCTCTTCCTTTGTCATAGTCACCTTGATGAATGCCTGGCCATAGTCTAAATTGCATGTTTCATCTAAACATCCAATAAGAACTCGGCCTTTTGGAACAAAGATCCGACATTTACTTCTTATATCAGATAACTGGTAGTTCCGATAGGCTTTAAGCATCATTGACAGATAAGGTTCTGAATTTGGGTCATAACCTTGCATCAACATCTTTATAGCAGTTCTAACTTCAGAGCCAGTCATTCTATTCAGCACCCTTAAAGCAACCTCTTTGTCAGTTAGCATTTTGCCCAACTGTTGCATTTGGTCATGTTGCATAGATTCAAAAATTTCATCCTTTATTCCCAGTGTTGACAGGAGACAGATAATCTCCCTATTCAAAAAACATGGTAGATATTCACTCCATCTAGTGACACTAAGCATTGTGTTTGTTGATTCAAACTTCAACATACTTTTCCGCAATGATAGCTTCCAGAAAGAAGTTCTGTCAATGGCTATTACTCCTTTGTAACCACCATATCTAATTTGAAAAGTCGACGGAGTATTTATTAACCCACACTTTTTAGCAATTTGTTTAGCAAAAGACAATGAAATTTTTCCAATACCATCTGAAAAGCAATATTTTTTGCCATCTTCAGTAGTAACTTCAATATCTGGAATGATTTTGACATCCTGGCATGGGACATTCAGTGTCTGCACAGAGGAACTGAATAATTGACCCATCCTAGCTGCGCACTTGGACACGCTATGGATGCCACTGAAATGACCCATCCATTTTCTAATGCTCTCTGCGGTCAAATTTTCATTAGAGGCAAACATCCAGACAGAATTTGCTCGGAGCTGACTTGCTGAAAATGCCAAAAACTCAAACTTCTTTGAGCCAATGTGAAGCCCGTCCTTGAGAACAGATAGTATGCGGGTATAAATACCAGTTCTGTGAGGTTTAGAAAGAAAATTTCGCTCAATTGTTACTGAGATTGCATCAGAAGGAAGCTTGCCCCAATCTTCATCAACAAAAGAAACCCTAAGGAAATCAGATGCATTTGTGGAAAAATGCTTCACTACATAATTAGAGGTCTCAAGTTCAGGGCCTAAACAGTAAACTTTTGTTGGTGTAACAAGAACTCTATAACAACTCATTAAGTTCTGTGCTATTGTGCTTTTGTTGGCTGAGGGAGCATGGAAATTTTCTAACTTAGCTAGCTGATTTTTAATGAACTGCACAGGATTATAGCAAGTTGAAGTCAACTTATGCATCTTCATAAGGATTTTTATAGCACTATCTAAAGGCAATCCTTTGAAAATGTCAAAGAGATCAGTAGTGACTTGTCTGAAAGTTATTTTTTGCATGTGGACCAGAGAATTTATCTGATAAAGAATCTCAAATGCCAATGAATAGTCACTAGGGCAATTGACAATGGGAACTAGCATCCATGAAGGAAACCTCAGTTCCCCCTTACAAAGGTTCAGGTCCCCCAGGACCGTGGAGAACGGCAAATCTCTAAGGATCTCTGAACATGAGAATCCTGCTGCAAGTTGCAAACAGTAACAACAAGATTTCCCAATAGAGTTATCTGGAGAAAAATCTGAAGTGCGAAACCAAGGAAACTGAAAGTCTTCTCTACAAGCACGGTAGCGGTCATTAGATAATTTTGACTTTACCATGGGCCCATGGATTCTGACGTAGCTTCTAGGTGAATATTTAAGCTGAGATATTCCAAGTTCAAGTAAGATTCTCATCAACAGATAAGTTTAAAATTTAAGATAAGAACCACTTTGAATAGTACACATGGAATTCCAAAAACAGAAAAAAGCATGAGCAAAAAACAGAATAACAGACTTTATTTATTATTTCTTAACAAAAACTATGTATTAGTAAGTATGTGGAATACACAGTCAGATCAACAATTTATTTATTTCTTCCTTGGGTAAGAACACACTCATCTTTTGTGCCAAATAAACATAAATAAAACTTTATACCAACTACGCTTATTTAAAAAAACTCAAGAATTTTACCTATTGTTGCCAACTTTGCAAGTACATGCTCGTTCTGTGACTGTAATGGTCAAGTGGCAAACAAAAATGCATATGACTTTATTATGTAAGTATTCTACACTCATATAGAGTGTACACATCATTTAGACAAAATCTTTATTAGTTTATTTTGAAAAGATTAGTCAAGTTTTTCAGGGGGCTATAGAGCTGGTTGGTAAGGAAACAAGATCCAGATTTTTTTTTCCCAAGATGATACTCAAAAGAGATCATTACCAAGGGAAACTGGGAACTATTCCCAACCTTTCTTTTCTGGCAAAACCTTTACATGAAGAAACTAAGCTCCATATCATTGAATAGAAGTGTATCCTCCATATTAGAATTGGAAACAAAAGAATTTTTCTTGTGAGTTATGGGATCGAAAAGTCCAAAGGTCTTAGGCAACATCTAATGAGGGGAAAAATAACAAAAAAAAGGACACAATATTGTTACCACTTAAGCACTCAGGTCCAAATTTATGGGTATTCTCATGACCATCAAGATAAACTATTCATTCACTAGTGCCTTTATGGAATCATTGTGTTCCTCAATAAGGTTAATTGCTTTTTTAGTGGAGAGTTTCATCTTAGGCATCATACCCTATGAATCTAGAGAGACAAGAATGGCTAATGTTATCATACAGATGACAGAAAACTGTGGCATGATGATCAACTGCTTTAATTTCAGTCTACAAAATCACGGCGCCATTCGTTGTTAATTTGCTAGAACAGTAAGGAATTAATATCCACTAATTGTTTACTTTGAAAATGTTTATTCACATAAATTTAAGTCCTATCACCAGTTCTACAACCTAGTCAACTAAGAGTTGAGAATATCTACATCAGCCTATAAGTTGAACATATCGACCTGTTAAATGCAAGACTTTCAGAATCTATTGTACCATTGATCTTTTCAGAGGCGATCTTGAACAATTAACAGAATCTTAAAGATATTTATGACAGCACATAGACAACCAAACATGATTATTAAATGAATTCACTTATTTTCTTCAAGCTTGCTTCTCCAGAATGTTGCGGTGAATATGTAACCAGGCATTGTACACAGCACTGATCACACCTTAGGAATAGGTTTCGCCCAAAGCATGATGATCCATGACTTCCATAGAGGGTTAGCTAGAAGATCATCATCTCCAAACCTTTTATCTGGGTGACTGCAATGAGATTTACATGCAACCACACCATATTACGCAGGTATCTGTGTAGGTGAGACATAGACCAGTCCTAGAAATGGTGGCAGTGGCACGGTTCACATCATTCTAGGTGGTCCAGCTTAGCATTCATTTGAAAATCTTGCACCTAGATAAAGATTGTTCGACCTCGAAGGCTATCTTAAAATTGGTCAGGTATTAGGGAAAGAAAAAAAAAAGGTCAGTTAGCTCGTTCTCCCATCCATCTTTGTTAGTATACATTACCAATTTTTACGATACTCCAGTAATCATAACTCCAAAATCCAAACTGATGTGAACCTATATATAGGCCTAAAGAAGAAGCAGAAGAGGAAGAAGAGACGAAGAATAAAGCTTAAACCTGTAGTAGAATGGCGTTCGATTCGCTTCCATCCAAGCAACAACTGCAAGACGCAATTATATCCCCGAACATCACCTCCAGCTTATACTTCTCGCCACTCTGGTCGACCAAAAGCTCCAACTTTTTCTTCTCCGGCATGATCTCTGCTCTCACCCCCTCCCACACGCCGAAGACCTCCATCCGGTTCTCACCCACGAGGACCCCAGCGCGGAGAATCGCCCCCTCGACGCGGTTCCGTCCCTCGGCGGCCCTCGCGACGATGTCGTCGCGAGAGCGGGTGATAGTGAGGCGGGCGGTCTGGAAGTTGGGCAGCCGACCCTCGGCGGCGAGGAGACACGCCCGCTCGGCAGCAGCGAGGGAATCGAACTGGACGCGGCCGAAGCCCCTCGACTTCCAATTCCTGCGGGCTGTGAAGATCTCGCAAGCGAAGACAGAGCCCACGGCGGCCTCGAAGTACTCGAAGAACTCCCCGGCAACGGCCGCGAGGGGGATGTTCGACACCTGCACGGTGGCTCCGGAGCTTCCCATTCCTGTGACCGGAGACGTGGCTAGAACTCCTGCCTGGGCCGGGGAGAAGCGAGGATTCGAGGCTAGGGTTTTTGCGCGGGAAGTGAAGGAAGACGGTGAACAGTTGGCGGGAGAAAAGTGGAGACGACATATGCGTCCGCCGATGACGGGGGCGTCACTGAACAGGAGTTCGGATCCGACCCGTTCGGATTCGGGTTCATTTGTTTCAATCAATAACCCGAATGTGAAATTATTACTCGTTTGCCGAAAGGTAAAGACTAAGAAAATTCATGTCTTTTTTTCTTTTTTGGTAAGTATAAGAAAATTCATGTCAATTGATCCAATCAAATAATTAGGTTCGAATAACTTGATCAATTAATTAGACCATAAATCTCATGGGTCTGACCAAGAACTGGTTTCAATTATTGAGCCTCCATGTAACTTTGTTTATGATGTTTTCAACTTAAGGTTTTGTAGTTGTTGTATACTTAATATATATATAAGTATGTGATGATGTATTATGATAGTTTTGATTATTATATGAGTCACGGTTCTATGTTCCGCTTCGAGACCTCCCAACATCATTATACTTCATGATGTGTTAGCACATTTCGAACACAAAACTTGTTCTATCGGACTAACATGGATCCGATACCCTATACTCCATGATGTCGTTGGCCCGACATGGATCCGACACCCGAAACAATTACAACCGCACACATCCGAGTAAAACAATAATCATATTTGTTATATTAATTATATATTATCGTAGAATCCTCATATAAGTTAAGTATCCTGAAATTGACATCACAGAGAACAAACCTTGAAAAGCCCAATAAATTTAGTGCAAACTGCTTTTCCAAAGTGATTCAATTCATCTGAAAAATTAAACCATATCACAAAAAAACAAAAACAAAAAAAACTTAATGATGTCATATAGAGAAGAAAATATACCATTCCAACAATAAATTGGGAATATAAAAAGCTGACATTAGTGGATTTTAGTCAATAGTAATAGAAGGTAAAAAAAAGATTTCATGCCGCTTGAAATGAAGTCAAATGTGAAGTAGTAGCTACAGTTCAAACAAATACAAACACAATAAGTACACACTTGGACATTATGGAGACATGGAACAACAGTATGAACCATGAATGTCTCATTTGCTATTGCTATGGTTTGAGGTCCAAATGATTGCACCTCAGGGGTCTGCATCTCCAGCGATGTCAACATTGTCGGATCCTGTGACTTCGTCGTCGCTGATGTCTTCGTCACTTCCATCGGAAACATCTTCCAGCTTCTCTCTCTTTGCGTATCGCTCACAGTACTCTGCTTAGATGTATAATTTAGTAATCTGATCAAGGTTGATAAAGCTTACAAAATAGATACAATTCGTTGACAAGAATGATTAGCACGTGTTCCTAGTTACTTGAAAATAGTTGATATGTGAAGGCACTTGAGATGGATGTTAATATGACAAGCTAGTCTCAGTGTAAGACATATCTGATAGGTATATTATCACATTCGCTCTTGTGTAAATTCTCAATAGTGTACATAATTTATCGGGTTAGACATCCATGTTCCTTGAACGAAAGAAAACAAGCAAAATGTAAGCTTTGATACTCCTTTCACCATACATGACTACTTTTCTAGCTAATAGTCTGCTCCTACCACTGCCATGAATGCCACTCATGCCTGAAAGCACATAATGTGAATGTCTATGTTGTTGTAGTTTGAGGTTTACGCTTCATCTCTGTTCATGAGATGAAAACCAAAGTTCAAACAAAAAGGAAGAGAAAAGGAGCTTAATCTCTGTTCATGAGACGAAAACCAAAGTTCAGAAGTGATATGAAACAAAAAGGAAGAGAGAAGGAGAAGATGAGAAAAGAAATAAAATATGGGAGGACAGAGAAAACTCTCTCTATTTCAAAAGATACCAAGAGCTAATAGCTCCAAATACAAAAGTTTGATAACGTTTCAAAAAAACTAGAATTCCCCACCAATATTCCTTCCTTCCTCTTTTATAGATTTTTTTAGTCCGTTGAATCCCCCACTCACCTAATTAACGAGTCACAATTTACCAAGAGTTAAGCACAAATTACAATACAGATTAAATTCATGATGCATTATACCTTGGTGGTTTTGAATTTTCATAATTATCTCAAGATACCAACCATTTTCTTGAAATTTGATAGGGTTGAGCTTAGAATTTACTGTCTTGTATCTTGGGAGCAATCAATGCTCACCATGCACTACATCAAGAAGCTAATCTATTTAGGTGATGACACAATTTATATGTACGCTCTCCGTGATGTTTTCTATGACCATCGTCGCCTACACAGACCCGTTGGCCTGTCAAACATAAATATCATATTGGTCTCCGATGAAATTTTCTTCTCTTTTCTTTCTTCTTTGCTAGACCATATATCTGGTGCTTTTACTCTATAGAGCTCCCTAATGGAAAAGGATGCCAGCTAATGAGCTATAACATCATAAGACTGCTATACCAAATTTTGTACATTAAAAAGAAATATCATCAATATCTCTTAATTGCAGAGCCTTGGTTTTCCATTTGGTCTCCAAAGGACGAACCAAAAAGTGTCATAATTCCCAACCTCAATACTACTATGGACCAGGATGACCGGCCAAAAGGTTGCTTCTTCATGATAATACCATAAGAGTATAAGACAACTCTATAACTTTGAAGTGTCCTCCAAAAACATAGAAGAAAAGAAAAGAAAACAGAGATATATAACTCTGAAGGACTTCGATCTCAAATTGGAATTTTAGGAATGAATTTATCAAGATGAACTAACACATCCCTCGCTCTTTGTATATATATATATTAAGATGCTGACAAGAAAGAATGGACTTCTATAAGAATCTTGGAAATGAAGAAATATCCAAAACACCAGAAAATATCCTCTTGTCAATCCTTCATATTATATAGCAACATCCTGACTCTTCAAGCTGCACAAGCAACTAATAGAATCAAGTGGAGAAACTAGGTGTTTCATCTACTCAAAGGCAGTCGGTGACGGTGCCTCAAGTAATTGAGACAGTCTGTGATTGGTGCAGCGCTAGAGGGAGCCATCTCCATGACCAAGTGCTTTGGAGAACTAAGCCATATTTTAATAGTTTAAGGTTAGATCATAATCAAATATTACTCAGATAAATACAGCTGAAATTAACTCATGGAAGCTGCTCTTAGATTTGTCACCTCATTGTAAAATGGCTATTTACCATTTATTCGTCAAGGTATAACCTAAATCTCTATTAATCAATTAATCATAAAGAAAGATATCAGGTGCACAAAAGTTGACTGTGATCACCTGGTATGTAGCTAATTCAGACACTAAATCATCTTCTACAATGAACAGCTAATACTAGATGAATTCTATTAACTCTTCCGGCTCATGATGGTTTAAAATGATAACCAAGTTGCCTACTATTGCAGTGATGTCCCAGTAAACTGGAGATTATGATTTCCATACGAAGTACATGCATATGCTTCTTTATTCTACAACTAATGAGAAGAAGAAATATCTCAACATATGAAACAAATTACTATAATTCCAGATCTTAGAAACATGTTTGGTGATGCATAAAGAATGAAGAAATAAATAAATAAAAGCAATTCATATACTATCAAATGAAAGTTAAACTAAGTATAATAAAATAACTAACAAATCTTTACCTTTTACTTTTTGCTCGTATTGCTGTTGGTCCTTGAGCAACAGTGATGCTGCATCACCATTTAATGGATCTGCTGGATTTGGATATAGCAATAGCTGTGGAAGAAAGACTTCAAATATGTTCAGAAGATCTGCAGCACAATGAATGGGTTGATCAATTAGTAATTTAATATGTCATATAAGAAACTTGAAATGTCAAGCACCCATCTAGAGTATATCATATGGAGAAAGGACCTTTATAGAAAACAATTCACATGAATGGGTAGATCAATTAGTAATTTAAATTATGGTTATATGCCATAACATCTAATTCTTCGAAATGTCATACCCTAATCCTAGAAATGTATAAATATCTGAAGCAAAATAAATTACACCTGGTTCTTATAGATGCAACTTCAAATAATTTTTTTAATCAGTGATTCTCAATCATATACACAAAGAAATCACTTTGATGCAATTGAACTGTAACAATCTCACCAAACATGGGGCTCCATGACTGGTTGATTACGTCCAAACATATTGAGCCAGACCTGTAGTGTAGAAAACATGGTTATGAAATTAAGAAGAAATTGATAGAAACAACCAAAATTAGCCAGGAAGCATTGTTTTTGTGATTCTTCCATTTACATCACTAACTGGACAATTGAGGCTAGAAATTAGCACCAAATTATATGATAGAATACATCTGTAAGCACCATGCATCCAGTTACAGATCAATCAGTTTTAAACATCAGTTTCCTGATAGGTGAAAATATTGGGACTTTATCATGACAATCATTTGCGAACAATAATGTAAGAAACATTGTAATGTATTTTTACAATTAAAAAGAAAAGGACTTCGTATTCACAGTTCATCAACATTCGGATGAAATATTTTGTTCAGAAAGCCAATCGAAGGAGACTTGTATGGGTATGCATCTGGCAGCTCAACACGAACTTTCCAGACCCCACCTTCGTAGGGACCTGCAAGTGCACAAGATAAGAAGAAACAAGATCATGGTAATGTTTGAGTGCAGCAGCCGCTAAATTATAAAACTTAGTAAAATTATAAATTCCAAGCATAAATCACTTTCTCCCTTAGTGTCAATAGGAACCAAGTAAGCATGTTAACAAAAAGTATAGCTTGAGGGAAGCATAAAAGTAAACAAAGCTTGTAAATATAAGAGTCTTCTTTGGAGTCTAACATTACTTTTAGGATTTGGACATTGATTAATCTGAGTAAAATACATATTACAGACATCTAGGTTTCAATTTAAGACTAAGGTTTTGAGTTACTTTCATGTACCATGGAGCAAATATAGAAGAATTATAAATATTTACAAGAAGAAAATATATCCATAACATTTTCATAAGTAACCGCTGAAATCAAGGTCTTTTAGATTGTTAACTAGGTAACTCATCAAAACTACAAAAATTCATTTTGTCATTCACATAAATCTCAACTATCTTAACAACACAAAGAACCCATCTTTCAAATAATAAACAACTAAGAGATAGTTCACCTATCTTGAGGTCTACACAACAATAGCAATATTATTTCAATCGGAAAAGTTACACGAGGAGAAAATAGCACATACTTTGTTTGGGCCCATGAAATTCCACATTAAATTCAGTAAGGCCATCGTTGGTAGTCTCCACTGTGTAGTCACTCATCATCCTAAAAAGAAGGGGGAAAAAAAAAGGAAATTTGACCTTAGCACAAATATTACTTGGAAAATAGAAGGGCAAAAATGCATATGATAATTACGGGAGCTCGTAACTATAAACATGCCACTGTTAGAGAAGAAAGTTTGACATGATTTTAAATGCAAGAACCAAAGATGCTAAGCAAGTATTTCCGATGCAAGTGCACTGGTTGTAATGAAAAAGGCAATGGTGTTCATTCAGTAGCAGGTACAAATTCTTTCATATGGTTATAAATATCTGTATGCCACATTAAATTTTTGTTAAATATTCAACACAAAGAGCACGTTTATCTAATTGACTCGCAGATGAATGCATAATATGAATATGCTTGGTGTGGGTCCACCGGGAAAGAATGCAAAGCACAAGAAATTAATGACCGTTACTTGTAAGTCACAGAGCCTCCATAAAATATTAAAGCCGCATCCTAAATTCCAGACTAGGAACCAAATCTCTAAACGTGCAAATCTCGAGATGAAGGTCTTTGCCAGAAATAAAAGGCTTGCGATAGATCAGGAAAATTCGCCAGATTCCAGTTTATGATATACATATTGATAGTGGAGTAAAATTATGCAGTGCATATATGAGGACAGAGAATGCATGAGTTCATTACCAGTTGTTATTTATCGTGGTGTCTCCGTTTGCCACTCCAATAAATGTCATTTCCATCAAATAACAGATGAAAAGGCAATAAAACTTACAATTTCATGACATCCATATCTCGTCTCTTGCTTGGAGAAGACATCTTATGGTAAATTATCTTCCACTCTGACCTGCTGCATGCCAATAGTTAACTAAGACCCAGAAAAGATATAGCAATAAGATGTCCAGAAATGAATCTTATCTTTTTAAAGATATTCAGAAACCTAGGAATTCAATGGAACAATAGCCGTTTGATATGAATAAATTTATGTTGAAGAAAATAGAATGTTGATTCCATGAAACAACAAAGGAATACAGAGTATACCATATCTTAGGAACATAGCAAGAGAAAAAATTTACATACAATTGGTTTGACTCTGTCCCTACTTTTATTTATGCATCATCAACGAAACAGTCAAACTAGAGCAAGGCAAGTTCCTGCAGTTAAAACACATTGTAATTGTAACATGCTCAGATATTAACAAATACATTTTATCCTACGAAAAGAAGCTGTTGCATATTGAAACATGTTAAACTAGATGTCTGGGGTTGTAATCCATGGAGGAATGTGCTCTACAGCAAGTTAGAACATGTGCACTGCTACAACAACACCGGGGTAAGATTTTAACTAATTGTTCCAAATGCATGCTTTGTTTCCCAATTTACATGTACCTAATGCAGTCATGCTCGATGCATTCTCGCTTCTTCATAAGGAGCAACAAATATAAGTATAAAAAAAAGAGAAAAAACTAAATCTAGTTCAGTAGCGGAGAGAATAAAAAACCACTTCTACGATGAAGATTCATCTGTTGTTTCCCAGAACATTTAATGTAGCTCCATGATAAAATTTACAAATGACCTCTTCTAGAACCAATGTTTTTGGTTCATTTCATTACTTTCTCATCATGAACACATACACAAACATGGTATCGGGATCATCTTCCCGGCTGCTTACTTTGCCCCATTTGTAATTTGAGCATTCACGCGACTTCAGGTGCAATTTTTCAAGAAATAATGAATCATGTGGCAGAACAAGAGGGACGAGCAAAAGCAAATAGTTTTGATGGGCACCAATTTGCATCAAAATCCGAACAACAAATCTATTTAACGCATCTGCGTATATCAATCAGCAACAGGCAAATCCATATAAACCGGAAACAAATCTAGGCTGCAACGGTAAGCATCTCTTACAGTTGTGACGGCAGCGACTCCAGCTCTGACGGCCAGCGTTATATGAAGCCTGACGGGGAGGAGGCGAGAAAGAGGAGACGGAAGGATGCCGATGGGGGACGAAGAGGAAAAGAGGTAGAGAGAGAGAGAGAGAAAGATTGGGGAAGAGACTTGCTTCGTGTCGATGTAACGTTCACAGAGGCTGTCGGGTTTCTCGGTTCATGCAATGGGCTTCCCCCCCATTGACGCTTGCGACGGCTTCTCAGGGTTATCGGGTTGAATCCACTCGGCATCCGAATCCCAGATCCGGTAATTGCGGATACCGGATTCCCCGACTCTTAACCCAATCCACGTTCAAGTTGGGCTGATATGGATCGGGTGGTCAGACTTCTTGGGCCGGCCACATCGGACCGGGTCGTTTGGATATTGTGTATTGAAAATATAATAGGTCAAAATTTTCAATGCTATCAGAAAATTACTATAACCCCTTTTTATTATTTATAATCTTATTTTATAGGTTTTTAATATTTTTAAAGTACTTTTAAAAGAAAACATAGATATCTCTTCCTTTTCCTTCTTCTTCTTCTTGGAGTGACTTACCTGATGCGATTGAACATTTGAGAGGCCAAAAAAAAAAAAAAGAAGAAGAAGAAGAGGGGCCACCAAAAGAAAGAGGCCTTCCGCTTCTCGGTGTCCCCCTCATCGGTGGGTGTCAAACCTACAGCAACATGAGACTTCCTCATTCATGGATGGGCTCCGCACCCCTCCTCCTCCTCTTCCAAAGTGCTGCATCTCTCTCTCTCTCTCTCTCTCGCATGGTAATGTCAACTTAGAGGCAACTAGCGGGGCCTCCTACCTCTTAACTCCATTGGATGAATACCCAAGGTTGAAGAAGATGGCTACGGACTAATTCGTGCTTGTGCAGCCAAGGCTTCTCTCCAACTTTGGTGGCCAAGATAAAAAGGGTTCGACCGACTGGTGCAGCATCATCACCATCCTGCTTTTGATGAGGGCAAACAGTGGTGCAATTATATGCATGATCTCATATAGCACACACGAGGACAGCAGCGTGTGAAAAAAAAAATTAATACTTGGTACTTTAAGAGTGATGAAATGGATGGATGGGTGTTTTATTTATTTGACTATAGAAAGAATCACCAACGGAAACAAAAGGGTAATTTTTTTATTTGGCTGCTTACATCATCTTAAAAAGAGGATGAACGATATTGAACTATTAACTTTATAACATACCATAAATATTATTGAAGTGGCTACAACAACTCTTTTGAGTAGCCAACCATAAGAAAATTTCTAATACATATGACGAGAAGAACAGCATTGTGTTTCATCTAAGCTAATCTTTTCCTTGATTACCCTCTTCCTCGTATGCTCTTTGGAGACAGCATCTTTTAGGTTTTATAGCATGAATACATAGGAGCATTCAGTCACAGACAACATAATTGGCCAAAAAAAAAAAAAAAAAACCCATAAGGTGGTAATCGCATCAACCTAATTTTTCTGAAACCAAATGGTAGCTTTACAAGATACTTAACTTGGCCAAGCACGAAAGGGAAGAAAGAAGGGTGAAGCTTGGAGTTCTGGAGTAGGGGTGGCACCCCACACTTCCCTGTCAATTACAACTTGATGTCATGGACGGACATGGGAGGAGGAGGAGGAGGAGGAGAGTTGTAACACCTAACGCAACAGCAAAGGCAAAAGGCCGAGAAGCCGCTTTGTTCACTTGCCAATGCACTTCCTCTTGGATTAAGCTGGCATTTGTTCCTCACTCATTGTCCCCCCCTTCCCGCTGCCTCCAGCTAACTCGACTCCACTCATCGTTCTGTCGTCCACATCGATTACGATGATCAACATCTAAGTCAGCGGTTTGGGCAATAGAAAGGAGGAGATCCTCCATATTTTGCATGGTATTTGTGTGAAACAACAAGCCTCCGTAGATTTTTAGGTATTGGAGTACTCGGTCGGTCACCTTCTCTCTACTAATATATTTTAGCTATCTGATAGGATTTGTGGGTTTATGTTTCTCACCATCTTGTTTTAAAGTGAGCTAGCAAGTCAACCTAGCTGGTATCCTGTTCGCAGAAATCGATGGAAGAATCTTCTTAGTCTCGATAGTTCATGTTTCAACCCTTAGCTGTGGATACAAGTCAACAGTCTTATTCGTAGTAGCTCATCTACATGTAACATAGATATAACAAACAGTCTATTCGATTCATTTATAGTATCTTAAAATAGACATTACATTGTTTTTATTGTAATGATCAAAATAAGCTAAAACGGGTGGAAGAAGTTTTTGAATCACAATATAAATATTTTTCGAATTAGGGTAACTGTTTAAAAAAAATATATTAAAAGGCTTTGTTTGAGAAGACTTGCAAAGTGAAGGAGAATCGTCATTTTTTTTCTTTTTTATAATCAGAATCATTAAACTAGATACTTACTTAGTATGGGAAGGATCAAAACATTGGATAAGCAAAGAAACAAAGATGATCTCAGACGTAGAGAGAGAGAGAGAGAGAGAGAGCGAGAGAGAGACAAGTTGCAGGTCTTGGAGTAGTACAAGTGGCACGCATGCATGCACGCACGCAGTAAAACGGGGACACGATTGACGTGGAGCGACTGCAGTCAAACACTCGGACCAGTTGTCAGTAGGACAACACGTCACACGTCTGAGCCACGTGCCCCGGGAATGCCGCGGGCCTCTGTCATGAGCCCACGTCCAGCTAAACGACAAAATGCCGCCATGCTTTACAATTTTCGGCGCCCACTGTCAACATGGCTTTTAGCAGCATCACTCGATTCTCTCTCTCTCTCTCTCTCTCAAGTCTTATCTAATGTATCTTCCTCCCTTCACGCTTCATTTATAATCTCACTCGTCCTCTCTTTTCTTCGATCCACATTGCTCTCGTTCATCTTCTTTCTTCTAATGGGAAAGGCATGGCTAGAGGAGGCAAGGTGGAGACAGGGTGGATTCCATAGGTTGAACCGATCCACACGCCATGGGATCTCTGGCATGAGCCGCCGAGGGAAAGGGAGGCGGCCTTCGCGTGCGGCGGCGGTGGAGAGGAAGGTGAGGACGCTGCAGAGGCTTGTGCCCGGAGGAAGGGGGTTGCAGCCGGAGCAGCTCTTCCTGCGCACCGCCGACTACATATTCCTGCTGAGGCTGCAAGTGCATGTCCTGAGGAAGCTTTCCAAGTTGTACCTGCCATGAGCTATATGTAGTATATAAATGGATGTGATGTGGGCTGTAATAATGTTAAGGGAATATAAAAACATGTTCAGATTGCAGCTATTTTTTATTCGAGCAGTTTTCAGCTTAATTTTATTGATAGATTGGTTGTGTTCGTATTTCGAGTACGATCTTAAGATCAAATGCATCCTTAATTACATATCGAGTTTACTTAATGTGCCTAAGATAGTTGTTGACTTTTGTTTCATGATATAAAGCAGATTATGTGCATACAATTCTTGAAGAGGTCTTCATTTTTTTTTATTTTTTTTTCTCTCCCCTCTCTCGCTATAGATCTGTGTAAGACAAAGAGAGAGAGAGAGAGAGAAAAGGTCTAATATGTCTTCTTTGAGGTCATTCCTTTTTTCCCAATACTTTTTGTAGCAGAGAACTTAGCATTCGAGTCGGTGCCAGATCTGTGTAGAAGCTGGATAAACCAATCTTTCTTATGGAGTCGTATGCAGAAATTACAAAGCTTTTCTTTGTTTATATGTGTCTCTGTTCCTTTATATATGATCATATGGAAATCAAGGAATCATCATTTTTTATGTTTTTTCATGGTCCATGCGTGGGGTGGCCATGAAGATACTTCATATACTACAGTTCCTTTGGCTGTGTTATTCATTGAATTATTCGACTTGAAATGAGAATGAGAATGAGAATGATTCCAATTACTTTGTGATATTCCAGCTACTGGAATTGACTTTTCACTGACAGATTGAGAGAGAGAGAGAGAGAGGAAATGTGGGAATCATCAATATCTTCCTGTCAACTTTGCCTTTTCTTCATGGATTAGAGTATTGAGTTTGAGTCAAAACAAGGAGAAGAAACAAAGGAGAAAGAGAAGCCTCCTAATTAGTGTGTGTGTGTATATATATATATATATATATGAAAGGCAAAATAATAAAACATCAGGTTCTTCGACTCATGGCTACAAAACCATGAAATAATTTTTGGGTAGCATTTTTACATATAGGTAGAAAAAAACTTGCTACTCTATCTTGCACAGACATTTTTTGTTTTATAGTCATTTTGCTATCTCGACCCGATCCGTTACGATCAAGCGAACCCATCCCACAATCCTAAATTGGGCTCACCAGCCAAGTAAGTATCCAACGTAGACACATCTAATTATAGATATCAATTCATGATCGTAGCAGGTGGCAACGAACCTTGAGTCTAAATTTATCTCATTCCATCACCTATAAATATCATTATGTTTGGCCACGGTGATGATGATGATGATGATGTAAGTGGAACAAAAAGCAATCCCTCTGAATGCGTTAAGGTTTATCCTTATTCAAATAGATTCTATTATTATTATTATTTTATAGTCTGAATCGAGTATAAGAATCTGCAATAGATCACATCACCTTCCGAAATTAAAAAAAAAATAAATAACAGCGGATGATTCAATCAAATCTAATATATTAAATAACAGAGGGGGGGAAAAAAGAAAACAATAAAGAAGAAGAAAAAGATGACATCAGAACAGGCGAGTGAATGAAAGCTTCCTCTCACCACCCGCTGCTCCAAACCGTGTTGTAACGAGCGGTCAAAGCTTCCTTAAACTTACGTCCTTCTCTTTCGACATCACTGCTGCCTTTTACTTTGCTTATCCCGCACGTACTCTTTTGCCTTCCTCGCCATCCTTTCCCTTCTCCTCCCTTTACTCCTTTTGCCGGAACTGAGACGAGGTGGTTGTTTGCTCTCCCCACCACCCTCGCTTACCTTTCATTCTTTACTCCCAAGCGAGTCCTCCTGTGGTTGTTTGTCCCGTCCCTTTCTTCCCGGTGTGTCACTCTGTCTGCATCTGCCTTCTCCCATAACTATATCTCCCTTCTCCTACAGGCCCCCCCTTCTCAGGGAATTGCAGCAGCCTTCCCCTGCCAAAGCTGATGCCTCCCGTGTTTGCCACCTGAGGTGCGTGGGCATTCCCGCGGTCGTTTTGACTATTTGAGCTTTGGTCTTGGGTTCTTTGCCGGGAATAAGGGCAACTTGCATGTTGTTCCCGCGAGATGAATAATAAATATTATGTTGCTTACTTTGTTTGTTTTCTCTTTTATGATTTTAGTTGGATTTTTCTCCTTGTGCAAGTCATTCTTGTTCGAAGATTGTTTTATTGGTATCTTCTTCTCATCTTCCGATTTTTAAGTGTTTTTTTTTTTTTTGCACTGTTTTTTGACGTCCCTAATATGTTCGATGGTTTTTTGTTTTTTTTTTTCACTTGAAATCAGGAATCCTGCGTTTTCTGCAATTTGATTCAGCTTTTTTTTCTTTTCTTTAGGGGTCAATATGCCTTTCAACATTGTTTCAGCAGCATGGAACAAGAGAAGAAGAAGAAGAAGCAAATCCCACGATCATATGGACCCTTGTACGTGATTCATTTTTCTTGTTTGATCTTTAAGAACAATGGTTCTTCTCAAAAAATTAGCGAAACGAGTCTCTTGATCTGTTGTTGACAGGGATATATAAGCCCGTTGACAATTGGCAACTTAAAGGACAAAAACCCTCATTCAGAAGGCGCAACTGCTCGTCTGTTTTCACTCTCAGGGAAATGGAGGAGGCAACGTCTTCATTCAATGAAGAGAACCTGCTCGGAAAAGGAGGATTTGGCCGGGTGTACAAGGGAACTCTGAGGAACGGAGAGGTTTGCGAGCATTGCCAATTGTTTTCGTGGAAGATTAGCCATCATTTCAGATTGCTTCCCATGCCCAGTAGGAACAACACACAGAATTCTTACACTCCCCTCTTAAAACTTGATTTCTTTCTCCCTGTTTACACCCACCTTCGTCTCACTCACTTCGAACTGTTCTTATGTTTGTCATGCAGTAATTAACTGATTCCCACTTTTGATTCCATGCATCACCAGCTCAATTGTTCGTTTTCTATTCGTTCAAATGCGATCTTTTTTGGTTCTCAATCCACTGATAGTTCTTTTGTTCCATAGTTTTCTAAGACAGTGAGTGAAGCGACAAAGAGAACTGGGTGGGATCTTGTGCTTTCCTCTTGCTGACATGCAGCATGTATCCCTCCAACAATTTATATAGGTCGTCGCGATCAAGAAGATGGACTTACCTCCTTATAAACAAACCGATGGTGAACGCGAGTTCCGAGTAGAAGTAGACGTCTTGAGCAGGCTGGAACATCCGAATCTGGTAACACTGATCGGATATTGTGCTGACGGGAAGGATAGGTTTCTCGTCTACGAGTACATGCCAAATGGAAACCTTCAGGATTCTTTGAATGGTTGGTTGGTTTCCATTGAGTTCCAGCATCATCTTAATCCATTTCTGTGTAAACATCATCACTCTCAATCAAATTTCTCCCGGCCATTCATCTTCTCGCCGACAAAAGGAACCAGGGAAACAAAGATGGACTGGGCTTTGAGGCTGAAGGCAGCACTCGGAGCAGCAAGGGCTCTAGCTTATCTGCATTCCGGTTCTGCTGCTGGTACTCCGGTTCTGCACAGAGACTTCAAATCTACCAACATTCTCTTGAATGAATACTTTGAGGCCAAGGTAATGAAGAGGATTCAAGCATCTACGAGTTATGAATCTAATGCAAAGCAACTTCTGATTGCCCAACTCTCCTCAGGTTTCTGACTTCGGACTTGCTAAGCTAATGCCAAATGGTGAGGATATATATGCGACTACAAAGCTCTTAGGCACCTTTGGCTACTTCGATCCTGAGTACGCATTGGTATGCATCTACTTCCTCTTTGATTTCTTAGTGAATTATGATTCGTACCTGGTTTCTAAGCTTTGCTGCTGCAATCTCTTACTACGGTTTCTCAACTGCCCTGCTTCATCATGCTTTCTTCCAATTAAAATAGATCAATGTCTCACACTTCAGTATTACAATAAGTCAACCATCTCACACTTGAGTGTCTCGAAGGTGGCTAATCCTTTCGAAAGCAAACGAAGATGATTGATGTTATTTAACGTTCCAAATTCGGATGCAATGGCATGAATCTTTTCTGCAAGTTCTTTCTTCTTCTTCTTCTTCCTTTTTTTTATTTTTGCTTTGAATAGCTAATCATTTGCTTTCTGTATATTTAGTTATCCAATGCTTTCTTATGTCTCCGCAACACCTACAGAAAGCTTCAAGTTTTAACAAGATTTCCTCGATTTTTACAGACAGGAAAGCTCACCTTACAGAGTGATGTCTACGCCTATGGCGTCGTCCTGCTTGAGCTGTTGACCGGTCGTAGAGCAGTGGAACTCAACCAGGGTCCTTCTGAACAAAATCTTCTGTTACAGGTACAGGACTTTGTATTGTAGGATTAACACACGGGTAAAAAGACGCAGTAAGCTCATGAAGAAGGTTCTTACGTGTTCTAGGTTCGACATCTATTAAATGATCGAAAGAAACTGCGAAAAGTGGTCGATCCTGACATGCCTAAAAGCTCATACGCCATGGACTCCATCTCCATGTTTGCAAACCTTGCTGCACGCTGTGTTCGCATGGAAAGCAGCGGGAGGCCATCCATGGCAGAGTGTGTGAAGGAGCTGCAGCTCATCATATGCGTCAACATGGGAGTATAAACCATGTTGTGAAGAACTCAGATGTGTAGGAAGAGGTTTTTGTATGCTAAGCAAGCATCCAATTAAAGATCTCTTTTGCCATTTTTATGATGTCTTTTGAGATACTGCAAACAATTCGAGAGACTGTGTGAATAGTGGCAGTGTTGTGTTTCGGATTCCATTTCTTTCTGGTGAATGCTTTCCTTGATTACTTCTTGTTCTGTACGTAAATGATCATCCCTGAAGTCCAGGGATGATCATTTGTTTCAAACTCTTTGCCATGAATGGGATTCAGAGAGAGAGAGAGACAGAGAGAGAGAGATCTATGTTTGGAACTCTTAAACAAGACATATGAATGGGATTCAAGAACCAACAAAGTGGTATGGAATTTACTCGAGATAAAAATGATAAAAAAAAAATGTACAAAATATTGAACTAAGAAGGTAGAAATTTTTTCTCGAGAATCGCAAGCAATAGATCGCTCCACATATCAACAGGCCCAGGCAAGCACCAGTGCAAGCAGTCATTGACACTCGCCTTAGATTTCTTGGTCCAGTGATCCCCAGGATGCGCGTCAGCCCTCAGCATCATAGCTCTGGTGACATCCAACACCCCAAACCTCATCTTCCCTCCGCTCTCTTGCTGTCTTACTCTCGCGATCTCTTCCAACTGAATCTTTCTTACCTCCCAGGCGATATCATCCGGGGGTATCTGAGTCTCATCCAATGGCTGAGTCCTGTTGCAGTATCCTCCAGTGAGCCAAGATCCGTTCTCGAAGTGCGATGATGTGAAGGTCCTCAAGAAGGTGACAAGCCCTTGGCAATCCTTGCAGGAACTTATGAACTGCAGGGCTGTTCTGAGCGCCCTTCTGATGGCCACGGCGGCGCCGAACTCTGTCAGGTTTTGCTCCCTGCAGTTGACGCAGCCGACGATCTTTCCCTCTTCGTACAAATGGATCCCTCTGAAGAACCAGTTGCCACCGGAGAGGACGGCGTAATCCACACCGGGAAGCTTCTCTGCCCAACTGGTGCTCACCTTGTCCAGGTGAATCTCAAATGAGTTTGAGGCGGTTCCATTTATGATTCTTGGTCTTGCTTCCACAAAATACTCCGTCCACATGACCATGAGGGTGAAATCATGCAGTGGGAAGTACCACGTCAAGCATTTCCCACTTGAATCCCTGGAAGCCTCCCTCGGAGTCTCTGCCTGCACCAGAATTAGCACATCATCATGTTGTAGTCGTAGCTTCGGTTGATCTTTCTCGGGCGTTGAATTAGTACCAGCAGTGAAGGCATAAGATATCACCTGAGACAAGAGGCATAGCAACGAATCGATCTGATTCCGGGCGAGGGAGTCTCCGATGAAGGCCATCTTCTTCCCTCTAACTATGTCGAAGAACGTCGCGGGTTCAAACCTCGGTATGTCGCAACTGTCGGGTTGCCATCGCCAATACAAATACCTCTGATCCTTGCCATACTTGCCGCAGTTATTGATATCGGGGTACGTCGGGCATGTCAGGTTGGTGTAGATCGATGCTCGTGGTTCTTTCACCCACTTGCCCTTCGATGTGTCACATTGCTCTTCGATGCCATCTACACCAACAGAAGAAGGAGGTTACCATCAGAACGCATCAACACTGCTGGAGCACTGGAAGAAATGTGGTGCAGCGAAGGTACCAGCAGAGAGTTGTGGGGAGGAAGAAGTGTCGTGCACTGGTGTCACACCGCTGGTGTTAGCAGGGAGAGAGGTGCTTTGGTTTGAGACATCACTGGTGGTAACGAGAGGGGTTTGGGTGAGAACGGCTTTGATACTGATGCTGAAAGTGGAGGATGAATGCATGATGAAGAGGACAAGGATGGTGGAGATGACCAGTAGCCACAGCAGAGGGCCGACCTTCTTCTGGATCACACTCCACTCCATGCTGCAGTGGAGCTTTGGCGTGGAGGGAGGGAGGGAGAGAGAGAGAGAGAGAGAGAGAGCAGGAACCATCTTAATGGACATGGCATGGGAGCCCAAGCTACGTGGAGTATTCGAAAGGAGGGTAGGCGCAACCACTCTCAACCTTCTTCTTCTTCTTCCCTTGTTAGCTCAACGGATGAGGAAATTGCAGAGGACAAGTGATCTTGGGCTGTATGGAAAACTTGGTTTGCTTTCTCATGGTAGGTAGGTAGAACTGGTGGTGGAGTTGCCTCCATCATCATCAACCTTGGTTTCACTGCCAAAACTGGGAAGAGTCACCATTGCTGAACATTGTTTGTTATGGACTCGACCTCGACACCGACCACAGAACTCATAGTGTGTCCATATGCGAGCTCCTTCCAACGGAGGCAACATCTTTTCCGGTTCACTTTGGCAAAACGTTAATCTCTATCATAAATTAGCTCACGTTATAGTTTAACTCTCTCCGCCACAAACCTAGAAAAAATTACATGATATTAGCATACATATATGCACACTAAAAAATGTAGAGAGGTTGGCTGGCTTTTCACAACACTAGTAGTTAGCCAAGTGTAGAAGAAGAAGAAGAAGAAGAAGAAGAAGAAGAAGAAGAAGAAGAAGAAGAACCAAAACTTTCCATTAATACGTCGTCAATAGATCACACAGTTGGGTTGGGTGTGGGTGGAGTAGTTCACCTAAAACCATTAGTGGCATGAACACAATGAAACACCAAACTCCTCCTCCTCGTTTACACGTTCGTGCTTTGTCTTGAGGAAAGTGTTTGACCTAACAAATGTATCGAGCAACACCATTAATGGCATGAACACACCGTGAAGTCCTCCCTCCTCAGCTGTGACTTTCTTTCGTCTCCAGGTTATTCTGGAGAAGAAAGATGTAATGGGTTCATTGTTCTATTAACTACCTTTCACCTAAATGAGTGATCCAATACTTCCATTTTTTTTTTAATTTGATAATAATACACTTATCGCACTCAGTCATAGTCTTACTCACTTTAAATATCAAATTAATCAGTGTTTATAAATAAATAAATAAATAATAATGATGATGATGATTGAGAACAAGCCTTAGCACCCCATTAGATGATTAACCTTTGAGATAACATTAGAAAAAGGCAGAAACTTATTAGAAAGGATATTATTCCTTACTCTCCTTAAATAAATGTTGACCATGGTATGTATGGTTCTCTCTCTTAAATAAATGTTGACCATGGTAGAACACTAGGTTTCTTATCAAAAATTAAAAAGAGATACAAATCAAAGAGATTCTTTTTCTCACCTTCTGATATGTCCATATACTCTATCAAGTATAATGGTTATGAAAATAAGAAAAAAATGATAATAAAAGTCTAACTTCTTTTCTATACAAATTGATATTGCATGTAGATGGAGATACGGATTATAGTTCATTATTTAGTCAAAGGATAAAACGTATTATCAGTATGATAAGTGAATAAAATTTATTATCAAAGTTTCAAATTGGTTTGCATCTGATAATAAAAAAATATTTATTTATTTTTATAAGATGGATCCTGATTAGTCGGATCGAAAAGGATAATGGTACTTGTCATGTTATCATCATTTAATCAAAATTAATTTTAAAAAGTATTTTGATTAAGTTATTCATATCATAATGGGCAATTTTTCTAGAAAATATCCATATTTTGAGTATTTTTTTCTCTAAATAATACTATTAATTTAAAATATCCAAAATACTTGTTAATTTTTTGTGTCAAATTATTTTATGAGTTTATAATTATTATAGTATTTTTCATTTAACTTGTTTACTATGTTTTTAGATAGTGTTTATAGCGTTTTATTGATGTAGTGAGATCATTGTATACGTTATTAAAAAATAGTGTAAGTAATATCATATCTCTTCGATTGTTATTGCTCATAGATCATTACAATATTATATTTTTTTTATATTTATAAGTAATTTGCTTGAGACCAGTTACAGTATTTTTTTCGAATAGATATTACAATATTATCATTGTAATGGCTAAAACACTGTAATAAGCTAAGTAGACTAAAAACATTGTAACAGACGAGGAAAAAAATATTCTATAAATCAGAAATATTGTTGAAAAAAATTCAAAACATTAATATATTTTTATATATAAAAAAAATCAACGTATTTATAATATTTGTAGGTACGAACGGTGTCAATTTCTCGGTCGGGTTAATTTTGAAAACTTGACCCCCCCACCTGAAGCATTTACTAGAAACCGTATCCGAGTTGGAGCGTTCCGGGTCAAGGTGAATAGAAAAAAACTCAAACTTTTTGCTCTAAAGCACACTTAAAAAAATTCTGACCGAGTTCGGAAAAGTGGACTGAGTCGACTCGATGCATTATATCGCATTGATGATCCAAACTAGTCTGATGAATTTTATTTTTTTTCCTAAAACAATTAACAAAGAAGTTTAGTTTAGTTTCGTTTTTTTTAAAGAAAAAATTAACTAAAAAATTGCTGCTTTCCTCTACAGTGTTTTTGGGACAATGGAGACTACTATTCTTCAGAAAACCAGAAGCAAAAAAAAAAAGCTTCTTCTTCCACAGATAATTTATTATTTGAAGCAGAGAGGTACTCTCTCTCTCTCTCTCTCACGAACGTGACAATGTGAGCCATGCCAAAGATTGCAGGTTGGCCGCCATGGTCCCAACTCGAAATTGCAGCATCGGCCATGGCCGTGGTCATGAGTTCGTTAGCAGCAGCAGCAGTAGCAGGAGGAGGAGGAGGAGGCCACATGAGATGCCTTTGCTATCCATCCGTACCTCACTCATGGAGCTGTATTGTTTGGATGTATTCCATCCCATTGTGATGCCCATGTCCTCCCCCCCTTCCCAATTCCATTACTCTCTCTCTCTCTCTCTCTCTCTCTCTCTCTCTCTCTCTCTCTGTCTGTGTCTCTGTGTGTCTGTGGCTGGCCATGTAACCTGCTCACGGAAGATGAGTGAGTCTCTTCAGTCAAGGCCAAAAGCAGGGAACACCAGGAAAGGGAGTAAAGCTGCTCTCTCTCTCTCTCTGTCTCTGCGCTTTAAAGCGCTCTTGGGAACGTACGGTTGTATGGCTCTCGCGATCGATCCATAAACTTTTTGTGTGGTGCTTTTCCACTCTGCCCTCTGCTGCATACAGTGCAAAAAAGAATCTGGGAATCACTACTTCATGACAAGTGTGGGCTCCTCCTCCTCCTCCTCCTCCTCTACTAGAGCTGAAGCATCTCATAACTCTTTTTTTATCTCGTAATTTTCTTATAGCATTGACTGCTACCTTTCTTTCCTACGTACGCTGTCCTATGGATCCAACAAAGATGTCGATGCCACTTTACTCCCCCAGCAACTTAGTTGTTGGTCATGTTGATCCCCCAAACATTGATTCTGCTCATATAATCTTAAGAGCTGTGCATTATCCAACAACAAAAAAAGTCTATGATTAGCAGCAATTACTATCTATCTATCTATCTATCTATCTATATATATATATCTGCAAAGGTAGCAGGAGCAGCAACCAATGCTAACAAAAAGGCGATGACATATATATATATATATATATATATATATATATATATATTTATTGATTTGGAATAACACAAACCTTTCAAAGAAGACATTTTGAGGCTGCAGCCTGAAGCTATATAGATGAATGAATACACATCCATTATTAAATGATCCTTACAAATCACACCAAGACAACCATTTTGGGAAATCTCCCATCTCCATAATACATACTGAGGAGGACATCGGCCGACCGACAACAGATAGATCTGGAATAAAACTGACATTTGGAATCTATCATCTTGTGCAATGTATCGTACTACTTACTACTGGTCACCGGCATCTTTTGACTGCCATCTCATTTTCACCGTCGGCTGTAAAAAAGACCCAATCAGTTGAAATCTCTCATCCAGCAATGAGTGCTGCTGCCTGTGATTCCTTCTAACAGCCTCCCACAAACAAGATCATGTCCCTCTACTCTCTCACCACCAGAAAATAATAATAATAATAATAATAATAATAATAATAATAATGGCAGATCCCCCTCCCTTGAGAAAGAATCTGCGACCACCTTTGCTATCATAGCCTATAAAGATAGCAAAGGCTCACAATTGAAAGAAACCTCAACAAAATAACCAGAATCCTAACTTGCTTCCTGGTTAGACTCACACACCATCATTTAACCAGAATCCTAATTGCTTCACTAAGATCCCCAAACTCCTCTGAAAAATAATGAGGAATCTGCAAATCCAAAAAAAAAAAAAAAACTTATCCTGTAAACTCTCCTTCTCATTATCCACCCATTAGCAATTGTCGTTCAGCTTCCTTCTTTTATTGGGTGGGGAAGAAGAGGATGATACGCTTGGCCCCATGTTCATTGGGGTGGTGACCCTGAGTTGCGGAAGAATCATCGCAGGCTCTCTCCTCTTGCTATCGACAATTACTCGCTTCAGTGATTGATAACAATTCGCAATCCCTTCCTATAAAAACAGAAAATTGCAGCCTAGTATACTTTCTATCAAAGCTGCATAGTTTTAGCTACTTCAAGACTGAACTTTTCTCACCTCTATTAATCCGACGCACCACGATGCGGCAATTCCAGGATTAACATATGTTAGATCCTTAACCTCATCGGTTGCACAAATAATGGAAGCTGCAGCAAGTGACGATGGGCAGTGACTTTGGAACTTTATGTCTGTTACACCAAATGTTTCAGCTTAAATCCACAATCCAATTCTTAATTATTCATATATTGTGATCACAATCATAATCACGTAACCTTTAGTTGTCGCTAAGGTAATTTCGGTGACCCGTGAAACCAAAGATCTTGCATATTTTCCTGCCGGGTCGATCTTGTGAACAAAGAAATTAATGAATGTGAAAGGTGTCACAGATCGAAGTCTCCAGTTCAATGCGTTGAGCACAAGAAGCTCCATTCTGAGAACTGTGCGAGGTTCGAAAATGAACTTTGCACCCTCAACCTAAGCAAATCAAAAAAATGAAGATTGGCAAATACAGTTGACCGCATTAAGGTTCACTGTGTGGCAATAAATTGTGTTCAAGTTTCTTTTACCTGCAGGTCTAATAGGGATGGGAGCAGGGTCTCCTCCAATTTTGCAGCTAGGGAGAGGCATGCCACCGACAGAAGTTGCAATGCCCATTCATTTTGCTGCATGGGCAGATCAAACATGTATGAGATTACCTAGATTCCTAAAACCAAAAAGTAACAATGATACAACTAATAATACTGTGCTCCAACTTTATGTTTGCAGATGCAGCTAGGATCATTGTCACCCCCAAGTTAGCAATTAAAAAAGCACATGTGAATGCTAACTTTGTCGAGGAGAATACTACTATTATCCATCATCCACTCTTGTTGTTTTTCTATATTTTTTTTCTGGACTGACCCGAAATGTTAGGTAAACCAACCCCTCTAACCTAGCGTAAATGATCACTTTCCTTTCCATATGGTCTTAATAGTACATACAAGGAGGTGTAAAATTTAGGAATCCAAGTCGAAAGCATAAAAGAGGGCGATCAGGTCACCAAGCTCACCCCAAGGCCAAGCCTTGCACTCTCATATTCACTCATGTGTGAACATTTTCAACTCTCGCCTCTACAAATTAAAAACTATTAGATTTTATTTTTTATTTTTTCCTCTATAGCACAAACAAACAAAAAATATTTTTCAATATGGCACCAAATGTTTTACTAATATTAATGAATCTACAACCACCCTTCTATCCATGATCGATAGTAACATACTTTCTCCTATACTTCTCACCGAACTCCCTTATGTGGCCAAACTTAGTTACCTTAAATGATACTGCAAGACAACCAAAGATCTATAAAGATTTTGGCATTGGTTATGTATCTATCATTCCTCGAGTCAGGGGAAATCTCAAACTCGTTTCTTTTAAGAATTAACATAAAACTATAAAGTAACTATGAGAAGAGGAGCGAAGAACAATGGAAATGAACAAACCGGTAGGCGGTGAGAAGAGAGGAAGCGATCCAAGTAGTTGACGGCAAGATACGGCGTCAATGGACGGAAACCGTAGTACACATGCACCTGAAAAGAAGGGAAAAGAAATAACAATAGAGCACTTAGACTTCCGTCAGACGACGGTAAGGGGATCCGGCTCGAGATAGCAAATCACTACAGAATCGAGATAGCATGCGCCGGCGGGGACCTTGAGGATCCAGGCGACGGCCTCCTGGCGCGCCACCGAGTCGAGCGATTTGGACCGGAACCGATCCGGGTAGTCGAACCCGGGCGAGTAGTCCGTCTCCGCCGCTATGAACCCGGCGATGGATTCGTCCGACTCATCGGGGAACTCGGCCAGCCCCACGGCGCCGCCCGGCGAGTCCCCGGTGAGTACACTAGCGTCTTCCCTGCACAAAAGGTCGCCGCAGGAGGCGTGGTCTGATGGCGGGAACGGCATCGTCTCCTCATTGCTTTCCCATCGTCGCGGAACACCAAAATCCCCAACACAGAGAGATAGACGAAGACGTAGAGAGAGAGAGAGAATAGGAGACTGAGTCGGAGAGAGGAAGCGGGATGGGGAAAGCCGGAAGGGGAGAAGAAGAGAATGTGGTAGTGGAGAGACAGAGAGGGGAATGGGAGTACAGAATGATGTGAGGTTTTGTTCTTCTTCCTATATATATATATATATATATATATATATATATATATATATATATATATATATATATATATATATATATATTCATAATATCAGTCAAGATAATTCAAAAAATCTATAAATATAATCTAAAAATACTTTATAGCCAACGGTATCAACAAACAATCTCATAAAAGATAAACGATAGTATCAATTATGATATTTGCAAAAGCCATATAATATTTTGGATATCTCAGAAGAAAATATTATAAAAATATATATATATTATAAAATCACCCTATTGACTACTCATGACTTCAGCCAAAAGAAATTACAAGCTTACAAATATTATCATCTAATACTCGGTGATAAATAAAATCTTTAGAGATAGAAGCTCATATCATCAATTAGGATATCTTGTTGAACATAATAAAAATTCAAAGAAAACACTATATATCAATCACCCTAATGGCTCCTAAATCCCAACCAAAATAATGAAAAAAACCTATAAATATAGTCTTCTAATATTCTACAGAGACATCTCACAAAAACTAATATACGTAAGTAAACTCTCGGCCAAAACAAACTACAAGCTTACAAATATGATCTTATAATACTCTCGTAAGAAGTAGAAGATCATGTCAATCATAGTGCTTTAAATAACCTATATAGATTTTTAGACACATTGCCAAGAACACTATAAACACGATTGAAAAAAAATCTATAAATATAATTTTCTAATGCTCTCCAACTAACTATATCATAAGCGGTAGATGGTTATATCAATTATAATATTTTTCTTTAAATTTATATAATGTTTTGGATACCTAGAAAAAATAATCGTAAAGAATAAAAAGAACCCTAATGACTCCTAGTCTCAGCTAAAACAAACTATAAACTTACAAATATGATCTTCTAATTCTCTATGATAAACAATATCGTAAGGAAGAAGATAATATCAATTATAATATTTCTTTTTAATATCTATGCGGTGTTTTCAACTAACTATATAATATCTTGCCAAAAGTACAAGAAACAAAATTATAAATTATCTTAATTACTCCTAACCTCAGCCAAAATATAAGTCTGTAACTTTCTAATGAACATATCAATAACAGTATTCTTTAAAAGTTATACAATGTTTCTTTATAGCTATATACTATTTTTTTTAATAACACTTCCACTGATTTATATGATAGATCACAAATAGACGGGAAAGCATAGTACAGCTTCTGGAAGGATATTTTTGGGATGTTAGAAATAATAGGTTATTGTTAAGAAAAAGGAAAAAGGTGGTACACATGAAAAATACTCAAAAAGAAAATATTTTCTAAAAAAATTACTCATATATACATATATATAATTTTAGTAAAATGTTTTATTCCTTCAAGTATTAAAATCATTAGTTTATTAGTTTAAAATAATTATATATTAAAAAATCATAACATAAATAGAGTTTGGAGCAATAATTAATTTATGGTCTAGAATAATCTTTTTAAATATTTAAGGATAAGACTATGTATATTGATCTGGGCTTGAATAGTTATGGTTTAGAATATATTTGAACATAGTTACAGTAATTTTGATTTATAGCGATTTTTAATAGGGTAAAGACATTTTTCATTACTAAAACAAAAATCCTATAACTCCATTGGAATGTATTGTAATGGAATAATAATGTCCCGTTATCATTCCTTCCTAATAAATGATTAGGAACATTGTAAGATTTTTAAAATGTTTAAACCTAAAGTTAAGACAAATTGCAAAAAAAAAATCAAATAAAGGAAGTAGAATTGTTATTATGGTTTGTTTTAAATTAGGACTAAACCATCATAAATTTCACCCAAAATGACTAAAATTCTCATACTAATAATTTATGATACTTCCATAGTTATAGCAAAATTAATATTTATTGATAATGAAAATTTTAATTGAATAAAATTGAGTTATAATATATTTTTTTATTAGGGAGGGTAATAATGTTTTACTTTGGCGACAAAAACACAATAAGCCTATTCAAAAATATTCTAACTAAAATTTAAGTTATAATATTTTTTTGAAAAGGCTCATAATGTTTTTAGTTATAATAGTAATAAAAATATATTACGACCCTATTTTAAAAAAAAAATGTTATAACCAGTTCGATTGAACCAAATGTTATCATAATATGTTCACTACTCTCTCTACTTATGATGATATCTATCATACAGTGGTAGTTCAAATGCCACCAAATGTTAACAGAGAGCCAATTTGACATGTAAGCCCAGTCAAAGTGCAGTCAAACTGTTTGCACTCTGCCCAAATCAACCCCATTTGGGTATCTTTTGATGGCACACTAAAGACAGCTTACAGTGGATGGAAGTACGTAAACTCTTAATCACTCCATCCGTTTGCCTCCTCCAGTCTTCTTCCCCAGCAGATATAAATAATAGAATAGATCGACTGGGGGGAAGAAAACCTGCGCGAGAACCATGTGAACTGAAGTCTCTTTACTCCATTACCATCTCCTCCTCTGATGCTTCTCCAGGTGCAGACTTGGGTGATAACTTTTGCCTGTAGCCAGCCAGCCAGCCAGCCGGCCAGCCATGGTGGGCAGCAGGAAGATTCCAGCAGCAGGTAAATGGCGATGGGTGTTCTTGGAATGCAGTGTTGACCCGTGGTCAAACTGATAGATCTGGGGACATTATGGTATGGCTCGAGGGTTGGGAGCTTGTGCCAGTCTGCAGGGAGAGCATGGGGAGTTGGTGCACGAGAAGAATAAATTGTCCGGGCTCTGTTGTCACCTTGCAGTAAAAAAAAAAATATATAGAGTAGTAGTAGATCACGAAAGCTTCATCCGATGAGGAACCACACAGAGTCGGTGATGATGATGCCATTGCGTTGGTTTAGAACGACGGCTCCTTCAACGCTTGAGACCCAGATGACTCTTTTCGACTTGCTATGATCTCTGTGTTCTTCGCGCTATAAAGATCTGCATAACTCAGTTATGGGGCTCTTTTTATTTGTTTCAGTGCAATCGTTCATGCACTTAAATTTTTTTTATCCTCCACACATGACACTCGAGACTAAAGGAGTAGCTGAAATGCCTGTGAGGTGCTTTATCGAAATGTTGGTTGCCTTCCCAGGAAACGCTTCTCTCGAGCACGAGAGCACAGGCAATCTCTCTCGGTG
The DNA here is from genome assembly GCA_029747655.1 of Ensete ventricosum. Lineage (NCBI taxonomy): Eukaryota > Viridiplantae > Streptophyta > Magnoliopsida > Zingiberales > Musaceae > Ensete > Ensete ventricosum. The sequence continues at coordinate 57,120,095 of JAQQAF010000006.1, read as the reverse complement.
ACTCGCACTTGCCAATCTTCCTGCTCGGGTTTGATTACTATCCCGACTCTACATAGTTAGGTTTTGCTGGTATCGGCTGTGGGGTTGGCGGGTTGCTTGTTGCCCTCTCTTTCCAGATACGCTTAGTGCCAGACATGGAGCTCCAAGATTAGGTAGGAAGCAGTAGTATTCGTGCATAGTTCTTGAGGAGGAATAGTTTATTAAGTTAGCGTTTCGATCTGAATAAAATTTAGGAATATATATATATTTGCTGCTGCCCTACGCTTGATGCCGAAAGCCTCAGTTCTCCAGAGTTTTGGATTGATAGATTGTATTTTATATATGATATATCTACAAGTGATCAGAACCAAAAGAAGGATCATGACAGCCAAGAGTTGCAAGCAAGTTGAGATTGTTAGGCACTCCCTACTCTCACTTCCTTCATGCTTACCACCAACTCATGTCATCGTCATCCCCCAAAGTGAGTTTAATAGCTGAGACTATGTTTCACATCTCCATTCTCGTCTTAGAGGTTGCTGAAATAACTCCATGTCGCAGGGTGGTGGTTGAGCGAGGTGGTGCTCCCTCGCAGTAGAGCCTGCATGCTGTCGTCGTGCTCAAAAGTAAAAGCTTTGGATGGACCCCTGGCGATGCAGATACATTGATTGATTGCACAAGGCCACTACAGAAAAGCTATACAAAGCAATGATGAGTAGCGTTTGTGTGAGCTTCCAGGTATCCAAAGATCCAAGTGGGCTTGGGTGGCGAGATCTTTGAAGCATCCAATGCAGAGATTTCTTTGACTATATATATATATATATATATATATATATAAAATAAAATCTTTTCTTACTGGACTGTAGGAATTCATTCTTTGGTGATTGGAGTCAGGAGATGCCACCCTCCCCTGCTCTTCTTCTTAGCTTTCATCTCTGATAAAACTGATGCATGTATGTCTCAGATCTTAATTTTACACATCTCCTCCATCGTAATATGAAAATTAAAACACATCTCCCTCCTATATTCGACTCTATCTATTAAGTATTAACCAATAAGTAGGATGCTTCGATTTATAGGATTCCAAGTTTCCTATTTAAGCCCAACAATTTCCGGCTGATGCCCATTCTCATCCTACTGCTGTTCTTGGCAAGCAAGTAATGCTCCTCATCCTCTCTCCTTGATTTTTTTTTTTTTTTTGGTCACTCCACCGGGTTGCTACTGGAAAAAAAAAATCGAACTAATAAGAAACATATAAGCATGTTTTATATAAGTTTTCAACATAAGAAGTTTTCTTCTTCTTTTTTTAATCAATGTCACTACATCTAAAAAGTAGGTTATACTCTCAATATTGACAATATGGAGGAGGGTTCTTAGAGAGGAAAAGTTTTTTATGTAGCTTCCATGGTGATTAATCATGAAATGTTGAAAAATACTAAACTTAATTTTTCTTTTTCTCCTATGTTGGGAGGGAACACCATGAAATGTGTTTAAAAAAAATGGGTACGAAGTTGAGAATAGGTACACGATAAGAATGTGACCTTTTTAGCACACTTGCTAATCCTCATCAGAACACTTACAAAAAATGTACAATGACTTCCTATCAAAAATATTATTTCTCTTATAGATAGATGTACAATGACTGTCCTTTTGGTTGTTCCTATAATAGAACGAACCATCTTGGTATACTTTATTGCTCCTTTTTTTTTTTTTTTAATCTTACAAAAATATAGTCATGTTTTCATCTATTTTTATTTTTATTTTTTTCAAAGAATAAATGATGAAGATGAAATTTAAATCCAGAATCTTATAATAAACTGTTATTAAAAATAAGTTTATGATATTTTTTTTTAGTACAGAGTAGACTATGTTGGACTGCTACTGTCTTATAAATAAAGCCTTCACTATGGGTCAGGATAAAGGACCTCGGTGTTTGATTTGGGCTTGAAAGCCTACCGTTCCCCTCATCATGATTAATCGTTCTAAGCCACTTCCGATTCAGATTCAATACATGCAAATGTTTCGATTAATTAGCTCTAGCTTCATCATATCCCATAATACTTAATACTTAGTAGCTGATAGAGCTAGTCGTGGGCCGACCCAACTCACTAAGACTCCCTCCAGTTCAACAGGCCACGAGAACGATAAAAGACCTGACATCGATCCAGTTGGCACAATACTCGACCGAGGTGACACGGTATTAATCGGGTTGCCACAACCAAGGTCAAGCTGGAACGCCCATAAATAAAGAATATCGTGCTCGATAAGGATGAGAGTATAGGATGATAATCGATCGACGAGTATAAAAACCTCTCATGGGAATTGGACTAGGGTACTAAGGGCTCTCTCTCTCTCTCTCTATTTTTATAATGAACTCTTCATATCATCTTTATTGGGACACTAATTTGATCGTCAGAAGAGCTATATCGTACGCCCCCACCCCGAAAAAGTTTTTATGTAGGATCCCCCGACATATCCCAAGGAGGAGGAGGAGCCCGAGGCACCTTCTCGAGCATATCCAGTCGAGTCACGTTCTCAAATAGGCCCAATCTTTTCACGATCGACGTAGATGAGTTTATACATATAAACGGAATAAAGATACGATAACAATAGCCATAGTCGAAAGTGTTACCTACTTACGTGTCACCTCGTCAGGGGGAACTCTCTACATGCAGCAGCATTCGGAATCGAGGGTGTGGGACGGACGCAGATGCCGGCAAATTATAAGCTGACAATAAATATAGTATGAAGAACCACAAAAGCCAAGGAAGAGTTTTCTTCCGCCTCGGAACTTAAAAGCAGTCACGCCGCACCCGAACAATTCGACACCACACAGATAAAAAAGACAGACACTTGTTCGCTGCATCGCCTCCCTCCGCTCATCATCGTCTTCGATACATCGATACCACTAAAGTTGGCGTCTCCTTGCTTGCAACTGTTTCCCTCTCGCTGTAAAAAAAAAAAAAAGAAGAGATGGGATGTATAGCTCTCGTTAGGCTTGTTGATCCTCAATACTTTTTTTATTTTATTTTATGTGGAGTTGATCTCAAAGGAGCAACGCCAACGATTTCAAAACCCTAAAAGCAATCTGTTGACATCTAGTGCAGACCATGAAGAAAAAAAAAAAGAGGAAGGGTTGTGTCGTCACACTGCACAAGATCTATCTTTGCAGGATATTGATGTCACAGTGTCACCAACGTGGGGGCTGCTTCACATATTTCTATAGGAAATCTAATCTAGCACTGGACTCCTCCTCCTGCTGCTGATGATGGAATTGACATAAAGGCCTTTCCCCTCCTTCACTTTAATTAAGGGCCTCCTGCTTGTTGCTGCTGTGCCTCAATCTGAAGAGACTAATAATTAATTCTAAAGCTGAAGAAGAAACCATGTTGGTCCTGCTGTGCCGTGTGTGCATGCTTTTGCTTCCTTACAAGTAGTGTTCAGCTGTTGCTAACAGTGGATTCGAATTCTCTTCGGACAACAACTGTATCTGAACATGTACTCGACACCTCATTTCCTCTAAGATGTTGAACTCAGAGGGTTTTTTCCTCATGCAAGTGGGTAAAAGACGAGGCATCCAAACAAAAAGACGTTCTTTGAGAATTTTTGCACCTTTGCATTGGGATTTTGGCCAACATATGCTCCCAAGAGTACACGCATTTACTGCTTTTCCCATTCCCCAAGGCCAAACAAAGTGACACGGATGAGGCCTGTACAGTTACCCTTCGTATCTCCAGGGTTTGAAGGATAAGAAAGGATTCATTTCTTCTGACGACACCTCCTGTCACACGCCCCTTTCTTTAGTTTCTTTTGCTTAGCCCATCATGAGCTCAACCCACCTGTGACCTGCGCTTGTCTTTTTGAAGCTGCCGTCCCACTCTCGCTCTCTTGGCTGCCTCAGAAAAAAAGAAGAACACGCAGCTGACACCTTGTTGTTAACTGAGGCTTGGCACGGAAAACCATGTATTCTTCAGCGTAGGGATTGGTCAGAACCAGCATGAGAGTAACATCAGCATCCTCTTTTCAGAGGGAGGGAGGGAGGGGAGGAGAGGGTTCTTATGGGCTTCATTATACTTCTCCCATGTGATCGATCATGGGAAGCAAGAGGAGCAGCGGTACTACCAGCATCATCACCAGCTATTTGGGGTCTCTCCTTCCTCCGCACTCTTCCTCCCAACACCAATCATGGCCTTCCCACCACCACCACCATCATCCATCTCTTCTTTACACTTGGTCACTCATCATTACACCCCCATCAGCCTGGTAGAACTGGTGGGAGAAGGAAGCAAAGCTTAATCATGTTAAAAGGAGGAGGAGAAGTAGAAGGGGATACGATGTCTTGGACATGGGAGCTCATGGAGAGCATCAGTTCCTTCTCTTCCGGACTTCCTTTGGGGAATCAAGCGTCTTGGTCCGATCTCTTCATTCTTAGGTTATATATATGTATGAGAAAACAAAGAGCCTTGTTCTAGAGTATTTCCATCCTATATACTTCATTGGTGCTTTCTGTTGTGTTTCCTTCCTCTCAAACTTATCTTTTCTTGAACCCTAGCAATGGTGTTTCGAGATGGAGTCTTGTGGTTCGGACTATGTCGTCTGTTTTTTTTTTTTTTTTTTTGTATTTTTCCTCTTTTCAAAAGAGGGAGGGTTTCCTTCTGCAGATACCACTCATGAATTAATCTTATTTGTGTTGTATGTTCCATGATGATGGTAGTAGTATCTTCTTCTTCTGTTTGTCTCAAAAGATCAAGGACATGGGGTTGCATCAGTAGCTATCTATGCAAAGAATAAAGATCCTTGTGGAAGTAGCCAAGTGCAAAGAAGGCCCTCCATATTCTACAAGGTGATTGTATTCTAGCATCTAATCCTATTAGAGTCATGCATGCTCACCATTTTATTTTCCAAAATTGTCAGGAAGGATACTGCCTGCATGCATCTATCTGATGCCACTACTTTTTTTGTGTGCATGAAATGGTGAAACATCCACCAAAGTCATTCTTCATGTTAGGCCAAGAGGATCACTTAAATTAGTTTATTGGTTTGTCCATGCTCATTTCCATATATATATATATATATATATATATATATATATATATATGAGAATTCTTTACAAGCATGGGTATCCTTTCAATTTTAGTTTCTTTCTTTCCTTCTCCAACTTAATACTCATTATAAATGCAAATTATGATGATCTCATGAGATCAAGCAGTCTTGTCCTTCTTCTTTTCTGAATGTGTTTTCCTGCTGAATCAAGAAAAAAGAAGTTTATTCTCTTATCTATCTGCTAAACAAATAAATGCTTCAAATGATGGATGCTGTCAAGGAATCAGCAGTTTATCAACTGTTGGGAGGACAAGCTTTTCCTTATTATTTTTGTTTGTCCTTTTTGGATAGGAAAGGATGAAGCCTACCTAATTGTAAACGTTGGGAGTGTTTTAAGCTATAGATTGTACATGAGATTTAAAAGTTTATTCTTAGATCCGATAGGATAAATAGCTAAATAATTTTGTTGAGCCTAAACCACTAGATCGAAAATACTTAAGTTAAAACTAATAATAATAATACATATATTATTGATCAAACCCTAATCTCTATAATCTGTGTGTTAGCTTACTTGTAATGTCAGACTAGATCAGGAGAGGAGTGTTATAGCTTAACCATGTAAAGTGAAATTGTTCAGGTTCACTGCACAGATATATCAAAGTCTACAATTTTGATATGAACGAAATCCCAGAAAGAAAGAAAGAAAAAAAAAATCTGCTTGGTCTTCTACCATGGTTAGTTCTTATCATTATTCAAAGACTATTCATGATCATAAACCCATAGACATGGCTTAGTATATTTCTGTGTGCATTCTACCTAATGGATTCAGCTAATTGAGCATCCATGTCGAAATATTGCACACCAATTGGCTTCACTGTAGCTAACAATACCCAAATTTGATTAATTACTCAAAGAAACACTTCTAACGGATGGCCTCTTGTCATTATTATTATATTCAATTTTTATATAAAAAATATGATCTAATGTCTGTTATGAGCAATTAAAACCAACAAGAGCAACCACCCAGATGGTGTAATGACCCCCCCAAGCTCCACTATAAAAGAGGCCACCCAGGTATGCCCAAATACATTGAAAAAAAAAAAAAAGCTCATTAGACTAGTATAACTTTGTTGACTAGTTTGCCTTATTTGAAACTAATATTGACTTGAGCGTCAGAGGAATATTATCGAGATTGTCTCCCGATTTAGTTTCGCAAGGTCAGGAGTCCAACTTAGTGAGTTTTCTTAAAAATCTGCTCAAAAAGAATTTGACATCATTTAGGTAAGAATTTCCAACGGTTGAAAGCCTCAATAAATAAGAATGAAGGGGGAAGTGAATTCCTACCTGCCTCCAGTGCATCCATGCTAGTGCAAAACATGTGACATGATGTATAAGGTTGATCATCCAACCAAGTAGTCACTAGCTAAAACTTGAATGAAATGTGATAAACCTCTCGAAGAATATCCAGGTTGGAGGCTTTCATTATGAGTCTAAGTCTAAATACTCTACAGTAGGCGACAGAGCCACACTACATGATAGATTCACCTCCGCCAGCAATGTAGCCTCCATCGAAGTGGTCGACTTGACTCCTTCTAAAGCTAAAGCTTCTAATGTTGACACTAAGGGAGGTGACGAGGACAATATCCTATCAAAGTCCTAAAGCTAAAGCTTCTAATGTCCCACCTTTAAGCTGGATTATTGGGAGGTTTTAGGAGTTTGCTTGTAGAGTCTTTGATTGCAATTGCAGGTGAGAAATCCTTAACGCAATTGATAGGTATTTATATGAGGTGAAGATAATGTGTTACCTACTAGACAATCACTTCAACTCCCAAATGCTTCAAGTAAGGTGGGACATGCGGCACCATCACAACCCAAGATGCATGGCACTATCCTCAGGCTTTAGTGGTTAGATTGATTGTCATTCTGATCATGTTGAATTCGTCATAATTTACATAATGGTCACACGTCAATAGATCATTTAACATGACCTCTCTTTGCTAGTGGGTGGATATGACATGTACAACTATCTCCGGATCCACTTAGATTCTCCCGCTCATCGATGGGGTAGCCTACCCTGCATGTGCATCGATTGGATCCTTACACTATCGTACGATGGGGACAAATGTAACACACATCACTATATCGACCTCGTGGCCCCTTTGTGTGCCCTCATGCATGTTCACTTGACCCTATCATGCCATCGCACCAAGTCTTTTGGCTCTTTATGTGCCATCGTACCGGTCACCTAACCCTATCGTGCCACCACACCCGACCCTGTAGTCCTTCGAGTGTCCCTGTGTCTATTTACCTAACCTTATTGTGCCACCACACTAACCTTTTAAGTGCGCCACTGTTCTCGATCACCTAACCCTATCACGCCACCACACTTAGCAAAGTGTGTCATCATTCTTGGTAACTTAACCCTATTGTGCCACCGCACCTAGCCTTCTAGCTCTTCGTGATTCATCGCACCTGGCCCTGTGGCCCTTCATGCATCTTTGCGCCTAGTCATTCGGTCCATAGTGTGTCACGTAGCACATTTTCTCAATCTTCTACACATCCTCGCTCTTGATTTTATTGAACCAATGCACCATCATTTATCGAAGCCCCATATCTTAGACCCTCATGTAGGAGGACTCTAGTAATCATTGGAATTGTGCCATTGCCACTTGTTAGATGCACTTCATCGTAGCGTCGTAATTAGTCATGCTATTTTACTTCACTACTATCACCCGTGTACTGGATCGATAAAGAGCCCGACGAAAGGATCAAGTTGGATTAACCAAGTCAAGTAGACTAGGTTGGACAAATTGACTCGTGCCAACTTCATAGGAAATTGGGTGTCACATCCCCTATTCTCTTGTATCGTTAGACCTTTAGTGAATAATATGTCTTGACTTGAATTCATAATGCTCCTTGGCTAAGGAAGTAAAAAACATGTTATATTAGATATGATGTGGTTGACACATTAACATTAGATATAACTAATGTGTCATCACTTTAGTCACCAATGTCATACATTATCCAAGGATAATCTTATCTCCATATGAATAATATTATTAAAAAATAGAATATGATATAAAAATATTATTACATAGTATAAAAAAAAGTACTATAACATAATAAGAAAATGTCGATCGATTAAAGGAAAGAGAAAGGAAAAGGTAGTAGGTAAATTTTTTTTTGTCAAATTAAGGATATTCTACGAATTACGTAAAAAATAAAAAAAATAGTGGTATCAGGAAATTTTGAAAACGATGGATACTACTTTTCCGGAAAAGTAAAAAAATAAATAAATCGGAATAAAAAAAAAAGAAAATAGAAAGTAGTGGTAATAACAAATAGTAGCTATTTTTAAATGTTTTATTGAAACGAACCGAACCGAGCTGTGTGTGTCGGGAGTCCAGGCTTTCCTTCCTTCCTTCCTTCACGTTGCCTCCTCCTCTCCCCGCTCTTCCCCTCCCTCCTCACTTGGATGGTTGTTTCGTGTTGATGATAGACGACTAGTGAACGCTCCGGAGGTACATATTTTTGATCCCCTTTCCCCGCATCTCCTTCTGCTTGTCTCCTTCCATCCATCCCGAGCAAGAGCTTCATCCCTTTCCGTCTTGGTTTGTTAGGGTTTCTGATTCGAGGAAGGAATTGCTAGTGAAGGAAGAAAAATAATAGAGGAGGACGATAAAGATGTCCGCTCGCCCCCACTTCACCATTACTCTAGGTCGAAGCGGTCAGGTGAATCGTTCTTCCTCCTCTCTTGCTCTTTGGATTCACATTACCGCGTTTTGTGCATCTGTTTGTTCTTTAGGATTACGTCATGTATACGGTTCTTATTGGCCTAGAGGTGCTCGATTTGGGCCTCCTGCTCTAGGGTTAGGTAATGGTAATTAAGAGCTGACCGCATGTTCGCCATTTAGTGTCCTTAGACGTCAACTCTACTTCTCGTTGGTAGTACGCTGGCTTGCATTTGCGGGTGCCCTTTGGTTTTTTGTGTGAAGAGAATTTCTTATATCGTTTCACGATCGGGACATGTTTTTGAGAACACTAGGAGTGATTTTTCAGTCTTGTTTTTGACTGGTTAGATATGGGTCCATCTCCTTAACAGCATACCACATTGGTTCTTTCTCATTCCTAGAAAAAGAAAATTGTTAACCTCCTTTTTTCTGGAAAAAGAAATTGCCCCTTGCTTGTGTTTTTTGTAAGAGTGTGTTACATGTTTTGTTTATTAGAATTTCTTACACCCTATGGAATTTATTGTTCATTTGTGTTTTTTTAGTTTACTGGTTTTGATAAATTTTTGTGTTACAATTGGGATTGAATTATTGTCTCCATCCAATTGGGACTTTAAAAGCTTAACCACTGTGGCAATAAGTTGAATTAATTTCTGTGTTAGTAGTTAAAGTAAGTTTACATAGTAGAGGGCTGAGGTAAAAGTTATAGAACCATTGAATTTCTTATGTATTGCATCTATTATTGGCCGGTGTAGTATAATTATCTTTTCCTTTATGATCTAGGAACATACATTTTATTTATTTGTTTATTTATTCTGCAAGTAACTTACCATTTCTTATAGCATTTTCTTATTATCAGCCATATTAAAACTTGTGCAAATTCCTTACTTGAAATTGCTTAGAAGGCATTTGCTTATGTCATGTAGAAAAAAAAAAAAGTTTGGAGTATTTATCTGGTGAAAAAATCTTTTTTCTGGGGGAGTTATGAATAGCTACCTTGACTTGTTTCCTTGGTAATGTTTGCAGGTTGTCAAGAGAGCAAGACCTATAGTTGATGGTGGTCAGTCTGATGATGACATGCCTTCCTTGGGAGGCAAACGGTCGGTGAGAGAAAGGTTGGAAAGTAACACGGCCAATTACAATTCTTATAGAAGGCAGTACGAAAACAAACGGTGTGTTTTTTTCTTTCCAGTGGCTCATGGTCATCCTTTTTCAGTCTCAATAGGTCTGTGTGACAATAAAACATATCTGGAACCTTTTTTTAGATAAATATTCACTTTTTGATGGATGATTCTTCATTTTGAAACAACTACCTCCACATTTCATTTGTTGCTAGAGAAATTCAACAGGTTACGTATGTATGCCTATTCTTTCCCACTGGACAGCTTGGCTGGTTGTACTCTTGCTGTTAGTGCTGTCTGATAGCGTCAAGCTTTAGAATTATGTTGAGTTCAGCTGTTTCTAACTTTCAAATGCTTCTTATATAAATATGCACTTTTGTTATTAGTCATGAAACAACTTTTGACTATTTGTTTTTGTTGAGTTTCATTCCTCTTCATTCTCTTGATTTACTCTGGTTTCTTTGTGTTAGTGTTTGACATCAGGATTCAATCTTACTTGTGGATATCTGATATTTATGATCTTGGACCAATGTTTGGTGACTTGATAAAGGATGGATAACAAGAACTACATCTGTTTTTGTTGCACAGTTTTTTGCTTCCGGAGGTTGTTGTTTAGCACTTAACAGAGATTCTGCTGCCATGGGATTTGGTCTTTAGCGGCTCTGAGTTGTACATCAGATGCTTGACAAAACAACTTGTTGGGTCAAGATCCTGGGCTTATGATAAAATATTTTAGGCCTATTATTCTGATTTGATGTTTAATATTTCTCCCATTTTACTGAATAACCAAATTTTGCTTTATAATTCATTGTGTTTGGTGCTATTGCTTCTGTCTTTACAGTCAAAGGACTGATGGCCATGATTCAAGATTCATCGATAAGAATACGAGGGACAAGCAAATCAAAACTAGTATCCATTTAAAGATCTCAGAATTAGTTGTTTTCTGTTGAGCTTGCTTTTCCCTGCTTTGTTGATACCTTAATTTATAAAGATCATCGGGTTGGAAGAGATGATCTGAGATGGAAACTTATGAAGAAAAGCTTATCTCGAAGAAATCTTGATGCTGAAGGACAACGTGATGTTGACCTACGTGATAAACTCTCTCGAAATGCACAGGCTTCTAGCAGATCTGATTCCCGACAACATGTAACAGAATCAAGTGCCTCTGGCCTTGGAAGGAGAATACCTTCCACAAGAAGTGCAGATGATTTATTGGAATTGGATTCACATAGAAAGTCTTACTCTTGGACATCGGACCGGCAGAGGCTTGGTTCTCCGGATAGGTTTATCAGCACTCAAAGGCACATATCTCCTTCTAGAAGATATGAGGAGCTGCGGCATGCATCTGCTATAAGATCTATAGATGCTTCTAGACCCTCTAGTTTTCTGACAAATAGTGGGATAGGTGATGCTTCCAGATCTCTTAATTTTATGGCGAAGGACATAAGTGTGGGTGCAAAGCCAGTTGTTCGAGCTCCTGCACCAAGGATTATTGGGCCAAGAAGTGTACTTAAGGTAATATCTTTAGCCCCTACACATTGCTCCTCATTTCTGTGAATCTTTTTTTTCTTGACATGTACCTCTCCAGATGAAATGTGAACATTTATCTGAGGAATTGCCTTTGATACTTGCCAACTGTCCGCAGCAGCTTTTGACTGATAATTGGTCACATGGGGATTGCTTATCCTTTGATAATTACTCATCGTGCAATATGGCTATATCAAATAGAACTTGATTGCTTGTTGACGGGCATGATATCCATGTTTAGGATTAATTGTTTATGAATTGCTGTCAGTTCAAATAAGGATCTTAGAACAAAGAAGATTGTACACAAACTTTAATCATCAAGTTGTAAAAGATTGTAACTCACATACTACCAAACATCTAGAATATTTTTAAATCTAATTTCTGAGACTACTTCAAGGTGAAGAAAAGTGGAAGCAAATGTGGAAAAATGGAAGAAATCAAAATTTGATTTTGATTGATGATTATAGATCCGATTGAAAATTTTATGAAAGATTTATCTATACAAAAATGGAAATCAATCAAGGATATTGTAAGAGACTCATAAGTGAAGATTATTTACAGGTCAAATTCGGAATGTTATCTTCTTCGAAGAAGGAAAGAACAAATGATATTTGTGATTTGATATCATTTCTATTTTTATCTTTATATTTTCGTTTTTTGTAATTGGGGAATATATAAAGAGGTCAAAAGATTGTAATTAAACATTACCAGAAAAAAAATAGATCAATGAATTAGGTTCTTTTTCCATATTATGTGTTAGTGGCATGAGACCATATGTGTTTTTCCGTTGGGATGATTCCATTGTTCATGTGCGAAGGTGCGAGACCTTAACCCAGAGAGAGAATCTCGTTGTTGTCTTATTTTATCATTATTTTCTTTCTCTTCCTCTCTCTTCATCCTCTATTTTTCACAAAAAAAAGTTCCTCCGTTCATCATGAGCTTGTCAGTCTGCCAAGGTAAGATATGGATAGGCCAATTAACATGCCTTTCTGCCACAGAACATCAATTTTTGGTTGATATAGTATATCTTGGTACAACTTTGATGACCATTGTAGTAGTAAGATTATTGCAGCTATATATTGTAAGATCACCTTTTGTGCATTGTTGTTTTAACAATGAGTGCACATAAGACACTTATTGAAGGCACTGAGCTTCAGCCAAGCATAAGATCCAGACCTTTTCAACTTCTGCATCTCTTTGCAAGTGTGTGCATTTAGGATTGCTGTGGACTGATTCAAGAGTTTGCTATGTTACAAGTTGCAGGATGAGTGATGGTTGCCTACATTAACTTTGGTGCTGACCATTTTCTTTAATAATATATTTTATGTATATTGCCTTGAATTATATATAGGCGAAGATTCCTTCATAAACTCCTATTGAGGTTTTTTGTCTTCTGCAGCCTGAGGAACCTCTTACAGTTGCTAGCTTGCTACATTCATTAGGGCTCGGAAAATACGCCATACTCTTTCAGGCAGAAGAGGTATTATTTTCTGTCAAATTCTTTTGTGTTTCTTGCCACTTATATTTCTGTTTAGGTATTTGTAGTCTTCTATGACCACCAGTATCTTGCAGTATTAGTTCATGTTATTTAACTGTTTTGAGAATTTGACTGGTCAGAGTGACTGTAACATCTCGTGGTTTAAGTTTTGAATAGCATGCATAACTTATGAACTCACTAAAAACTTTTATTTTACAATGCTAATGTATTTTGGCTATTGTGCCCATCCTAAATTTTGGTTTAATTAAAGTGAGACAACAATTTTCTTTTTTGGCCTAAAATTTTGCTATGTTATGTTACCAATTGATAGTTACTCGTCGGAGCAAGGACTGATGTCAGACCATATGATCCGATGCTGTTCAATTTTTTTTTTTTTTTTCAGCTGATACAAACTGCATAGGTCGGTATACTGTCTAATACACTGGTACCATACCAATCTAGTAGATTGTTGAAACTGAGATTGGACTGGGATTTAAAATCTTGCCATGAAGATTATGTATAAACATGCTAATGCTCATGTATGCATGCCTTCATGTAGATTGGTCCAAATTATTCTAGAGCACATGTATGTTTGATATCTAGAATAGTATTAAAGGAAACTTGTTCTTTTTCTATCAACGTTTCTTTATACATTTCTAGACAATGTATGCTATGTTTGTAATGCTAAAATGGACACAAAAGTTTAGACGAAAATTATAAGATTTAGAAACTTGATTTTGGTATGTTTGGATCAAAATAGGATGTCTAATCTACTTTAGACACTACTGCAAAAAATAAATTATTCTGAATGGACACGACCATAGTTTGCCAAAACTGACTAATGGTTTCACTAATATTGCTACCTTAAAATCTCAAAAAATTTCCAAAATGTGATGAGAAATCTTAAAGCAACTAAACCTGACCCAAGAATAAATTTATTCCTACTATTCCTTTGGTTGTAATTTTTAGTTGCTTACTTGATAATGTCTTAGCTATGCAATTGTAGTCATGTTTATCCTTAAACATGATGTTCCTTTTGCAGCTCAATTAGAATCTTTAATCTCAGGGTGCTGCCAAACCTTTCTTTAGCTTTTGGTTTGTTTTGATTCATTCACAAATTGTTGTGTTTTGATGTGCTTATGCCCGGGTATTAATAATACCGGATTTTACAATAAATAATTTGCCATTTACTTTATTTTATCTTTTACCATCCTAGCCATTGTGCTTCTGGTATATAATCTTTCTGTATACTAGTATACATGATAACATTTCATGTTAATTTCTCCATTTTATTTATCGTGCAATAATAATTGGCACTTGATAATACTTTATTAAGTTGGAGACAAGTGTTTTCTAATCGCATCATTTTGTATGATAAAAATCATTCTAAAGAAGCCCTGTCTGCAGTTAGTCTCACAAAAAAATGACGTATGAAATTTATGGTTCAACCATTTGTTTCTAACTCTTTGGTGAAGAGTTCTTCAACAACCATTGGTTATAGATAAAATGCCTAAGATTGATCTGACAGAATTTTGTAATCACTGCATTGCATACGATTTCAGGTTGACATGACTGCATTAAGGCAGATGGGAGATAGTGACCTAAAAGAATTGGGAATTCCCATGGTAAGTTTATGTTGCTGGCACTATTTTCTTTGCTTTCTTATAGTTGCATTGCATAGAATCACATTGATTATGCAAAGAAATGTCTTTGAAGGCTAGATTTTCTTGGCACATGTATTTTGCATTATATCTACATTGTTCAAGCATATATTTGGGTTGATCCATCACTCTGTCACCCTTCTTATTAGTCATTATTAAATTTTTTAAAATGGATTTTTAAATTTATGGTGTTGAAATAATTTAAACCTAACCCGCCTTATAGGATGGAGTCATATTGTTTGGTTTATTTTACTTTTTCTAAATAAAAACATTGATGAACTAGCATCATTTGAACAATATATTTCAATGTTTATGCAATTTTCCTGAATGGTGAGCATGCATTATTGACTTACGAGCAAAAATCAGTATAATGGTTTCAACCCTATTAATCATAATTTAAACTTTTTTTTTCACTTCGTATCAAATGGTCACTAAAGCTTTGGTAAAAAAAATTAGAAAATGATAGATTCTGTGGATGACATATTTTAAATTAAGCATAATCTCATGTTTGGGCATGATAGTGTACCAAGCATCATCTCAATGGCTCTAGATCTGTTAAAAGCTTTTTTTTTTTAATTTTAGCAAATTTTAGAATGTTTCAACCAAGGTTTTACTTACCGGTCCGTACCAGTGTACCGAGTTCATCTCGGTACTGGTACCGGGTGGTACGCACAGTGTATACCGCCCGGTATATTAAAATATAATATAAATATTTTATAATATAATATTATATAAATATAATATTAATATATTAAAAATATTAAAAAAAGAGAAAAAGGGGCAACGTCGCCTCGATCTTTCTCCCCGAGCGGGAGAAAAAGCGGCCGCGACCTGCGGGCGGCGACGATGCGTGAGCGACGACCGTCGGCGATTTTTGGCGGAATCACCCGGTAGCGGGCGGTCCGCGTACCGGCAACCTGGCGGACTGGTATGTATCACCCGTACAGGGCAGTAAATGTCGAAATTGCAAACCTTGGTTTCAACAGCTGAGAAAACAGATTGTATAAATTTAATTATAATTTCATCATCAGGTGAGCATATATACCCACAATATGTACGTACCATGCTGACTTCGTGGGGATCACAGTATTGTTTCTTGGTAGGACTCAATTTTATGTTATACAAGCCATGCATATAAAGGCAGATACCGTGCTGATGCGTGCCATTGCATGTCAGTGCATGCTATAGGATGTGGATGCATGGCAAACTATGCTGTCAGGCATGGTCAATAGCCACTAAGATACTTAATTGTTCTATCCCATCAACTGTATAGCCTCACCATTGTGACCTAAAATCATCAATTGGCAGGGGCATGTGAGACGGCACAGCCGCTTTCTTTTGTTCCCTTTTTCTTATATTTGGTTTTTTTAATCTGGTAGTTTCATTTAGTAGTTTCTTCTATGTAGTTGTTTGGCTTATATTTATGGCATGAAATTAGTAAAGAAAATAAGGAAAATAGAGACTGACCAACTAAATTTATCATCTAAGTTGAGCTGGCCATATTTTCTGCTGTAAAAAAAAAGATTATTTAATAAAAAATTGTTTTTCTGTTGTTTGGTGTTATTGACTATAAAAGAAGTTATTCAGTGTATTCTGGTTATGAAATCAACTATAAGTTGTAAGAGCATTCTTGTTTATGATAAGTTGTTGGAAGTTTGGAGTCAAAAGGTTCATTGTCATACTAGTTTCCTTAGGTCATTAATTTTTAATTCACCATTGACCACGATGATCAAATTGGAAGCAATATTGGTGGACAATATTCTTTGTCATTGATAGTTTCCCATATGTTTGAGTCATGAGTTTGCATAATGTCAACTTAGCAGAATAGGGAATTTATTTATAATCAGATCTGTTAATACAGTATCTATCTTCCCCATAGTATGTCCGAAGCAACTGCCCTGCAATCTGTTGCTATTATGTGTCTTGAGGAGTAACCTCCTTTCTCTGGTTTTTGTATATACTTTATATATATATATATATATATATATATATATATATGCTTACTCTGAAAATTGTGATCCTGGAGTGTTGTCATCAATCTAAACTGTGAAAAGTTTGTTTTACATGTTCTTCTGATACGACTTACGTTTATGTTTTATAGATCACAGAAATATGTTACATGTTTTTGCCTGGTGGTTTGCATGTTGGTCTCACTTGTAGGGACCTAGGAAGATCCTTCTTGCAGCTTTATCTCGTGCAAGACAGCGGCAACGGTGAGAAGACCAAAGCTTCAGTTGTTTTTGTGCCGCAGGGTCCTAGGACGATCCTTCTTGCAGCTTTAACTCGTGCAAGACAGCGGCAACGGTGAGACGACCAAAGCTTCAGTTGTTTTTGTGCCGCATGTCGTGGCAATTGATTATATTAAACCCTAGCATCTTATCCTCAGTGAATGCTTTATTTTGAAGCCCCCCCTCCCCCTTTCTTTTTTCTTTTTTGAATTCAACCTTTGCAGATTGACTAAACTTGCATTCCTTGCAGTGTAAATGGAATGCTTTGTCAAAAAATGTGTTCTAGAAAATTCATTCTTACAGGGAGGACTAGGTTTTATGTGGGTCACAAAGAAAGCTTCAAAGCCCATAGTGGTGCTACTTGTCGGACGTCCGTGTTGGCAAAGGTATGGTATTTAGATGATGATTATTTATAGAACGATCATCAACGAATTAGAGGTAAATAATACTTTTGTGGAGGAGGACACACTGATTATGAATTTGACTATTTTTAATTTTAATGTTTGGCACTTCAATGATAAATTTTTTAATATATTTTGTCAAATCAGAATAGAAAGGGCTGAATTTTGATCACTGTGACACTGCGATCAGACCATTTTTTTTTCTTTTTTTTAATGTTTCATTACTGTGGCGGGCTCGAATCATTTCTTTTCCTAGTGGTAGCCTTACAAAAAGAGAATTATCTTTTGGTAAAGGAAAGGATATGCTCTTCTTTTTGTTCTTTTGGCTTTCTTTAGATTCGTTCAAAGAAAAAAAAAGTTAAATTGAAAGTTGGAATAGTTTGTGATAGGAGAGAGAGGAGAGGTCTTTCATGGATGTGTGTCGAGCAGGTAGCGTCTTTGTCAAAGTTATATGTTCTCTACAAATTTAATTCTCAACTCAATCTGAAATTTTATCGGCCGTGCATGGTTTTTCTTTCCACAAAAACAAGTCTTGTGCAGCTCTTCTATTGTTTTTTCTTTTATTTTTGGTTAAAATTATTATTGGTCCCTTATACTATGTCTTAAAATCAAAGTCACCTTTTGTATTTTAAAACTCGTCTAAGTGATCTCTGTATTATGATTTCACATCAAAGTCACTCTTTATATTTTAAATTTTTTTCAAGTGATCTTTCGTACTATGTCTTAAAATCAAAATCATATATCGTACTTTAAAATTCATCTAAGTGACTTTTCGTACTATGTCTCAAAATCAAAATCATCCATCGTACTTTAAAATTTATCTAAGTGACTCTTCGTACTATGTTTCAAAATTAAAATCACTTTTCGTACTTTAAAACTCGTCTAAGTGGTCTCCCGTATTATGTCTTAAAATGAAAGTCATTTTAAAACTCGCCTAAGTGATCCCTCATATTACAATTTCGTATTAAAGTGAAATAAGGTTACATCGTTAAATAAAATAATTTAGGAGATTATTTTTATTTGATGATTACAACTAAACAGTCCCAAAGTTTTAATACATTTTCTTCTCTCTTTCTATCTTTTCCAACCTCTATCGACGTTCATTTATGCAACTTCGATTTCTTCATCAACCTTTATCAGCGTTAGTTTGTTCGCATTTCCACTGTCTTTGTGCTTTTCTTATTTTTTTCGGTGTTATTTTATTCGTCTTTCCGTTGTCTTTCTGTTTTTTCTTTGCATGAGATATGTGATTTCTATAATTTTATTGACAAATAAATTAAAGATAAAAATATATGTGTTTTTTCGAGTTTTAAATTATTTTATTGATAAATAATCTCCTGAAATTATTTTACCTAATGACACAACCTTATTTCTAACAGGAGGGTCACTTGATGCAAAATCACAGTACGAAAGATCACTTAGAAAAATTTTAAAGTACGAGAAGTAACTTTGATTTTAAGACATAATACGAAAGATAACTTAGACGAGCTTTAAAGTACGGAAGATGACTTTAATTTTGAGACGTAATACGAAGAATCACTTAGACGAATTTTAAAGTACGGAAGGTGAATTTAATTTTAAGACATAGTACGAAAGGTCAATAATAATTTTATCTTTCTTTTTTATACAACAAAATCTATAGGCCTTTTTCTCGATCACAAATGCTATGGGCTTGTTGGACCCACAAACCCACATAGGTTTCTTCAATTATCATCCATCACTAGTCCTAAAATACCTGCATTCCGAGGCTCCACAAAAAAACTAAATACATGAAGATCCAACTTACCTACATCAGGCAAAAAAAAAAAAAAAAAAAACAGAGAGAGAGAGTCTCAAGACACTAATAATTACAAATCCCAAAGCTCCATCGCAATGCCTCCCACATCATAAGCATCATCCATAAGTCCCTTTTCAAACTAACAAAGAGAGAGTATTTACAAAGGGGCTAAAAAACAAAGCACCCCACACTTCCATTCTTCCTTCCACACCACACGCACACCCCCCCCCCCCCCCCACTGCTCTCTAACTAACCGCCAACAGAAATATATATATATATATATATATATATATATATACTAGCACGGCGCAAACTCAACTCAGCACGCGTTGCTGAGTTGATGACTCGTTTCGTGGTGGTGCTTCAGACCTTGGTCGACACCACATCAGCCCGTCCGACACGGCGCTGCTACCATCCGCCTCCGCCCCGAACCCGAGGGACGCCGCCTCCTCGTCGCCTTCCTCCCCCCGCATCGCCCTCAGCGTCCTCCTCGCCATCTCCCGCAGGGGTCCTCCTCCGACGCCCTCCGTCGCCAACTTCATCAGCACCTGCTCCGCTCCCGCAGCCTTTGCCAGACGACGGAACCGCAGGCTCCCCTGGCTCATCCAATACAGAGCCGCCACGCATTGCTCCTCCGCCGCTATCAGCGGCGGCCCCTTGATCAGCCTCACCAGTGCGGTCACCGCGCCTGCACCCATCAGCGCCGCGCGTCCCTCGTTGCACCCGGCCAGGTTGTGGATCACCATCACCGCTATCGTCGCTGGCCCCAGGCCCTGCCTCTGCTCCCCCGGAGCGGCTGCATCCTCCTCGTCCCTCTCTGCCGCCACCGCGAGCATCGCGTGCAATGCTCCGGGAGTGCGCGCGATTTTGGACCGGTTGGCAGCGGCGAAGGAGAGGTGGTAGAGCGCCAACCCGGCGTCGCGGCGGGCGCGGGGATCGTCGGCGGAGGGACCGGCGAACAGGTTGAGGAGCGGCGTGATGGCCCCCAGTACGCCGATCGCGGCGCGGTTCTCTTCCTCGAGGGCGAGGCCGAAAAGGGCACCGGCGGCATGGTCGCGAGCCTCCGGGTGGCCGCTTCGGAGCACCTCCACGAGCGCTGGCACCATGCCTGACCTCAAAATCCTAACTTTATTCACCGGTTCCAGCGATAGGTTCACCATTGCCGCCGCGGCGTTGATCTGGACGCCGGCGCAGGGCGAGAGGAGCACGGGGCGTAGAGCGCCGAGGAGGCGCGGGGTGCAGAGGGCGACGCGCCGGTCGCGGCTCTCCCTCGTGGCCTTACGGAGGGCTGCCGCCGCGGATTCCTGCTGCCCGGCGTCCAAATCTCTCATCCTGCTCAAGATCTCTTCCATGGCATCGGTCGTCCTCAGCGATGGCGAATAGGCGACGCTTGGAATTCGCTCCCGGTCCAGCCTTTCATCGACGACGACGATCTCAGAAGAAGAATAGGTAGACGATGAATGATAAGAGGAGGACGACGGAGTAGACACCGTCGAAGAGCTGGAACATTTGTTCTTCTCCCGCTCTCGCTCGAAGAGAGAGGGAGGAGTGATGAGCGTCACTTCCGAAGCCGAAGCCAAAACGTCATCTCTCTGACTCTTTCTGCCTTTAGCTCCATTGCAGGCTCCATCATGTTCGTCTTTTCCGCCATCAGGGGGCGTTGCTGTGGCGTCAGGGACAGTGGCAGAAGGAGGAGTAGATCGATCTTGGGGCATAAGACAGCGGACGAGGGCGAGGGCAGCTTCGGTCGGGACGGGGAGAGGAGGGGGCAGGCCGCAGCGGGCGCACCAGGCGAAGATGGCGGACTTGAGGGCGGCGTTGGGGATGAGGAGGAGCGGCGGCGCCGCTGCCGGCGAGGAGAAGGGAAGGTGGAGGTCAAGGGGGAGGCCTGGCGGGGGGAAGGCGAGGTCGAGGCAGCCCTGGATGCAGCTGCGCTCGAAGGTGTGGCCGGAGGGGACGATGACGGGGTCAGCCATGATGGAGCGGGAGATGGGGCAGAAGAACTCCACCGGCATCTCTGTCGTGAAGGAAGGCGAAGACGAAGCGGAGGGCGACGGCGAGGCGGCGGCGGCGGGACGGCGGAAGGAGAGCTTCCACCGCAGCTTGCTGCTTCCCATGTCAGCTTGTGCTTCCCTGCTACTACACCAATCCAGCCAATTCTTTATCCTTCCATCCTCGTTTTTTCTTTTGCTCTCTCTCTCTCTCTCTCGGAAGAAGAAAAAGGAAGGCTTTATGAGGCAAAAGAGGAAGACTTAATCTCGAAGACATGAGAATAGAAGCCTCCGGTGTACGTATATTTATTATTATGGAACTATCTAATCTATCATTTTTATATTCTCCTCTTTTCCTCAGATGGAAATTACACCCAATTAAAGTCTAAGCTCGTGAATGGTGGTGGTGGATCTTCACAATTTGTTGTTCATTTTTTATTTCGATCGTAAAGCTCTCTTATCTATCTAGTGGACGACTAGGAACTTCGAATCTGGAGTGGATATTTATTTAGTAGTACCATTTTTTTCTAGGAACAGGACTTCCATTTGGAGTGTGAAAGATTGATTCATAGTGAACAATGAATAAGAAGAAGAAGAAGAAGAAGAAGAAGAAGAAGAAGAAAAAAAAACATTAATCTTAAATTTCTATTCTTAAACTGGAGGAGGCTTCTCGAACCATCGACCCCTCGAAGAACGTCACTACTTACTCAAGTGTCGTCAGAGAATCTTCTAGAAACTACACGTCCAAAGAGAAGAAAAGAAGGAAAAAAAAAAAAATGAACTTTAGCCAAGAATAACCTTTTAGCCATAGCGGAATGATATATATTCAAATCTCTTTTTTCTTTTAAAAAAATACAAAATATTTTTTTGACATATTCCCGATTCGTGAGTATTTGATGAGAATATTAAAAATATAAAATTACAGATCGTATCTCATTTAAAGGCCTAATTTTTAAATATAATAATCATATGAATAACCATGTAGATTTAAATCCTTGATGGTGATGACCATGCTATCTATCTATCTATCTATCTATCTATCTCTACTGCCCTAATGCCATGAAGGAATGATCTGAACACAACAGCTAAAAGCGAAGCACTTAAGTAGTTTATTAGGGACATCTAAGCATCTGGTGAGCATTAATTGTTTCCATCACAACCAAAAAAAGGTTGCTGCAAAAGCTGTGGCTCTACAGATAGAACATCTACTACTTCCTTCCACTCGATCTATCTCGACACTCCCCACTCCATTTCAATTCTGAACAAGGTAGGCATTCACTTGTGGGTTGTGTAGCCGAGGCACCCTTTCTATATTTCTTTGTTTCCATCCATAACCAGCATATGAAGCACTACTGTTCAGTGCCCTATAATTAATTCTCTCCAATTCAAGAGATAATGTAGGCTTCCTCACAATAAATATTTCCTCCTTTCCCATCCATGGCAGCAAGCACATAACACCTTATACCTCAAAACAAATGTCATTTTAGTTGCAGAACAGACTTTCTAGAGAGCCTCCCAGCAAACCAATTTCAACATAACCAAAATTGATATGATATAAAGAAATTACAATTGCGGAGGGAAAACAACAACGAGCATCAAGAAGAATAAGAAGTGTTGCATCAAAGATATTGCAAAAAAGGACATAACAGGGTTGGTCGACAATAAAAACAAGTTGACATCGATAGATAGATAAACCGATGATAACTACGGCAAGGATACATCAAA
This sequence comes from Ensete ventricosum, assembly GCA_029747655.1. NCBI lineage: Eukaryota > Viridiplantae > Streptophyta > Magnoliopsida > Zingiberales > Musaceae > Ensete > Ensete ventricosum. The sequence goes on along the minus strand of JAQQAF010000006.1, from coordinate 57,097,440 downwards.
ACTTTATGTATTACTTAAATTTGTAAATATGTGGTGATGCATCCATTCTACCTGTACCGGGGGCTAAGACTTCTTGCATGACAAAGGATGAAGCTCAGGTGCTATTCAATTCAAATTGCTTGACATCAACAAATCATCAAAGTTGCTGAGAAAACATAATCCTCAAATTTGAAAGTCATGAAGCAAAACCATAATGGCAAGAAATCGATAGTAGTCTAGTAGGTAGCAATACAACTAGTGCAGAGAACACTCAAGAAATAAATAGCACCTGAAAAGCTAAAAGAAATTTACACTTTTAATAGATGAATGGTTCACAAAATTTCAATAAATTGTTCATTCTAGAGGCATTAAAAAAAAGAAAATAAAACCCTCTGATGTTTTAACTACCTCACTTGAAAAAGAATAAGGGCCATTTGTCGTAGTTCCCATGTCAAAAATCTGAAAGTAGCATATCAAGTTGCTTTTCCCCAAGATAGTTTTTGTGATGGTACTTCAATATCTTTTGTGTAAATACTAGTAAGGGCCAAAAGCAGCAAAACAAATACTACTTGGGCACTCATAAGACCAAAATGACTGATACTGTTGCCAATTTCCATCCAACTTCCAGTGTTGCGAACCTGTTCGGTAAAGATGAACATGAGTGACCATGATTACTTTAATAAACTACGCGGCTCAGCTTTCAAGTCTTTCCAAAGACATTTCTACTGAGTTCTATAACTCTTAATTTAATATCACACTGAAAGCTCTTGCGATCTTTAATAAGCAGAAATTGTCCAATAAAACTGACATAAATAATAATTGGACCGGTTCGGGAATAGTCCCTTAACAACAGTTCACTTGTGATTTTCCCATCTCAACTGAAGAGTGCTACAGGACTTTTGAGGAAGATAATTTGTGAAGTAACCACATCAAAGAGAATAAATTTGAACAACATATAAAAACGTTTTAAGCATAATTTCCATTAAATTGTACTTTCAAGTCACCCATGAAGGTGTCTATAAAGGCATATATACATGTATTTGAATCATAGTTACTATCTTGATCATCATGCAAGTTTTATCAATAGGATAAACTAATTGATGTGATGTAGGTAATAAACTGCAAAACAATATTATCAACTGAAGTTTACTCCACACAGAAGTTTACAGATTTCTTTTCCTTGATCTCTCTCATTCTTTCCATTCAGTCATTGATGGAGCATCGCTCTCAGGCCAACACCTCAGTATCCTGTCAATCATTTTCATGCATCACAGCCACTCATGCACTGAGGTCACAGCCCTTTCTATCTCATACATGCGTAGTGTGGCACCTCCTCACTGCTTTTCCTCACAAGGCAGCTGTAGCAAGTGCACTGCTCAGCACTCTAGTCTCTCCATCACACACAACCTGTCTCTAGGCCTCACATGTTCACCACCATTAGTGGCACAGCACTTTCACTATTCTCACCTTCACAACACATCACACCCTAATCACCTTTCCCTATATCTAGAGAATAAAGATCATACCAACAGCTAAGCTAGGATATATTCCTAACTGGACCAGGACTTGTGTAATCAATCACAAAAATGATAAACAGTTATCTTGTTCTATTTCCTCGACTCCCCACTGTCAATCTAACTTTTCATCATTTGACCCAGTTGGTTTGGGACTTCAACTCAACATGTGATATCTATGAAATTTCTCAACTAGAGACCTGGCTGCCATAAACTGAGTTATCAAATAAACAAGAGCATATGCAATGGGCAATACTTGTTTGCTTAATTTAAGCAGCAGCCTAAGAAATTGTAGGATGCTTGGACCGACAGGAGATATAGGAGTATAATTAATTTTACCCCAAGCTTACAGCAATTGATTATCAAAATTCTTAATTTGACTTGTAGTGCTACAGGTTGTGAGCGAAACCGAAGTGCCTTTGAGCATATAAGAATCACGGAATATTCTTGTTTCAATTAATCATTTCTTTTTTAGATAGATATATTAATATATTTTTAAATTATATGACATGATAGATTCAAGCTAAGAGAAGAAATCAGTTAGAGCATCAATGACCATATGATTTGTTTTACATAAAGTATAATCATGCATTGAGGGCTTGTCATGATTTGTGAAATAATATCGATCCAATCTCATATAAGAAAGTGATGATTCAAATGAGTGATTGGTGGGGGAAATGGGTGCAAACTTACAATATATCGAAGATGAACTTGTCTTTGAAGATGACAACTTGGCATGGGAAGATATGACAAGTGTTGCAAAGCTCCTCACCAAGAGCCTCAAGTGTTGAAGAATTATAGACGTATACAAGGTAGATGACAAAGGAAAAAATGAGTGCAAAAGCCTCAAGTTCATCTCCTACCATTGTTGAAGAGGAGGAAACCTATTCTGATGAAGATGGATTAGGAAGAAAAAGATAATATGTTTGAGAATGACGATGCTGATTATGATGATGATTGACTTTGATGTAAAACTTTATTATTTTAAGTCTTTTGATATTTTTGTTATTAAAAGATAAATAATGTGATTTGAAAATTTAGAACTTTTTAAATTAATATTATATTTTATTTTTACGTAATCATATTTATCAATTATATTATATATTTTTTATATTTTAATATTTAAGAGTATCTCGCTTCGCTAGATCGAGCATCTAGTGCCTCGAGCATTTTGAAACCTTGACGCCTTTTAGCGCCTAGCGTTTTTTAAATCATTGGTTTTTATTAAACTAATATTTAGAACCTTGCTCATTTATGTGAACTCTTTCAACTAACAAGCTCTGTTGGACACAATAGTACTAATCAAAGTAAGAGTCATCACAATTTTTTTTTTCATCAAGGTTTTCTTAGGACACTATATCATTAATCTTAATTGACTCACCTTGACTAAAATGTGCATATTTAGGTCTACTTTGGGCATGTCCAAACCAACTTAAACGATTTCCCCCATCCCTAATAGGAACCACCTCTTGTTGTTCATAAATGTGAATCTCCTATTCTAGAAACCTCAGATGTACATCTAAAAAGTAACATCTCCACAGGACCAGCTTTTCTCTAATGTTGTTTCCTTATTATTTATAGAGCAAAATGGCTCTTGATACTGTCTAATATTTTTCTTTTTGATCTTAAAGCATATAATGACCACACCATAATGTTGATGCCTTTTCAACCCACCTTCGAGTAGGGCCTATAGCATGAGATAGTATATGTCATTACCTACCTCAAAAAAGGACCTTCTTAGTGTTTCTTTTTGGGCCTAAGCCTTGGCAAGATCATTGCTTTGAGACTCATGGAAACTTCTCTTGCTTAGGATGCATATAACTACATTGGTAAGAGCTTCATACACTAAGTCACCTTTAATATATGGCTTCCAAATTGTGATGCTTATGTTCCACAAAAAATTTCACATTAATATGCCAAGTATATTATTCATGAACATATATGTCCCCATTTAACTTTATAGTGCAGGTCAATACATGGCCGATATCTGTCATAAGATGGTAGATTATTTTGGAAACAATATTTTAATTAGCAATCTTCATGGATCCCTCAAATGATTCATGACTTCTACATCTTTGCAGATGAGATTGATCCTGCCAACTCTGTTTTAAATGTGAAAGGGGGCCCAGTCCCAGCTTCTCACTTTTTGATATGAAGTACAAAGAGGTAATGATCTGCCTGTGTATAGGTGATCTTTGCCTAATCATGTGTGTGTGTAGGTGATCTTCGCTTAACCAAGTATGGGAAGCTGAATTGTCCAAGCTTCAGTAAAGATACAGTGGCAGCATTTGACTATGAGAATACACATTTCAATTGAAAATATATAATGTTATAAAGAACAGAGGCTCTGCCTTAACTTCAGTGGTTTTGAGATCACCTGTGTGTAGGTGATCTCAAAACCACTGAGGTAACGATCTGCCTGTGTGTAGGTGATCTACACCTAATCATGTGTGTGTGTGTGTAGGTGATCTTCGCCTAATCAAGTATGGAAAGCTGAAGTGTCCAAGCTTCAGTAAAGATACAGTGGCAGCATTTGACTATGAGAAAACACATTTCAAGTGAAAATATAAAATGTAATAAAGAACAGAGGCTCTGCCTTAACTTTCAGTGGTTTTGAGTTCACCAATTAAATTCAGACAGTGAATCTTGAAAACCTGCATATTAGTTAGAGTTCATAACTTGACATAAGCATGAAAGGTGTATATGTTAGTCAAGAAAGAAAAGAAGCTACCATATATTGGTGTGCAGATTGCATATCTTTTAAAGAACCTAGCATATGATCTATGCAATCAAACAGTGCAAAACTGCCAGCTACAATTGGAATGTGTGAAATGAAATGCTCTAACCTACACTGAAACTACAGTAATATAATACAAAGTTAAATCATAAAACCCCCAAAGAGAACACAAAATTACTACAGATATACATGGTGAAACAGGAAGAGCAGCATACCAGGAAAAAGAAATGAATTGTCATTAGATCTGAAAATATTATAACAATAAAATAGCATCCAAGTCTTGGAACTCGAATAAGCTTGGATATTGCACTAAAGACACATCTGCAGCAAACAAAGAACAATGAGACAGGAAAAGGAAATAAAGAACCACAATAACAGGTTGCTTTCAGAATATAACAAAGTTTAACAGGTATAACTGACAGTTTTTGTGTAACAACTAAACAAGAGTCAAAACAGCAACAGAAGTTCTATTAAATAGCTTGATCAATATAAGGATTATCCATGTTACAATCCTTGACTATTCAGGTGACAGCGCAACCAAAATAGAAAGATACACACCAAGAATATCTACTTATTTCCACAAATTTAATTATTATTCAATTGGATTCTTCAAATTGATATAAAAGAAACTAGATTGAGTAATTATTATTAAGGAACAGCTAATACAGAGACATGTTAAATGGTAATCCAGGATCTGCAGATAAAAACTAATGATAGTCTTGATGTGTATCTTTGTGCTGTGCCCATAACCAAAAAAGGAAAAAATAACTCATTAAATAATGGCTCATGTTATTTTGATCCCTTTCCAGGAAAGTGCAGTTATAAGTAGCAAATTCAAAACATCATATGTAAATAAAAATGAATAAAAATATCACTTCTGATGCTCAATATGCATATTTTTTAAACAATTGCTAAAAGATGAAATTCCATAAAGAGGGTTTCTTTGCCCCAACATGAGGACATGCAGGTTTCCTGTCGCCTGAATTTGTAATGAAAAAAGCCACAGTACCAGCCAAGGTATGCCATCTTGTACCATACCGGCATACCGAGCTTTGCTCGGTATGGTACGATACAAGGGTACTTAGCAGTGTGCCAAGGCGTACCACTCGATGTATATATATATACATATATAATAATAATAATAATAATAATAATAATAATAATAAATTTAAAAAGTGAAAAAAGGAAAAGGGCGGCGTCACCTCGTTTTCTTCTCCTCGCGCCAGGGAGAAGTCTCGTTTTTTTCTCCCTGCATGCATGAGAAGTCACCGAGGCTTCTCCTCCCTGCGTGGGTGAGGAGAAGTCGCCAACGCTTCCCTCTTTTCCTTGTTGCCTCAAACGAGGAGAAGGCGACGAGAAGAAGATCGCGACGAAAAAGTTGCTGCCTCACGAGGTTCTCATCCGTGGCGCCATCCCGAGGTTCTCTGGTTGTAGACATCTCTAATAGCCGAGACGCCGTCGCTCCGTTAGAGGGCCGCACTATCTGAGCTTCTCCCTCTTTCTCTTGCTTCTTCTTCCCTCGCTGCAGCCAACCGCAGCCAGACTGATACCGCCCAGTAGTGGGTAGTGGCGGTCGAAATTTCGACAGTTACCACCTGATACAACCCTGTATCGACGATACATGGCTAAAACCATGATACCACCCGGTAGCGGGCGATCCGTGTTCCGATCTACTAGCGGACCGGTGCATACCGCCCATACCAAGCGGTATGATTTGAAATTACATACCTTACCAACACCTGTGCTAATATGCATGCATCAACAACAGTATGTAAGCATGACAGTTGGCACTTAGCTACAAGCAGCATGAGTAACCAAGGTTCGTTGTACCAGTCTGTACCGACGTATCGAGCTCAACACCTGTGCTAATATATATGCATCAACAACAGTATGTCAGCATGACAGTTGGCACTTAGCTACAAGCAACATGAGGAACCAAGGTTCGTTGTACCAATCCGTACCGATGTATTGAGCTGAGCTCGATATGGTACAGTACACCAGTACCAAGCGGTATGCACAGGCACGATACACACCAACTATTAGAGGGCAACATGGTTGAACCATATTTCATTATTCTATACCTATATATCCTAACAAACAATTAACACTCTCATCCAATACTTTCAAGGCTCAAGCTATAGTTCTATGTTCAAAAGTGAAAAAAACAAGAGAACTGCAACTCAGCATATATCCTTGAATTTGTATATGCAAGGAAAAAAATCTCAGATCACATAAGATCAAAAGTTCAAAACTGTCATGCTTGATGCAAATCCTACCTCAAGAGGAGAGTGTAAAAGGATTATATATAGAATTACAAGACGATATGGTGTAATTTAAAGTGAGATATGTCACATTATAGTAGAGTGTTCCAATCCTTTAATGGTTGGTGCAAGATTAATACTGATGACGGTTACAACGAATGAACTAATGATGGGGGAGCTGGGTTTTTATTGCATTTAAATGATGGCACTTGTCTCGTGGCATGATGCAGGTTCATTTCAGAACATAGTTGTTAGTATAATGAATTGGTGGTAATCAGAGAAGGAATACTTCTTGCTATATATAAGGGATCTAAATGAATTGGCGGTAATCAAAGAAGGAATATTTCATGCTAAAGGAAGGATTTTAAAGAATGAAAATTAAAATGGATGTTGGTCAAATCCTTTAGTCTTAACAAAGAAGACCAGCTACCATGGAGGCTTACTATAAGCAGGTAAATCCCACATCTACAAAGCGTGCACATTGGTTAGCTACATATAATTAAAATTGTCAATGTAATAAGATATGGAGATCTAATTGGTCTTCACTCCTGAGAACTGGATTCCTGTGCTTGGATGGGCAAACTGTGTTGCATTAGATTATTAAAGTAGTATAGATGATTTACTGTTTTCGAGAAAAAAGAAAATATTATGGGGTCTAGATGTTCCTGAAGTCTGAAACTAACTTTGAGACAGATCCAAGAAATCTAATGCTAGTTACATGAGACAACTGGAATGCTCATATGTACAAGAGCAAGAAAAAACTGAAAAAAGATAAATGAGACATAAAGCTAGCATTTGCATACAACAACATTAAGAAATTTGAATTGACAGAACTATGTCATACTTGTCCAAAAAGAATAAGTGTAGAAGCTTAGAATAAATCAACAAATAAACCCACCCATTTCAGCCAAAGAAAGTCCATTAGGTGAATGAATTTTCTAACTTCAGTTATATATGTTACATTAAGTTGAACTTACATAACAAGCAAAAATGGAATGAACAACTTGAAAATCAGCAGTGCTGCCATTAGAAACGGCTGGAAACAGAAAAGAATTAGATTAGCATTAGTGAGAAATGAGTATTTAATAACAGAATTATGAAACAATTACATTAGGTAAGTGAGAAGTTAGGGAATGCTTACGCTGAAGATTGTAATGAAACGGTAAACTGATGAAATCTCAAAGCTTGCAATACTGGCAAAATTACCAGTTCCAAAGAAGGCAATATTGAACAAGACCATCTGCATAATATAACATGAATAAACATTGGGAAATTATATGCAGATCTTCTTGGAGAAATTTGTTATTTTTGTTTGCCCTGATGAACTAGATCCAAGTTTCCTTGACTGCCGGATGTGGTCAATAATTGACAGTGCGAAAAGATGTATAAAGAGGAAACAGAAATTTCCAGAGGCAAGAAGTGCATGAAATTAGGAATCACATAAAGTCCTCTACACACTTCGTCATACATACAAATATTTGAATTTTCTTATTAAAGAAGTTTGCATAGAATCATATACATTGTTCCTTATTTTTACAAGGAATACATACATCAAATCAAGAAGATCACAGAACTCATTCAGAACTTGCTTGCTGAATGGTCTAAATAGAACAAGGCAAAAGACAGGAGACAAATCTTTCAGGTCAGTGGGGTTAACATTTCTAGCTGGTATTTATAAACATCAGTATATATGGAATAATGTATTACTTAAATATAGCAGTAAAAGCATTCGAGAAGCATATCTCATGTTCCATAAGACAAAACAACATCATGAGATGACTAACCCAAATTTCGATAAACAACTACCGAATGCAGGAAACCATCGTAAAATATGCACCATAAAAGGGTACTTGCCTCATAACTACACATGTAAAGAAACAGCTAGTCAATGGCAGGCATGAGTTCATCAAGTATCTTATCAATAAATAGTGAAATCAGGCCTTGTAAACTTATTGAACAAAAAATATGGATGAAATTTAAATCAAGCTAACAATAATTCATAGCATACACTTCCCAGTTGGCATATTTCACTGTTTCATATTTTCTGAAGGAGATTAATACCTAAAACCTCCAAGTAGATAAATTGTAGAATAAACTAAGGTTTTACGTACCAATCCGTACTGGTGTACCAACATTTTGTCGGTACTAGTATGGTACCGGTACCGGGCGGTATGTACAGTGCATACCGCCCAGTATAATAAATATTTTTATAATATTATATAATATTAAATATATTAAAAAATCAAATAAAGGGGTGACGTCACCTCGATCTCTCTCCCCCCGCGGGGAGAAAACTCGCCCGCGGGCGGCGAGGGCGGTGAGGGCGCGTGGGCGAGGTATTTCTTCTTCTCTTCTTATTTCTTCTTTTCCTCTTCTTCTTCTTCCTCTTCCCTTTTTCTTCCTCAATCGACTGCCGACAGTCGATTTCTCCCTTAATTGACCGTCGACGACTGAAATCGGCCGCCGACGATCGGTTTTAGCGGTACCACCCAGTAGCGGCCGGTCTGCGTATCGGTCAGCTGCCGGACCGGTACATGCCAGCGGTACGGGCCTTACCGTTCGGTAAGGAAAACCTTGGAATAAACATATTAGTCAAATCTCATGTCAACTTATCACATTCCCTTCCCTGGCCACATGGTTGCTTCAATCTTGCTTAACATACACTGGTTCAGGTAAGGTAAATAGCCTTATAGGCATATAAGACAGAACATGAGTAGGCTGAATAAAAACTGAACCAAGCCACGCGAATTGCAGCCTTGGTAGATGTGCTTTTCCATATAATGATATAACCGGAGAAAATAATCTAATTGGTGAAAGGCAACAAAATGTTTTCCATAAATTTGTAAGTAGTGCATTTAGTGAGTTCTTTAAATCTTTCAACTGCTCTACTAGTAGTGATCTTAATAAAATGTATAATGCGGTCTCATTATAAAATTCTCAATAGTGGATAACAGAAAATACCAATGCTCATCTTGCACAAAATTTGTGACAAAGGCCTTCATCAAATTTAAGACACATTGGAGCAAATGAGAGCTGTAGAACTTACATGAAGATTAAAGTGACTCACAGGACCAAGAAAATTTGTGCTATAGATGGGATTTTCTCATCAATAAAGGCAAATGCTCAATAGTAGGCACTTGCTAAAGGGAGGATTATTTGCTAGGACTGAGATGGCTACCATGATTATCTAAAACATGTAATTATCTACAAGAACTACAGATGTAACTTAGCACACTCTTAAGAGGCATTGTTAAATGAATTAAATATGACTATCTGATATGTATATTTCTTTTTGCTTTAATGCATGGAACATAAGTAGAGAGTCTTACGAAAAAGAGAGGAATTCTTATATCAGAAAGCTGCAAAGATCTTGCATTATAGCCACCACCAGTTGGGTTATCCTCCAGGCTTCTCACATGTAAAGGTCCTTGGTATTCAGCAGAATATAGATTCACACACTCGAGTGATATCCATCCCATGAGTACTAGAGCAAGTGCACTGTAAAAGACAGCTTCATATCTGTAGTAAGATTGAAATATTTAAAAGATCAGATTATCTTTCAAATGCTAAAAAGTAGGACTGACCATATTTAGCATGATACAGAGAAAGAGGCTATCTTACCCAATGGACAGTAGCAGGAATGGTGGAGCAAAACCCAAGAAGATAGACGTGAGACGAGAGAGGATACTAGGTGGGGAAAACAATGGTAAGATCATTGAAACAACTGTTGAGAAAACAATAACTTGAGTTGGTACCATTCATCATAAGCACTTCTTTAAGGTATATATAAACTAGGATGGCATAAAATATTACAAAAAGACAGCAAGGAAGACCTTTTTTAATTAGTTATCATTCTCTTTCTTCTCACTAAGATAAAAATAATATGCACCAGAATTTTGGTACAATACCACAAGGAAAATACTACTAAATTAGCTAGAATAATCAAATGTTTAAGAAATGAATAGACAATCAATAATGTATTCAAATTTTAGAATTACCAGCTATGGACCAGTTTATTAACTGGTGCACTGGGAGAAGTTCTTTCTTCAGATTCCTGTGGGAAGTGGATAACCACACCATTAAGGATGATACCACAACTAAAGAAGCCTAACACATAAAATAGAGACACATTTAGCACAATTTATCAAAGACATGTTTGCAATCAGACAATCAAATACCAATAGAGAACTTAGTAGAGATTTCTTTTTCATCATCTACCTGAACAAGGAAGAGCTTATGGAATTGAGACCTTTGTTCACTCATTTGAACAATGTATAACTTGAAGTTATCACATCGACTACTTGACTGAAGCCACCTTGAAGCCATTCCAATCAATACTATCAGACCTCCACTAGCAACTCTGCATTTGTCAACTCTATTAGATCTCCATGACCATCCAAAATGCACATTATAGTTCCCAGATAATATATAGTCTTAAATTTTCTTCAAATAACTAATTTTCTGGCAAGCACAGCTTAAAATTTTTATATAAGAATCGAAACCATAGTAACTACTTCAGATAAACAAATTGTTTTAGGCTAATGTGAATTTTAAACTAGCTTGAAATAACTAACAAGTTGGAAACATGGAACTTTTGGTTCTATGAATTCAGAAGGCAAAATATGAGTATTACAGTCTAGAGTACATAAAACAAAGGAACAAAGTGTCTCTAAGATAATGTCTTGGACAGATGTATGATAACAGAGAAATGACAAGTGAGTTGTAGAAGAAAAATTCATCACCAAACTTAAAATTTCCTATTCTGTTAGACAGGAGTGTTCTGATCAAAGAACTTGATTTCGTCAGTTTTTACTGGCCAGGATTTACTACGGGCAGGATCCGAGTTGCATACTGTCCATCTCGGGCAGTCTGGTCCGGTCCAGTTTCCTTTTATTTTCTCAATGGCACTTAGGGTTTGCATGCCACTTAGATGTGTCTGTCCACAACTTGTGATGCTGCTTTCTTGCCACTTGCAATCCGATGCAGCCATATTTCCCATGACTCCTCTCCTATATCATGTACTGTTACACCGCCATGAACTGGACTGACACCATCAGGCTATGGACCATCACAGGTTCAGTACCCAAAACTGCAACCCTTTGTACTGATACCGAGTAAAGGATAGCAGGAATCTATATCTAGATCCAAAACTGGTTACAAAAATCTAACAGACTACTGAGGCATACAGTCTGGTATCCTCATAAAATATTACAAAAAAATAATATTGACCAGTGCAAGACCGTATTTTTTGGCTCTGGTATTTGCTTGGACTGGTAGATACCAATCAACACACACCAAACTGACCATAACTTGAAACCGTGCAGCATACCAACATACCCCATGCGAGTAAATTGACATGCGTGCATCAAACCCACTAGCACGATAAGGAATGGCATGATCTGTGCTGATCTTTTAGGCATGCTATGTGCTGATATTTGCAAGCTGGCAAGAATATGAGTATGGATGTTTCAAGATACAGAATTGTAGCAAAAGATTTTAAATAAAAAATAAAGCAACCATTTCTGAAGCTTGCACAAATCAGAAATCATAACTTCTTAATCATTTAGCTGATCAGAAGTTTCCAAGAAGTGAATTGGACTCTAAGAAGGCAGTGACCTGTAAAGTACTCAGCTTAATCTATCCTGCTTAGAAAGAATAGATGATAACCTCTGAAACAGTGTTAACAATTGTTAATGAATGAAATATATTATATCAAAAAATTAACATGTGGATGGATATGGCCAATAGCAGATCACCAATGCAAAGATTATGCACCAGGTCTACAATAATAGGGTTTTCTTGTACGTGTCAAAAGAAGGAAACGACCCAACCTAATTGAGCCCGACAGCTAACAGGAAGGTTACCATCTCAAAATGGATTAACAAGAAACCCTAAGATCGTCCAATCTGCAAAAGCTTTCTAATTATTTCAGTCATTCATTTTGTTAAAAGCTTCCCCTATCTTGGAAGCACATCATTTAGAGAATAACTGACTAATTAAAAGCATATAATAATTGATGGCAGATGAAACAACTAGTGCAAATAAAAAATTATCAAATGTCTTGAAGCAGCCATATCGATGAATCCGATGCTACTGCAACTAGTTAGCTAAATCAGCACAAAAACACATTTATGTAAGTTCTTTTGGAGTATTGGAACCAAGTCAGGCCAACATTAATCAATTCATCCCTCACTGGGTTTCTAATATAGTGGCATATAAGCTTATATGTTGTTATGATATATGCATGTGCAAATAAGAAAGTTAGCAAGAAAAGGATCGTGATGATGGCAATGGCAACAGTGATGAATGGAGAATGCATGTTCTTTTCTTATTTCTTCCTCCGCCTCCCTATTCCTTCAAAAAAAAAAAATTCTGAGCAAAATGACAAGTGCTAAACAATTTTTCTTAGAAAGATTTGCAAGAAAGCATAGGGTATATGAGAGGCTTCTAGAAACAAGCTTTTAGATCAAGCTTCAACGAAATTGTAATTGTTCCTAGGGATATGTTTGATTCATTTGATGTAAACTCTGTAAGTTCTTTTGCAATAAGACACTAGTTAATTAAAACCTTAAAATAAAAATCAGAATTTTTTTAACAACTTGGAAAACCAGAAGCAATGCTCAATGCACAAATTGCAGTAGCAAAATGGGTTTTTTTCACATCAGCACCCATTAGTCTCAAGGATGTGCCTTGCACATGAGAGATGATAATGAGAAGAAAATAGCTAAAGCCAAAAAGAAAAGACAACAGGTTGCAGAACGGAATGCACTCTCCACATGGATGTAAACAGCATGCCTATTGGATGAGGACTTAATGCCCATCATGGCCTATACTCTATAGATCCTTTTTCACATTATATAATAATTTAGATGTCTATGTTGCATAATAATGCTAAACTAATGCGAAGTCCAGTTGGTCAGAAAAAGAAAAGGTTTAACAGAACCACTCATTTATAGTAAATTACAAATCTCAGTTTGTAACAATCTCCATTTGTGGAAGTCAGAGGCATCATTAAAATGGGAACCTTATTATATCTTTTTCTCGTGAACGTGTTCCTTGTTCTGTTCCTTTCTGGCACAAGGGTATATCACATAATTATATGCTAAAGCAGTTATTCTATATAAATTAGAAATTAATCAGCTTATCCAAGCAGATAAAAGATAATGAAAAAACAGCAAAATTTGAAAGTCATAAGATATGCAAATATTGCAAAGTATTACCCCAAGATTAAGAGAAAAAAAAAGAGAAGCATAGTAATTACTAGTTACTACCACAAAAATCTAGAAGCAAAACTGAAAAGGAGGTATGAGCATTACACTAAAGGGTTATTGTCAGGGATTTCTGCAGGCATCAATGTGAACATGGACAAGAACCAGCAGGATGACCATAAGTAAAGAGCCATTATATGTCGTCCTGAGGCGATAAAAAATAAATGTAATGCAGCAAGTATCCCAGCCATGAGAAAAAACCAAGTATATAACTTCCTGTTGAAAAAGCTTGCCACCTGTACCAGCATAATTGAAACTCAATATGCAGCTTTGCTTGCGTGTTTGTCAAAAATTGGAGAACAGATGTGAGCAACATACCAGAAATTCAAGAATGATAAATGACATCACAAGAACAGATAAAAGCTTCATATTCGATATAAAATTTCTAGAAGACAATTCTTTCCATATAGCATTTAGAAGTTGGAGCTTAGAAAGAATTTGTGTCCACAGGAACACTGTCATTGATATATAGGCATGGTAAAGAAGAGGAGAATTCTCCAGATAAAGAATAACAGACAGTAAACTCATCAACAGGCATCCACCCAGATATACCTGCAAGATAATAAAGATTATTTTTTCTAGAAACAAAAAATTATTAACTAGAAAAGGTCGAATATACAAGTAAAAATTAATAGGTTCAAAATACATTATTAGTGCGTGTACAAGGCAGAAAGCATGGATTCATATAAAAGCAAGGACTATATATTGTTTACAACTTGCTATATCAGAACAGTTGGAAGCAAAATAGAGATCAAATCCAATCAATTACGATAAAAAATGGCAGGTGTAACAAATTTCAAACAATTATAAATTGCCAGATTCAGATCCTACCTAGACCTAGTTCTCGGACATCACAACTTGTTCACAATTTGACTAGTTTAATTAGACAAGTAGAATCTAATCTGAATAGGTACCAATTTTCAGCAATGCTCAATTATGGAGATAAACTATACACTTAACCAGCCTTAAATTCTCATTTGACCAAATCTCAACCTGATTTTCTCAATTGATAAACTATACCTAGACCTAGTTCTCAGACATCACAACTTGTTCACAATTTGACTAGTTTATTTAGACAAGTAGAATCTAACCTGAATAGGTACCAATTTTCGTCAATGATCAATTATGGAGATAAACTATACACTTAACCAGCCTTGATTTTCTCGATTGATCAAATCTCAACCTGGTTTGATCCAAATTTTTCAACAAACAAATATAAAAGGAATAACTGACCTACAATTCATTAATAAGAATAAAACATAAACCAAATCTAGTTTGATCAATTTAATGTTGATATAGCAATTAAGTTCTGGTTTGTTCAAAATCCACACTCTGACCTCGAACCTGACTTTGATTTATAATTGGGTAATAGATCCAGATTTTCAACAAAAGTTCCTATGCCTAGGCCCGACTTCCTTTTTCTTTTCCTTCGGTCTTTATTAGTGGCAACTGGACCAAGGTCCTTTTTAGTGGCCACTAGTTTGATGGTCCTGCAGATCTACCATAATTTTATCCGTAAACTTCACATGTATGGTACAAAGTGGATGAAATAGAACAGTAACAAAATCCAAATAGACTTGCTGACAATCAGTAAGAGGCTTAGGGATGAAATATGGGAAGTGGAAGAGTGAATCTCAAGAAAAACACTGGAAGAAACTGGAAGAAGTATTAAAATGATAACCTCCATCAACTTATTTCTTTATATGTTTTTCTTTTATTTTAAGGGTAAGAATTTTGGTGTTTCACTTCTCTATGATTCAGAGAAGCTTAGGATTAAGCATCTATTTTGTGAGGAGGTTGTTCATTTTTATGATTTGTGCTTTCCTTACTGGTGCTTGGTTGGTGATCACAACACTATGATGCCCTCTAGTTAAAAATACGGGGATACTTGGTTCACGTTTACAATGGGATGTTTTGATAGTACCACAAAGGAGTGGGATCCACAATATATTTCTTTTGAATATGTGATTTTGCTTGGTTGGGTTACAGTTAGCATCCATTTTCATAGAATAAAGACTTCTGGTCTCCAGTGAGTAGCAGGATAAGCTTCCTGGCTTTGACCCAGAATTTTTTTCTAATCGACGTAACTAGGAAGAATCCTGGTCCTAATCAATTACAGTTTGTGATTGTTGTTGGTTTATTGCATCTGCATTCTGGTATCTTGGTGAGAAAACAGGTTAACTTTATAAGTTTGATGCAAGTTGCACTTTATTTAAGATTGAGAATTATATTGTTGAATTCTCCTTTTCAGTTCAAGAGATAGATATTTTGAAAAGTTGGAATTACTGGGCAGATTAGTAGAAGAGAGTCAGAGATTAAATGTTTTAGTATTGCAGTTCGATAGACTTATCTTGAAAAACTTTTGTACCTTCACCAAGTTCATGATCCTAATTTTAAATCATCCATATATGGAAACTCTAAAATATCTTACAAGCTCAAGCCATTTGCATTCTGATAATATAATTACAACAACAATCTTTTGCAAATCATGAAGTTTGATGTTACCAGTAAATATTTGTGCTTTGTGTTCGGCTCATGATCCTAATCTGACCATGTATCCTTATGTACATGTCTCATTTGGCTGAAAGAATTTGGAAATCTAGAATACCCTTTAATCTCAACCCATTTGTTCTCTGATTCTTAATGTGATTACATATTCTTTTGGAAATGATGAAGTTCCATGTCACCAATACAAGTTAGTGTGTTTTGTGTTTCAAAGCATTAAGAATCTTGGGCACCATTTTGTGTATTATTTAACTTTCTGGAACATGCGGAATAGGTTATATGATATATATGAAGAGCAGAGGATCATGGAATGCCTTATTGCATTTAACAAGGCATACCAATTTGACCAAGGATCAGGCCATGGACTTTGCAGTTTTGGGCAACATCTCTTAAAATATTGGTTTTCTTCAATTTTTAGAGAGTTGAGATCAAAAATGTGAAATCTCACCCAATTCAAGACAACACTATACAACAGGAGCAGCAACAACAGCAATAATAAGATGTGATATCCCAACCATGGATTGCTATTTCAGGTACCGGACCATCTCAATGACCTGATCAGACTGGTACATACTGATCAGTACCAGTACATCAACACATGGTATACCGGTATGTACTATTGTTACGAAGGGGAAGGAAAAAGAGGAGGCGGTAGAGGAAGAGGAAGGAAGAAGAGGAGGCGGTGGAAGAAGGAAGAAGCAGAATGAGGAAGAGGAAGGAGGAAGGAGGAAGAAGAGAAAGGGTAAGGAGGAGGTAGTGGAGGAAGACGAGCCGATGGAGAAAGAGGAGGATGGAGGCACGAGGCGGCAATGGGCAGCAGCATGAGGCCAAACACACTCTCTTTTGGGTGATGAGGGCTCGTGAACGCAAGTCTTTTGGGTGAATTGCCAGAAACAAGGGCGGTCTATGGACCGGTTCATGCCCAAAGTGATAAGTACCTGCTTGTTTTGTATCAGGCCAAGCAAAAAGGCAACCCTGGTTCCCAACTACTGATCTTCTCCTGTCATTTAGCTCTAAATGGAATTTTCATAGGCCTTCTACCTATTCTCACACCATTGATCCAAATTAACTTATCTTGTCCAATCACAACATCTCTAGATCTATTTTGAACCAAGGTCTGCAATATCGATGATTATGCCCGGTTGGTCCTCCTGTTGACCAGATTGCGGACCACCTGCTACCAGGCAGTATCGTCGATTGGGGCTGTTTCCGCCCCGCTACCACCCGAAATCGGCCGGTAACGATCGATTTCGACCGTCACCGGCCGCTATCGGGCAGTAACGATCGATTTCGATTATCGACAACCAATTTCGAACAGGAGAAAGAAGAAGAGCGAGAAAAAGAGGGAGAAAAAAATGGAAACCTGGAATACGACGCTGCTCTTCGCCCGTGCAATCCGTCGCCTGCGGGCGATTTCTTCTCCCCGCATGGGGAGAAGGAACAAGGCGACGTCGCCTTTTTTTTTATTTTTTAAACTTTATATATATATATATATCGAGCGGTACGCCTAAGCATACCGCTCAGTATCAGTCATGTCGAGCTGAACTCGACCGATACAGTACGGTTTGGCCAACCTTGCTTTGAACATGTACATATCACATTGAATGACCTTTCCACCACTGTAAATGTAATAGTTGACATGCCACCTACCTTGCTATCAATCAATGTGTCCTTTGATTGTACACGAATGTCCGGGATGAAGAATTAACTAAAAGTTTGCTCAAGATATAGCATATGAATCTATAAGAGTATAATGATGTTGCCTACTCATGAGATCTAACACTATCTAAGCTAAATTTAAGAAAATTGAACCTTGAGTTAGAACATCAGTGTTACTAGCGTTTTATTTCTTAACGTAGTGACAAGTTAAAGAAGAATTACTGAAAATTTAGGATGAAAAATTGATGTCAACAATCAAATATATATCAATTAATCATGAATGAGTTTGAGTTTAAGAGCAAGATAAACAATAACATACACTTAAAGTAAAGCAAAAAAATATTATAAATTATTTTCCATATGCATTATATGTTGAGATTATATATATTCATATAGGTCATGTCTTAGGCATCTGTTTCATCCATGCCGCAAAACTGCACTAACAAGATCATGGGAAAAAGAAATTGATTTCCCCATAGAAACATAACATTAGAAAAAGGTATCAGAGTTAAAAGTTGGCAAAAATTTCTGACCATTTAATAACTTACATGTTTTTTGGTGATTCTAAGAGAAGATTCTTGGGTTTTCTTCAAGAAAATGTTTCCCAAAAATGTGTAAGACTGCAGAACATGAAGTGTTAAATTTATCATCCATCCAATATAACCAAGGGTGATTGTTGCCATTAACATCAACCAATCATAAGTTTGGAAGTAATGAAGACCCTCAAGTGACATAGCCCTCAGGATATGGCAAGTTTTCAAGGCAGCTTTGTATTCCTTTGCTGCTATAAGATCTTCAATTTGGTCAAGAAATGAAGAAAAGTTTGCCAAAGGCTTATATGGCCTGAAGTATAGCGAACTCAGCTGCTTTAGCCCTTTAAATCTGATTAAGGACATCAAAATAGATGTGGCCTATTCTGAGAGGTATTTTTGTTCTTATCCATCTTTCAACAACAGGAACATTATAAATACACAAGTTAAATGTAAATGCAACATAGTGGAATGAGATCATAATGAAAAGCTATTCAACAAACATTAAGTTGATACAATAGCAGCATTATATTTCTTCACAAGGCTTCAAGCATCAATTTCTCTAGTTTGAAGCAATATCTATGTGCCAAACCAGAAAAGGTTGAAGCCTAAGAGAACTAATCTGTCACTGTTCCATCGATAAAAGAATATCTTCATAAATGAACAACATACAATTATTTTCTTGAAAGATAAACAAAACTATGAACGAAGATCTAATTTTCCCTCTCGATCAAAAGAACAAAAGAATATTTTATTTCCTAACTAAACATATGCCTTTAACCCTATAATAAGTGAAGTCAATTGAAGAAAAAAACTTGAGAAGAAAATGGGTAGGACTCACTATGAACTGCCTTGCCGCCTAGTATGAAACGGGATGTACCAGTCCGAGGGCTGACCAAAACCTCGACCAACCCATTTCAGCTCAAACACATGATTTGTGAGGCGTACCAACCACGGTATGCCTCACCACACGGTACGATCAAAATTCGACCAGTAGAAATGGGTACCAATCGATAATGGCCGGATTTCGATTGGTGCCCAGTTGAAAATTACACTTACAGCCCCTAATGGTCAATTTGACTATTGGGAGCTCTTTTAGGCTTATGAAAGTCCCTCCCACATTTTCAATCACTCTCACTCATTTTCAAGCTCACTCCCTTTTTCGCTTGCTCTCATTCTTTCTCTCAACTTTGAGGCTTAAACTTGTTTAATCTCTCTAGTCGGTGATCAGTAGAGTTGATTTGAATAAAGAGGGATTAAACTCGAGCTCTTATGGAATTACTCTTTAATTGAAGGTAGTTACCTTTTCTCTATATTTCTTTATCATTCATGTAATTAATCTAAAGAATATTAGTAAATATATTGATTAGGACCTAATGATAAATTAAGATTTGATTAGAGGTATTTAAGAAAAATTAGCTTAAATTGCTCATGTATTATTGACTTCTTGCATGAATTTCTATTTTAACATGGAAAAATTAGTTTAGATTGACTGCTTGGATGTATTGACCTCCTGCATGGTTTACGAGCTTATTCTCCCATGTTAATGCGTAATCAGAGGAATACATAGTGAGGTAGATTCAGCATAATTAAGGTCTAACGAGTAGTAACTAAGGAAATTATGCATATAACACAATGCTTCAACTTCTTACATGATTTTATATCTCATTTGACTTAAAGGCGATTAAGAAGAATAATCATAATTAAGGCAAAATTAAGCACAGTTCTCTCAACATTTTGATTTCTTCATTGTATAAACTTTTGATTCAAGATGCATGTGCAAAATAACTTCATATTTATGGATTATAAATTCAGTAACAGAATGTAAACTCTAGAAAAATAGGTTGGACTTCACCATTAATCATACCATGAACTCACAAACAAAGTCATTTGTTTTTGAATTGAGATTATAGTTTCATATATGGCCTATCAATCAAACTCAAAAAATAAATTTGTGTTATAAGTGCACTATTCTTCTCAAAATGGTACTTCGGATGTAGGATACTTGACTTCTGGAGGAACTGATTAAGAATTTGCTTTGTATTTGCGAAAACAGCTTCAACTTCTTCTGCCTACTTAAAATGAACCAGGAAAGAAAAATGATTTAGACACATAAATAGTGCAATATTTTATTACAGTAAAAGATGACTATCTGTCTTCGAATAAGTGAAGTAACTTCATTATCATAAAACCTGAAAGAACAATTGAAGTACTATCATATTATTATTAGTACTGCAACAAATCCCAGTACTATATAAAAGAAAAAGAGAAGGCTAAAGAACCAACCTTATTTAAACTCAGGTAACCCAATGGCAAATTTCCAACTGAATTAACGGGGCATGGCAATCCAACAATAGTCGCCTGCCAAAATTTTATATTTGTTAAAGAAATAATGTGAAAAGAAAAATATAACAGCAACTGCTAATGTACAAAATTTAAATGAATCAAGAATTCATAGTATTACCATTAAAGGTGCTAAATCAGCCTGATTGACATCCACTCTTTCAATGCCTCTAAGCCCCCACTCCGTAGGTGTGGGCATATCATGTTTATGTTCATCAACAAAACGGAAACCATCATCAGAAAGGCTATCAGAAATCAACCACCCGGGATTCTTGATACCGGCTCCCCATGCCACAAGCGGAGTATCCGTGTTGGAAGGATGGCCATCCCCATGACTTCCTATGATAAAGTTGTTTTCCATGTGTGCATGTCAGAAGGAAGGGCACTGGTGTTGTAGGGAGCAAAGGGAAAAAAAGAAATCCAATTGATACAATAGATACAACAGTAAATAAAGGCATACAAAACCATGTAACTGTAAGCAACTCAAACAAGGACTAAAAACTACATATAAGAACTATGAAGATCATAGTTCATGCCAGTGAAAATGAGACCTCTTGCACGATCACTGAAAATCAAGTCGGTTCAATGAGAATTGCATGAATTAACAAACATGCGACATCATGTAAAATTAACCATGTGACATCATGAAAAATTAAATCAAACAGTACCATAGAAGCACCACCATCACGCCCAGCCTATCATTTCACTTTGCATAACGAACACATAATTGGAGTGTCATGTACCAAAAATTATCAAGCATCTTTACGAAAACGTCCGTACAATCCACAATGACCACAATATGTTGGTCCGAACTCAATTAGTATGCTACCAACCACACTGAAGCATCCCGACATTTCAATAATCTTTTTATATTTTTACAAAGTGGAAGGGCATGGTATACTGCACCAATCTAACACTGTACCGGAAGAGGAACACCTGGTACCTAAATCCTTAATGTTTAGATATATAGCTTTCTGATTTAATAGGAAACTAAGCACTGTAAAAGAATGACAAGCAAAAAAGGGTCACTCATTAACAGATCACTAGTCTTTTAGCATTTTACAATGATAGAATTAACCGTCAGTTTGTTTTTCTGCCAAAATTATTTTCTAACATTCTTCTAATAATTACAGATGTTCCTAATAATGAATTAAACGGATTCATTCCTTCTTTATCTTCTCAAAGCCATCACTCTATTACAAATGTTACTGAGGGAGTGTGCTCCAAATCTTCAGAGATGTTGGTGTCTTGGCAAAACCCAGTGTCGGATGCGTAAGATTGAATAGTCTTATTGCGATGGTTCAAAATCTGATGGAGCAGATTTTTTGGTTCGAGATGACTTGAGTCACAGTTTGTTTGCAGGTGGCAGGTTCTTGCAAGGCACGTGCAGCCATTTCTTCGAGCAATGGCCGTCAAAGAAGGCTTGATGCTATCTATCCAACATGATTTTCAGCTTGTTCGTATTGAGGCAGACGATAACCAATCACCGACATATTAGCAGGCTACAATGAGCCTCCCTAGTCATTAATTAACATAATTCGGAATGTACTACATTTACTCCACTACTTCCAATTAGTCAATACCACTCATGTCTATCGTGAAGGAAATTCCAATGCCGATTGGCTAGCCAAAACTCAACCAGTGCATCCTTTTTTTTGGATGGGCCATTGACCTGAAGTTTTTGCTTCTTTTTTTAGGCGGATGCTATGAGCACCATCTATACCCACCTAGGTGAATCAATAGATGCTTTCTAGTTTTTTTTTCTTGGAAAAAAACATAAAGTAATTAAAATGCTAGAGCCACACCTAGTTTGAAATAAATAATAAAAAGAGGCATGTTATTTGGTTGTTTTTTAAACAATGATAATTATTTAGATTGGACTCAGATATGAAATAAATCAAAAGACTAAAATGGGTGGAATCAAGATTGAATAATGTTGAATTTTATTATCATATAATCATTACAAAGGTTAGATCAAAATGGATCTGAGTGTTGAACATTTAAGAAACTATATATATATATATATAGTGTGTTGTTGAGATGAGCATGTTGAGGTGGATGTGTAGAATTATTAGAAGAGATAGAAAAATAAATATTTTCATTCATAAATAATTAGGTATCACTTTGATAAAAGATAAAATAAGGAAGAAGATAATACGAACATGACATGTCCTCTACAGACTTACATATACAGTAATTAAAAGAGGTGAAATAATTGCTATTAGTGATATGAGAAGCGATAGAGGAAAATTTAAAAAGATTTTAATAGAAACTATAAATAAAAAATTAAATATCTTTAACTTAGTTGAGCATATGACTGTTTGCATATAACTTAGTTGAGACTTTACGACCTTGTTGTTGTTATATAGTTATTACAAAGGTATGGTCAGATGATCTAAATGTCACATTTCATAGCCCAAGAATAATAGTGATTTTTTAAAGGTCAAAAATTGGACAAATTATGTTATAGTAGTATAAAATATAAATAATGCTAAAGTAGTATAATGAATTAATGATGATTGATAAATTAATTCTAAAATTGTTTTATTTTCTAGAATTATTATAAATGTCCTAAATCATATTAAGATACGAAGCTTGCCATGTTTGACACAGTGTAGCTTTTAGTTCAACCATAACAACAAGGCACAGGCCCATAATGTCGCAATTATTTGGGATTAGCTACACCTTTCTTTTCCCATCATAGAGATCTATGTAGGGTTGTGTTTCTAGTTAAATTAAAAGTAATGAATCATTTCTTTGTTTCTAATAAAGTTTTCTTAAATATCCATCTAACTCTCCTCACACCACTTGTTCTAATGGACTCATTGTGTCTAACCAAAGCACATATAGTTCTTCTTTGAATATGTTATCATCTTAAATGGTTTACATTAATATTAACCTCCGTAGCGACATTTTTTATTCTTTGTAGTAATTCTATAATCCACCTTAATGTTCTTATCCAAGCTACACTAATTTTTGTAAGATGTAGTTTTCTAACTACCTCATGAAACATTAAGATCCATAAAGCATGACATCTTAGGAGTATCTTATATTTTTTCTCTTTATCTAAGAGGTACATGTCGATCACATGAAACTCTTAAAATTTCCCGCCACTTTAATCACCCCATTTGTACTCCATTTCAGGGTTCATTGTATCGAGTTGTACCGCTCAATATGGGGGGTTATGTATCGGTTCGACAGGAGACCAGTACATTGACCGCCCTCTACCGGGCGGTACCCATTACATGACCCCATATCGAGCAATACAGGGTCTATATCGGTTGGTGATGATCGAAATCCGACCGTTACCGACCTATTCTGATCAGTAATGGTTGGATTTCAACTGTTATCGTCAAGGGCTCAGATTGCCTATTTCAAATGGTCAATTTGACAATTTGAACCATAGGGAAGGGTTTTTAAACCCTTTCGTTCGTCACAGTCATCCGCCCAACGTGCAAAGGGAAAGACAGTAGCATTAACTGCACCATTGGAAAGAATTGAGTCGGTGATAGACACCTTCTCAACCACATTCAACAACTCGCTCGGTCCAAATACATGGTAATGACGTGGACAGCAGTGTCTCGACTGATGTGGCGGCGACATTGGGGAGTTAATGATCTCATGGGATCATTTTCATGATTAGGCCCGACAAATATATTAAATTGATATATAGATACATAGGATCAAGGACCTCGATCCATTGCTCGTGAAATCTCGTTGTTTTTTTTATAGTAAAATCAAGTGTATCCATCGATTGATTACTTAATTCATTTGAATCTTAAAGTTTAAATATTTAAAATTAATCTAACAATTTATATCATTTCTTTATAGATAATTTAATATTAATAGAAGGAAGGTCTGGACCATACATAAAGTTTGTCCACAAAGCTCAAAAAGATGTGTTACTATTTTTTCCTAATTTACATTATTTTTGCAAAAATGATACAAAATTTATATTTACTTCCAACTTAGAAACCCTAATCCAATTTTTTCTATTTTTTGGAATTTTTATTTTATTTTTAGTAATTTAATCTTATTGGGCATACCAACATATGGTACGTTAGTATGCCTCGGTATGTACCGTACCAACAGTTGGTCAGTATATCGGTACAGGCTAATAAGGCGAACCTTGCTCCATTTTATTTTTGTTAAAATTTGTTTTGAGAAACAAATACTCCATAATATCATAAACTTTAGACTCTTATCATCCAATTACTACAGTTTCCAATTGTCCATATTACACACTACACTAGAAAGATAAGTTTTGCATCAATTGATTATTTGTTCAAGTCACTTGTCAGCTACATCTATTATATTGAGAAATTTTAATAAATTGAATATATCTACCAGTTCTATTATAAAAAAATTGATATTTCCAGAATATACATCTACCTATACAAGTTTAGAATAATAAATTAAATGCAATGATATGTCATTGTAAATTGATGTAGAATTACTTCAATTTAATATGGAGTTCAATATCTCATCTAGCTATTAATTGATTGTTCACAGCTCCTCCAGATATAAATATGGCAATAATGATATTTGCCTAGATTATTGCTATGTCCTATGATCTGAATCTAAGATGTCATCTGTGCAGCATGGTGCCATGTTGATCAAAGGTAGCATATCACACGGTCAATATAATACCTATGCCATTGTACTAACATGGTACGACTTTTTGCATTTGTTTAGACAACAAAAGCATAATAAACGATGCCATAAGATCAAATAAACATATAAGAGTAAAAGTGGAGAGTGCATAAATATTCATGCAAACCTTTATCACTCATTCCATGGTCTGCTGTAAAAACATAAGTCGTCTGATTGTCATTGAAATAGTTTTCCAAGAGATTGTAGACATCTTCTGCAATTTTATCAACGACCTTAACATTGCTTAGATAAATGGATGAGTAAGGCCGGTGTGCATGGCCATTTGTATCACAACCAAGTAAATGCAAGAATATGACCAATTTATCCTGTAGGAGCATCTGCCTTAATTTAGGATCATTGCGAGACCTATTCAGAAGGCTGTGAAATTGATCAAATGACCACTGATCGAGGAAGGATGCATCTGCAACAGAACTCAAAAAGAATCATAAACATTATTCTTGTATGCTAAGCAACTTGATATAAATTGGCTGTCACATAAAGATAATAACAAGATCTCTCGTGGTTGGAACAATAACAAGAACTTCTGATCAATTACACAAAACAACCTGCACACTTACATAATTAAAGTACTAAAAGGTTGTAACTTAAGATGAAGTTAATATAATGGCATCAAAATATCAGATCTACATCATTCAAATCCATCACTTAACTCAACATACATGCCAAGGCTTTGAGTCACAGAAACTATCATTTATTGGTAAACCCATAAAACATCTGACCTTTCCGGAACCTGTGCTAGCAGGACTCAAGACCCTCATGCATTTAGAATTCAACTCAATGCAAAGGGCTCCCACCAATGAGAATCTCAGAAGGGTCAGATTTTTGTGGTTTTACCAGTAAATGCAGAAAAGTAACTTACTATTGGTTGGTACCAGTAAAGACTAGGTGAGATTTCCCAGTCCACATTCCAATCAATCATCAGACTGGTAAATACCAATCCATACAGATTAGTAGAGTCAAAATTAAAATCCTTGACTCAACTTACCATTGAGCAATGTATGTAAAGCACAAATCATATTGTACCATATTTTGCAACCTGTATGACTGGGGTTCAAATCATAGGAACAGTCACTCCGCATGCAAGGGTCAGGGTTACATTGAACCTGACTAGGGTACAACAAAATGCACTCTTTATCTTGTTGATCAGGCAAAAGACACCAATCCAACCTCCATATATTTCATTGTAAGACAATTCACTAATTCAATTTCTCTTCTTACTTCCCATCTTGTTCTCTCTTGTTTCTTTTTACTGACATTTATCTTTTTTGTTCTTTAGTTGTTCAAGTATATTAATGTTGCATTTGTGCTTTGACATCTTATTAAGTCATTTTATTTTCTTCATAGTCCTTTGTTGCTTCTATTCCATCATTCCTCCCTCTTGATCTTGTTCTTCATTCTTAATCAATAGCTTGACCCTCTAACCAAGGTCTATCGTTTCGCTTTGAACCGCCCGCTACCGGGCGGTAGCACTGTTTTAGCCCCGTACCGGTCCGGCCACAGATCGGGTACGCGGACCGCCTGCTACTAGGCAGTACTAGAGATTGGGGTTGTTTCCGCCTCGTTATCACTTGAAACCGGCCGATGATGGTCAATTCAACCGTCGCCGATTGCTGTCGAGCAAGAACGATCGATTTCGACCATCGTCGACCGCTGTCGGGCAGTATCAGCTGAGGAAGAAAGAAGAAGAGGGAGAAGAAAAGGGAGAATCTGGAGATCTGGCACTGCTCTCCCGATCATGATCCTCGTCCGTGGGGTTCTCGACGCTTCACGAGGAAAATCTTCGGCGATTGTGGGAAGAAGAAAACGACGTTTCTTCTCCCTGAGCGGGCTTTGCGGGGTGCGCGAGCTTCTCGTCGAGGCTTCGCGAGGGGATTTCTTCTCCCCGCATGGCGTCTTGGGAGAAGACGTTCCTTCTCCCTGCACGGGGAGAAGAAACATCTCCTCGCATAGGGAGACAGAATGAGGTGACGTCGCCCTTTTTTTTAACTTTATTATTATTATTATTATGTTATTATTATTATTATTATTATATATATATTCCGAGTGGTATGCCTGAATGTACCGCTCGATACCAATGTACCATACCATACCGAGCTGAGATCGATACGCTGGTACTGTACGGGATGGCAAAGAGATTACTCCAACTTTTTGTTGCTTCTGAGCTACATGTTATATTCTAATAGAGGAATTAGGACTTGAAAGGCTAGGTATAACACCCAAAGCAAAGCAGGCCAGTTGGACTTGTATCTACGGAATTAATAGCTTACTACTAAGAATTTGGGTGCAGTTTAAACCATGTTGTTAAGGCTATCACATGCAAGCTGTTGCGCTAATAGGTCAGTTGGGATCAAAATCTTTAATATTTTGGCATAAAAGATGAACAACTTCCATTTTAAATCAAGCTTGTTACATTAACCAATAAGATGCTCAGATTTAACATGCTTGATATTAAAGCTGTAAAACCTAAAAATTTGATCATTTTAGCATAAAAATGAGGAAGAAAACTGCATGTGTTAATTCAGAAATTCAAAAGGGCTAGAGTAAGAGTAAGATTCTACTTGAGTTAATGTCAGTTGTCCTAACCCGAAGCAAAGTCCTCATATTCATGAGGATATGTAGCCCAGGTGCTGTGAGGCACACTTCGGCAGAATATAGGAATGATATCAGGACTCCCAAAAGCAAAGGTATGGCGACTTCGGTTGAAAACCGAATCAAACTCAACAGGATTAGCTTTCCACCCTGCAAAACAGGACAAAATATACAGCTAGGAGAATATCACAAGGACATTATGTACTAGACAGAAAAGTAAGTGATTAACATAAAACATTTGATCAGGTGTTCCAAGTCTAGTATTGAGAAACTACACAAGCAACAAAATCTTTTAAGTGTATGCAGTAATACTAACAGAAGATAGCTCTTTATCTAACAAACAAACAGAACACCACTCCTATCTTAAAATTGTTCTAGCAAGAAGCCTGTCAGGTTCAAACCAGAAAAACTGACTTTAATCAAATGATAATGAGCGATGACCAAATGTAAACCACAGAAAATAACTTCAACAACAACCAGCCAAAATGTCTCAGCCACTTGGGATGGGATACATGGATCTTCCTAGGCCTGATCTTTAAAATAACATCACCGATCAAAATAAGAGCAAGCAAATCTCTTTTTGTTATCTCTAGAAAAATGAAATTACCTTAAATTTATCATAGCTGAGGATATCTGACATATGAAACTAATTGTAGCTCCTGGATATCTGTATATGAAATTTATACAGCTAGAACTTCCTTGATTCAACTTGAGAGAGGAGTGCATACAAAACAATTTCTTTTTGCCATATTTAAAAAAGATGCTATATATCTTAATCTAAACGTGTCTTATCCATTAAAAAACAATACTCCATTTCAGCTTTATAGTGCTCCTTTATCTAGTCCATCCATAATTGACTTAATTACAACCTTTCTAGGTTCTAGAACATCTTCAAACCAGTAAGTTAACCCACATTTTTATAGTTGTGGCATCAAAATCTAGATATCAAAGAGGTCAAAGATAAACTAAATCTCAGTCTGCATCAAGTAAGTCCTACATTTGGCAGTGATGCAAAAAAGTTAATCTTGAGTGACTGTGCAAAAAAGATTATCTTGAGGGACCTTTCAGAGTCAACTAGGTAACAATAGATACTGGTGCATACCTAATAGGAGAGTTAAAAGATTATCCAAGAAGATTTGTCACGAAGTATCCAAGAACATTATACATGCACAGAAGCTACAAAGACCTTTCAGTAGCTGATAACTATTCAAGGCACAAAGCTCTAAGTCTGAACTCAATGGTTCACTTCAAGACTTGGACCACCACCATAATTTGTATGGTGGTCAAGATAGACAAATAAAGCTAGTCAAGATATAGCAAAATTATGCAGCATCATTTGTATACTTGTGCATTTAATTGTCACAGATGATTTAAAATATCATCTTCTACCAACTTTTTCTGCTGATCTGCTTCAACAGCAAAAAATAATTTTATAAGCACTTATTCTATGCTCCATTAATACATCAAAGAATTTTGTGGCTGACTATCTATTGTAAAACATGATTAAGAAAGACCCATCACTGTGCAATGTATCACATGAATACACTGAATTGTTCACCCTAAAAGCAAAAGCTGGGTGATCAATAGTTCTATTTAGGTTGTTCAAGATTCAGATGCTTAGGATAATGGTAATGTCCAGCTTAATGGAATTATGTCCAGAATGACCACCTACGGTCATTTGCAAAGAGTTCTAAGGCCATCAAAACTACAAAAAAAAACCACATATCATTTTCTAGCTCGAAAAACGTAACAAACCCTATCAAGAACATATCACACCTTTCGTGACTGCACTCGGATCCTCGTAGAACCCAGCAATGATGGCAACGTGCCCAGGCCTCGACTCCGTCGGAGGACGGGCATGCGAGATTCCCCAGCGCCCCTTCTCCTTGATCACGCTCCTTAGAAACGGCGCCCTGAACCGTCCATCCGAATCTGGCTCAAAGAACTTGTCCGCACGCAATCCATCAGCTGCAACAAAGCTCAAGATCCAAACCCCAATCGGTAATCAATAAGAACGATCGCAGACATCATCACCACGATCCAGAAATGAGGGGAGGGCGCCCGCACCTACGAAGAGGACGAGGCGCTTGGCGGGCGGGGAAAAGCGCTGGGGGACGGGATCCATGCCGTGGACAATGGGGGTTTTGAAGTAGATGTCGAAGATGCTAAGCATGTAGATGGCGTGGAGCACGATCCCCAGGGCCACCAGCCACCGTTCCCTCCGCTTCACCTCCTGCTGCCACCACCGCCCACCGATCTGACGGGCAGCCGCCGGATGGCCGTATCCCCAGGAGGATCTGCCCCCTCCCAATATCCCACCTCCGGCCATAGTCTTGCTTTTGGCCGAATCAGCAACAACTCCCTTCGAAGGGACAAAAGAACTAGGAAAACTATAACGGAATAATAACGGGCAAATTACATATTATTCCATTATCTTACTATTTCGATCTTTACAATTTTTCAAAAACTATAATTGCGAAAGTAAAATATCTAAATTTATTTATCTTAATAATAACAGTTTCATTAATAAAAATAAAAAACAAAAATTTAATATTTTAAATGATATAGATGGTGGCAAAACGATTATAGAACAATGTTACGGATGAGGAGAGAGAGGTCAATAATTAAAACATATACTTATTAAAATAAAAATAATAAAATAAATCTCTTATATCAATAATAGAAGGTAGAAAAGATGAAAAAAAAAATTGGATAACTCGTTAACCACTTCTAGCTCAAGAAAATAATTCGTAGGGCTTTTTTTTTTTAAGGTCTGAGTGCAAGAAGAAAAACAATAATACATGTAATCACAGTAAGGCTAATCAAATAAATTAAACTTTGGCACGGAGGAGATGACTTTTTAGATTTGCATTACCAAATATAATATTTCTTTTTCATTAATCGATTGTTTTCCTTTCTTGTAGGCAATTGGTTGTTTTCCTTTTTTAATGAATTTACTTCATAACAAATCAAGAAAAAAATAAGAAATATTTTAGATGTTGTCAGGTACCAATGATCGAATTTACAAAAAAAATCTTAAACTAATACGAATTTTATTTAAGAAAAAATATTCACCATTTGACAATTGTCAAATACCAGACTGTAATGTTCTAATTAAATAAGGATATTTTTCGCATATATGTCAAGCAGTATTTCATAAATATAGGAAATATGAGTAAAGAATGTTAGGGATGGAAAAATATTAATGGAAAACTCAGTTCTTTTTTTATAAGAATATAATCATATTATTTGATGCACGAATATATTTTCATTGGACTACGACGAGTTTATATTCTTTTCGAATCCATTATATCTGACAAACTCATCTTTAAAAGTCTTACCGTGGAATTCATAAAAAATAATATTTTCTGGGATCAGCATAAAACTTAAAAGAATTGTACTAATCACAATTATGCGTAAAAGCCCAAAGAAATAAAGAGAAAATTACTCGTTACTTTTTTTGGTGTTAGGAATCTATGTAACGAGGAGAGGAACACATAAAAAGATTACCGCGATTCTTTGAATCCTGTCCGGTCCAATTCCAAATTCTTGATGGCGGAGGAGGAGCGGGAGGAAGCAACGACGGCCAACGAAGCGGCGAGGGCGTTCACGATCGATGAGATGCTGGTGGCCGCAGCTATGGCAACTCTAAGTCAAACCGACGGCACGGTGTCGACCCGGGAGGCGCGGCAGACGCCTCTTCCTTTGGCTGCCGAAACGTAATCCGCTTTCTCTTTTCTTGAATCCACTGTTCCTGTGATAAATGTGCTTCTTGGTGTGGGGTTAGCAGATCGGCTCCCGCGAGCAACAAGAAGCGAAGGAAGAGGAAACAGCGAGTCGCGGCCTATGTTCCCGTCGACGTCGTCGGGTTGATCTTGATGCGTATGAACCCCAAAGTCGCCGTGCGCCTCGGCACATCGTGCAAGGATTGGACAGCCGCGGCGGCGGCAGTCGACCCAACCAAGCGGAAAGCCCCGTGGCTGCTCGCCATGACGAATTCCGATACCACCTGCATCCTACAGAGCGTGACGGACCAGAAAGTCTGGTTCAAGATCCAAATCCATGGTTTTGTGCTTCGACGTTACCACTTCGGTGGTTCCTGGAACGGTTGGGTGGTGCTGCAGCCCTACCGGCGCGGTCAGATATCACTACTGAACCCCTTCTCTCGCGCGCGGTGGGACCTCCCTGTCCTCCCTCGCGGCGGCCTTCCGTCCCGCTCCTTCTTTTATATGTCTTCGGCTCCGACGACCGTCGGCTGCGTCCTCTGCGTGCGCAAACTTACAATGCTCTATGTTTGGAGCCCGGGGCGCGGGTATTGGACCGCAGAACAGGTGGAAGCCAAAGAGTTCAAGTCGATTGTAAGCGTGGAAGGGCAATTCTACGCGATGAACGAACGGGGGAGCTTGATAAGTTTCCAAGTATTCCCACTCCGGTTCAGGGAGCTCGATGTGCCCCGGCCTCCCGTGTCCAATGACGATTACCACCATGAGCGGTTCTTGGTTGAATCTTGCGGGGAGCTGCTGTACGTGGTCATAGCGGGACGCGACTCCACAAAGATATGCGTGTTCCGGCTGGATTTGAGGAACAGGGAGTGGGTGAAGACGACGAGGCTGGGAGATCGAGCGATCTTCCTGCACTGGAAACAGGGGATCTCGGTGTCCGCCGGTGAAGGCGGATGCAGAGGTAACTGCGTCTATTACACTCGTCAATACGATGATTCTAATGTTTGGCGCGTTTATGATCTGGAGAAACAAAGCTTCACCCGTTTCCGGAGAAGAGATTTCCCACAGCGAATGTTCCATGAAAACGTGTGGATCACTCCGGAGAATTGAGTTGACAAAAAAGAGTTTCTTTCCATCCATCACAAACTTTGGTGCCACTTCTTCTTGGTGACTGCTTAGAGAAGATTAAAAACTCTCTGGAAACGATTGATAATTTTCACATCTTTGTCGGAGAAATCATTTAGGTCCTCCGTGGATATTGTCTTTCCCGAGCGGAGTTGGATGCGCGGGCGCACACAAAACAGGAAGAACTCTATCGACGAGGTCGAATCCTTCCTCCGGGGGTACTACTAAATGAACCATCGCGTTGTAAGATACGGTCCAAAGGCTTGGGATGCATATAGTGACATCAACGACAAGCTTTCGACTCCTGCCGTGGAGTCCACCCAAAAACAAATCAACATATTAGTCGTCAAGAGGCTCACGAAACGAGACCAAGTTGCAGCGAAGGAGGAGCAGCAGATGGGGGCCGAAGCCTTGGCAGCGAGCACCATCGACGACATACTGGCCGACGAAGCCTTCGCAGTGCTCGCCTACACACTGGCCGCCGGCATGAAGCCGACCTCGGAGGCCAGGGATCAGCCTGATCTCCCCCTTCTTCTCGATCGCCGATGCCACAACCCTCCTCGTCGACCCCGAGATGAGTAATCCTCCTCCTCGCCTTCTCTCGGTCCTGTAGCTTTGTTTCTGCGACTGTAGCCGACCTTCGAGGTGCGTGTGGATGAGCAGATCGACTCCCGCGACTGATAAGAAGCGGAGGAGGAAGAGAAGAGGAGGGAGAGGCAATTCCGTCAACGGGTATGTTCCCGTAGACGTGGTGGAGTTGATCTTGATGCGCATGAATCCCAAAGACGCCGTGCGCCTCAGCACGGTGTGCAAGGATTGGAGAGCGACGGCGGCGCGATACGACCCCACCATGAGCACCACACCGTGGCTGCTCACCATGACGCTGTCCAACACCACCTGCGGCCTGCAGAACGTGGTGGACAAGGAAGTCTCGTTCAAGATCAAACTCCACGGCTTCCAACTCCGGAAAACCTACTGCTGTGGCTCATGGCACGGTTGGCTGGTGCTGCAGCCCAATCGGGATGACCCGATCTCTCTACTGAATCCCTTCTCACGGCAACGGTTGGACCTCCCCGCCGGGGGGCCTGCATCCGGCTTGTTCCTCTACATGTCGTCGGCTCCGACGATCCCTGGCTGCGTCCTATTCGCACGCGATCGTCGAGATCTCTACGTTTGGAGGCCGGGACACGTGACTTGGACGGTAGAAAACGTCAACCTCGGGGACTTCGACTCGATCGTCGGCTTCCGAGGGCAGTTCTACGCTTTGAACGACGACGGAAGCTTGCTAAGCTTCCAGGTGTTTCCTCTCCGGCTCACCAAGCTAGATGTGCCACCTCCCATCGACAATATCTTCGGCAATCGTCGCTTCTTGGTTGAATCCTGCGGGGAGATACTGTTTGTCGGCATGGCGAGGCATCACTCCTCGAGCATCTCCGTGCTCCGGCTCGATCTAAAGAACAAGGCCTGGGTGAAGATGGAGAGGCTGGGCGATCAAGCACTCTTCCTGAACCGTAAACAAGCGATCTCGGTGTCGGCTGTCGAAGCTGGGTGTGATGGCGACCGAATCTATTTCAGTAATCCTTGCGACGATGACGTTATTTGGCGTGTTTCCGATATGGAGAGTCGTAGACTCGATTCGTTTCCAAGAACAGGTCGCCGGCACAGGAGGTTCCGCGACCAGGTTTGGATCACTCCCAGCTTGAGCTGAGAACCGAAAAGGTTTGCTGCAGGTCTGATGACGGCTTTGGATCACTCCCCAGCTTGAGCTGACAACAGTAAAGGTTCACTGCAGGTCTGATGCAGGTTTGGATCACTCCCAACTCGAGCTGAGAACAGAAAAGGTTTACCGCAGATCTGATGTAAACCTTCGTTGTATCTGGAAATTCTTTGGGCTTTTCGTTTTCCTTCTAAAGGGAAAACAAAAGAAAATTACTGCCTTTTCTGTTCGGATTAATCGGTGAGTGAATCTGTTTGATTTTGATCTTGTAGACAAAAGTGTTATACATCATATAATATTCTATTGATTTATATTTCAGTGGTCAACCCAAGATGACAAAATTGATCGAACCCAGTCCTCCACTTTTATAATCATTGCCGTGTTTGAGGTTGGGAAGCCCAGCTCGTCGATTTGGTTGGAGATGAGTCTTGCAAAACTTGCACCGGGAAGTAGGCATTAGAGAGACTCCTATCTATTATATTCAAGTCTGTAACTATTGTCGATTCCAAAAGATTAAATGCGTCGACGAGGTGTATTTACAGTAGACGCTACGGAACTTTGTGAAGAAGTGGCCAAAACTATGGATAAACTTCACGGATTCGACTTTTGATTTAGCTTTTTTTTTTTTTAAAGGACTTCAATCTAGCTTTTTGACTTAATTTATATATCCGAAAGATGCTGTCACCTTCCTTTCTCCCAATAAACACACAATATAGAACGAACTATTTAACAAAAACAAGACCGGGTGGGTCCCGCTGATGGTGGTCGCCACGGCGGCTTCTGCCACTATTGGCCATCACCGACGCCACAGGTGTCGACGCCTGGCGAGGGTTCCGGCAAGCACGGCCTTTACCGTCTTCCATCCATCCGGCGGCGGCACCCGATGGCTGGTTGTCAAAACGACAGAAGAGCCTTCCAATGGCCAAAACACAAACCTCGAAACCCCAGATGGTGATCGGTCAATCAATCTCATTTCTGAATGCATGTGTTCGTTTGACGTCGAATTCCCTCGCCAAGCTCCTCGATTTACCTTACGTTTGACTTCTCTTCGAGGAATATAGCTTTGAAGAACGGCGAATTCCTCAAACCTCCCACCATCAAAGCAGTAGTTGCTGGTGTCCTCCTACACAATGACTTTGCAAAACTTTTACCAGTTTCTTACTCTTTAAATGGAGACACCTTTATAAAGGATAGATATCTTTTTTGTGTTGCGGACTCCTTTGAATCGAAGACTGATACATATGTCATAGTTACGACAGGAACAGAAAACTGATATAGGCCAGACACCTTCAATAGTCAAAATAATAGTTGCTGACGTCCTACACGTTGACTTAGCAAAATGTTACCTACTCTTTACGCTTTGATGACATTTTCAACCATAAAAACGAGGGTTGATTTGTTTGACCGGCAAGATAGCGTCTTCGGTTCCTGTTTAATCCAGCAGTGCGAAGAATGAACAGATGGAGGGAAGGATGGAGGACACCACCACCCTCTTCCTCGGGTTCGAGATAAGCAACACTCCTCCCTCTTCCTTTTCTTGAGTTAATCAATCGTGTTGCTTTGCGTGGTTTTGATCTCGAAATTGTAAACCATATGGTGTATGTGTTATTGGCAGGTCGACTTCCTCGAGTAATAAGAAGCGGAGGAAGAAAAGATGCTGTGCGCCTTTCCCTCGACATCGTGCAGTCGATAATGAATCCCAAGGATGCTGTGCGCCTCAGCGCGGTATGCGAGGGATGGAGGGCTGTGGCCTGGCCATTCAATCCACTCGCAAGGAGAGGAGAACCGTAACGCGGGTGAAGAAAACCATTGGCCGCTTCCACAGTGTGGTAGGACAAGGATGTCTCCTTCAGAAACAAAAATTCCCCGGCTTCCATCTCGGCAAAACCTTCTGCTGCAGTTCCTCCCATGGCTGGCTGGTGTTGCAGCCCAACCTTGTTGATCCGGTTTCTCTGTTTGAATGCCTTCACTCGGGCACGATGCGACCTCCCCGCCGGCGGGCCTGAACCCCTTTACTGCGTCCTATAAGCAACCGGCGGTAAGGATCTCTATGTTTGGAAACCCCGAGACACAAGACGTAGACCGTGGAAAATACCATACCGGGTCATCTTGACATGAGTTACCACGACGAAGGCCGGAGATGTTTCCTCTCCAGGAAGCTCGATGTGCCGCCGCCACTTTTCAAGAGAACTCTCACCACTCGTCGCTTTCATGGTTGAATCCGGCGGAGAGATACTGTTCATCTGCGTAATGGGGTATCAACCCTTCAGGGTTTGGGTTTTCGGGCTGGATCTGAGTAAGAAGACTTGGATGAGCATGGGTGATCCAGCAATCTTCCTGAACAGGTCAGTATGCTTGGTGTGACTGTAACTGCATCAATCTCACTGACAGACACTATCGACCATTATGCATGCCATGTTTACAATCTTGGGGAATCATAGCATCAACACTGCTCCTATACTTTGAGTGGATCACTCCAAACTATCTATCAAATAAAGTGCGATGTATGTTTTCTTTTTATTGGTGAAATTTGAGCATTTGTGCGGCTTTTATCATCTGTTGCACACATACATCCCTTCGAAGTCAATAGCAAATGGTATGATGATGGTTCTGTCCAACTTCTTAATTTTTCGAGAAAGTTTAAGGGGAAAAATGCTCCATGGTCTAATGGTTGAAGAGATTCATTTGACCCTTTTCTCACTTTTTTGTCAAGATTAAATTCCATGTTTTAATAATGAAGGTTAATATTTAGAGCCTCTTTTTGTATTATTTTTATATTTTTTAAAAAAATAATTAAAATAATATTTTACCATTCATAATCTCTCTAATTTTACTTTTACCATTTTTTTTCTTTTTTCTTTTTCCATATCTCTCGCGTATGCACCATATTTTCACAATAATTTATCATCGGCCCTCGCCTCTATATATTGCGCCCCATCATCTACATACATTGTTGCTAGTTACTCTCTCCACCACTCGTTGTCATTGATCATCACTTAACCTACCCCCCTACTTATTTTTCGTTGCACATTTTGTTACAAAAAACTCTCCCTGTTGCTCGTTACCGTCGATGATCACCCAGCTTGCCCCCCATCATTCCATGTCACACTACAATCATGAATTCTCCCCACCAGTACAATTGTCCGCTCTCCCCATCGCTCATTACCATTGATCATCACCTCAACTCGCCTCTCATTGTTCTCTGTCACTACACTCACTACTACTATTGCCAACTCTTCCCATCACTAGTTGCCATCGATTGTCATCCCTAGCTTGTTCTCATACATATCTTGTAGACTTACAGTCATCGTCCATTAATATCGAAGGGTTTTGGATCTCACATTGTTTAAGGGTAGTGTGACGTTGCCCTAATTAAAAAGATAGAGACCCTTAGTGTTGAAATCATTTTACTAAATAAAATTATTAGAAAATTTTCAATCTAATGAACCATCAATTGTAACATTCAGGTGATAATAAGTTATAACCAGGAGGGAAAAAAAAGAAGAAGACTAATTTGATAAGAATAACATGTTTAGTCTAAAAAAGATGGGAAGGTTGCTACCCCTAGTTTCTACTAGATGTTGGAAATACAGGAATAAAAAAAGAAACAGATAAACAATAAAAAAAAAAAATCAAAGTACCGAAATATTTAAAAGGAAAGCACTCCTTCAAGAACTAATCATACAAGACTTTTAGACTTAAAGTTTGATGTCCATCTTATAAAATAAATTTAAAGTTATTGACTAATTTATTTGAATAACCTAAAAAAAGAAAAGAAGGAAAAGTAGCATCCTTGCTAAATTATCAGACGAGTCAGTTGAGTTGTATATTTTATTAAAATATTAAAAATTATAATATGGATTCATGGTAGGATTTTAACCCGACCTAACCCCATCATTTTCCTGCCAGGTCAAAAGATCATACATACCATACATACCTTGGCGGCATCAATTTGCATAGATATGTCAACTTGTTTAGCAAACACCACTTTAACCTGTAAAATGAATCAATTAATAGCATCCTCACCACCTAAATGAATCCGATGAGCTGTAGATAATATAATTTATAGCGTGATCAGGTTAGGCTAAAAGGAAAGTTCCATCATCAATCTCCTGCCAAGTCCAAGTCAAAATCGAAGGACACCATCAATTCGCATACCTTACGACAGCTGATATATCCCGTGGTTTAGCGCAAAAGCTTATTATAATTTAGTTTCGGCTTCCCAGCCGCCCTCGAAGACGAAGTCATACCGTCTACTTGTTTCACACGCCAGCAAAAGCTTGCCTCACCTTCTCCTTATTCTATTGTACTTTCCTTTCGCACGCCATTGATCAAACTTGGTAGGCCGACGACCTCCCTCCTCTTCGTCAAATTAACACCTTCCAAACTATATATAGATAGATAGATAGATAAAGAGCAAAGGCTTCCCTGGAGAAGAGAAGGGAAACAAGCTGTCATCTTCGATTCAGTGCCTTGTAAATGGAGCGGAGCAGCTCGTTCGGGTCGTCGTGGGCGGATCAGTGGGACTACAGCGAGCCGAGCGCGACCTCGCAGAAGAGCAACAGCAGCAGCAACCTGAAGAAAGGCATGGAGAAGACGAAGGCCGCGACGTCTACTGGCATTAAGAAGGTGAAGGAAGGAACTAGCCATGGCCTGCGGTGGATCAAGAACAAGTACAGCAAGACGACCCAGAAGCACTGAAGTCTATTTGCCTGCAGCAGCATGTACACACAGATTTCGTTTAGGTTATCATCGTGCTTTTTTATTTCTTTCTTTTGACATGAAGGAGTGAAATGTTTATGTAAATGTAGGGAATAATTATTCTACCAGCTTGCATGATGCCTGCTTTTTTTTCTTTTTTCTTTTTTTGCTACCAACGGTGGAGATCCTTCAAATCAGATTCGATTGCCCATTAAATTGGGCTTAGGTATCGATCGATTCAAGTTAATAAAACTTGCAATTAACCCACGAAATTTCTATAGAATATGGAGCCAAATTCTACCCATGAATCGCACGAAAACCAGAAAAAGGAAGTTGGAATAACAATATCGCTTTCATTTTTTTATTTCGAAAGGAAAAAAAAAAATTAATCAGATGCGAAAGGGACAGAAGACTCGGCCTTCGATTTGATAGTTAATATAATATTCTCATGTGCAATTAATTATATTCGTAAACTAGTAATTATAAGTAATTTCCGACAGGGCGGGAATATTTTAGAAAGAAAACGGATGGGGCTGTTTCCCGCCTCTGTACGATTCAATTTTTTAATCAATCAACGGATTTGATTGGGTAAGTATCGGTCCGTTTCAATCTCAAATGCCGTACGTAGTCGATCGTTGAGATCATCTTCCGTTGTTGCCGTTAGAACGTTACGATGTGTAACATACATAGCTTGGATTGTTATAAAGCGTTCGTCGAGGGCGCTTCCACCGACGTTTGCAACAGAAGCCTGCTCAGAGAGACGCTCCGCCAAAGTTCTTGCTACACAACCATGCAGGCGATGCTCTCAAGAGCGATGGCGAAGGTTTCGCGTCTCGGGAAGCCACCGCCCTCCTCCTCCTTGTGCCGTTTCGTCGATGCCGTCGCTGTTGATCCTCCACGTACGCGCCTCTCCCTCTCTTCCGTCGTTCTTCTCCAGCGTGATCCTCTTTTCTGTTTGACTGGCTGGATCTGATGCAGTGCCGCTGTTTTACCACCGAACCCTTTCGACGAACCAACTCCAATCGTCGTCCGGTGAGCGCTTCTACCGCTCTTCTTTGTTGCCGGCCATCTTCTTAATGGGGACGTTCGGCGCCGGATCGATGCAGACCACTTCTGCCGACGACGATGAGGTTTGATCGTCTTTCTTACATTTACGAGGGCATTTTCATGGTTTATTTGGTTTGGAGTGTTCATTGATGCGGTTGGTTCCGCGGTGGGAGGATTACGATCCCTATGCTCCCACCGACTCCTGGTCGAGTTCCGAAACCGCGGATAAATTGGACAGGATAAAGTCGCAGTTGGAGGTCTTGTTGCAAATCAGAGGGATGGAGAAAGGATCGTACCCGCCCTACACCCTTTCTGTAAGGGGTCAGCAGGTTTGCTCCTTATGATAATTTTCATAGTGATTCATTTCTACTCTGCTTTGATGCATGCTGCGTTTCTTCAGATATATTTGGCTTGAATTTTCGAGCTCGTTAATTTGATTGTTGTATCTTATCGTTGCTTCTTCATTGGCCTTTATGACCTATGCATTCTTTTTTCTTGAAAATATACAAATTTAATACGAAAGTTATGCAATGCAAAAAAAATGATAATCCTGAAAATATGCTCTGTTATTATTGGTGAAATTTCCATTTTATGGTACAATAATTTGCCTAATATCAGTTACAGTTTGTTGGTGGACAAAAAGTTTTCTGTAAGTTGAACCGCAGAAGGAAACACAATTCCTTTAATATTAACATTGGAGACTAATATGATGTTAACCTTTTGCTAGATTATATCTCTCTACAATACAATAGAAGACTCAATCTCCTATAGACCAAACAAATCCTTTAAAATCGGCTTCATTATTTTTTCAACATGATTACATCCTTTAAAAATGGTACCAACTTAATCATTCTTAACAAAAGTTATTTCCAAGGTAAAAAAAAGGCTACCTCATATTAATAATCTTGGAAAAAAATAGAAGATATGTATCAAAATCCTTACTCAGTACGATGCACAAATAGTGAGGGCTGGGTCTTTTTCTTGTCTTAGTGTAGAATCTTCTCTTGGAAATAAACTATTTTTTTCTTATCATAGTTTATACTCTTATCCATGAAAACCAACTACATTTAACCTTTCCTGCTACTTCTCTAACTGCCTACTGGCGTGCAACATGTGCCTACAAGATTGATGAAATCATAGACAGCATTTGCCTTATAATAATGTTCCATCAATACAGTAGTCTTACACCAAAGTCATATTTAAGTCCAACCGCAAGATGTGGCGATTCAGACGTTGGCAATGAAATTTAAGAATTACAACAAAATTGGTATGGCTGTGTGAGAGTGGTTGTTGATTACTATTTTAACCAAGCTCTGTTTAAGCATAATGCTTACTCTATTGTATGAAACATATTCTTGAGATGGGTTTCATTTCTTTGGCTTTTCAATGATTTATTTGTTAGCAATGTGTTTCTGGATCATTTTTCCTTGTTATCGGACCACTTGATGTTTAAGTTGCAAGAATTTTTTAGGCATCATGATTGGATCTCACAAGAAGATGTCGCTTTAAGGCCTTTACTTTGCATCTTTGGGTTATGATCTGTAAATTCTATCTATATTTGCTGTTGTTTTATGAAGTTCCACCAAATATTTTGCCCCACATCTATAGTGTCTATTTATGTTTTGACATGGGGGGGGATAATAATAAGATATATGACAGATTTCATATAGGAAGGTGGGAATTAAGGAGGATCAAAATAATGAATCAAATAGAAGATTTTGCCATAAACCAGTTTGCTCTGCAAATAAATATTGGTAAAGTATCACCACACAAGATAAACATTTCTCACGGACATGACATGTTCCCTGTAGATATTAAAGATAGTCTTGTCACATCTAGACTCGTAGACCTTCAACCTAAGAAAGAAACTGTCGGTATGAAGGATGAAACATGATTTATTACTGGCCACTTATTTGATTAGTATGAGAGCTCTACAAATGTCATGACATTAGCATTTTATTTTGAATTATAATTTTTTTTCAAGCTAGATTTCGCTAAGCTTTTCCATTTGGCCAAATTGTTCTTCAGATTTAAGTTCAATTAGACTTCTGGATATATAATTATAGATGTACTTGTTAGATGGATAAGATGATCCCTATTACTTAACAAAAGGCCAACCGAGAAAGATTTGTCTATATTGATACTGATTCCATTCACTCATAAAAACTCAACCAGCAGATCTGATGTAGCTATCTAAAATACATATCAAATTTGATATAATTAACAAGCCCTGGAATTCAGATATAGTGCAATGGTATCTAAATTACATTCTCTAGGATCTTATAAGCATAGTCATTATTGATCATCGTCTTCTTTGGTTTGTATTGTATTGCTCTGCAACTTGCCTATGGTTGCTGTCTTCTTGGAATGTTGTTCATACATCATAATGCCTCCTGTTGTCATTTAATTGGTTCAAGTTGAATACATTCTTTGTAGTAATGTAATTCCCAGCAATTTATCCTTATAAGCATACTTGAGTTTCATTTTGCTGTCTTTTGACGGTTAATACTTATGAAATGGTCACACCAAATTTGTTAGGTTATTGTCAAGTTCAAAATTCCTCCTACATGTGAGTTATTGCACACAATTATGGATCTTGTTAAGAACCTTGGTGACAGGCCCAGGCAACTAGGTGGTGATTCAAAAATTCATGTACATGCTTTTGACAGGTTTGCTTAAGCAGTAACCCAAATTTAAAAACTGCTTATATCTATTTCTTAATTTGCATATTTAAATTCTTCGAAGTTTGTTTGATGATAAATTATTTGTAAGTGAGATATAGATTTTACCTTCATATATATGGTTATAGCTGTATTATATTTTTATGCATGTTTTATAACTGTCTCATTTGTTTATTTGTAACTTTGACCACAGGATTGATATCTATGGGTTCTTTTTCTCCTTTTATATACAAGTTTTCATTACCATCGCTACATGCAACCTCTAATTAAAAAATCATTTAAATTATGTTTGTCAACAGCTATATCTAAAAACAAATTCATTTGCTCTGATGTTTGTTCTGATTGGTTAGTCTTTTGTCCAGAAAAGAAGAAAAAAAATCTATAAGAATGTGAATTGAATTTTTGGGTAGAAAGGGTCAACAATGAAAACATATTAAGTTCAATAATGAATTCTCTTAACAATAATGTGGCAAATAGATGGTGACATGACACTATAATCATAAAGTGA
Organism: Ensete ventricosum; assembly: GCA_029747655.1. Taxonomy (NCBI): domain Eukaryota; kingdom Viridiplantae; phylum Streptophyta; class Magnoliopsida; order Zingiberales; family Musaceae; genus Ensete; species Ensete ventricosum. The sequence goes on along the minus strand of JAQQAF010000006.1, from coordinate 57,053,880 downwards.
TAGTATCTAGAGAAGCCAAGAGTTTGATTGGGTTGATTGATTCAATAACAGAAAATATCACAACTGTTCAATTAGAACCCATCAAATGTTCTAACAAGCAATAGCAAACTCAGAAGTTTGGCCCTCATGTGTCGTAGATCTCTATTAACACACAATCTGCACAACCAAGGCTTTAAATCACAGCCTGATATTGATTTTATTAATCCAATGGACAGTAAAATATCCTATATACCATCATACCGCCTGATATTATTTCAAAAACTAAGAAATCATAAATATGATTGGTAGGATCATATTGTCTGGTATTGGTACTGGGTTGGATTGGTAAATACCAGTTGCCACTGTGTATTGGTCGATATTTGAAACCATGTTCATGACATTGAATCAAAAGCAAGAATAACACATGTATTGTGCCCACAGCAAACTATGCCCACTCTTTGGATGCTCCCTTTGAAGCATGCAAATCTTTGCTTTAATGTCACTGGAACTGTCCTACAATTTCAATTTCACGTGTATGTAATATTTATTTAAATTCATTTTTCTTTTGGCTTACACTAAGCCCTTTCAACTTGTATATTTGCCCAATCTCATTCATTTTTCAACCGGACTTTCAGGATGGGATGTAAGCCATCCATTGATAAGTCTACTTCTAAGTACAAGTTTTATAATTCAAGTTGAAGGACAAGATATTTCAAACAGAATCATTTAAGGAAGTGCACTTAAAGGGCTTAAAGATGAGAATGAGAAGCCTTTGTTCTGTTAACCAAGTAAAACACCAAAATGTTGTAACGAGAGACATCTTGGAGCATATACATACCTCCAAAAATCTATGTTTGTTTCAATTGCTCAAAGGTGTCTTTGAGGAACTTTGGATCTTAAAGTTTAAACATCCTCAAACTTGCCTTATGATTTAGCGCTTGGCAATAATGGGTTTGCAACTGGATGATAGATCAGCTAAGTGCTAACTACAATTTAACCAGATTTGGCTAATTACATGCCGTATTCAATTGGATCTGAGACATGACTTCAACCCCACTCAAGTGAGCCCCTAAAGATATTCAAACGATTTCTAATTTATTCATTGACCCTACGTGACCCACAATGGCAGGAACCTCATGCCCTGGGTATGCCTTTACTTTATAGCTCTCTCATAAAAGAAATTACCAATTATCATCAAAATTCGTTTCTTAATCTTGATTCTTGATAAAAAAAGTGTTAGGCTCTCTGTCATAAAAGTTTAGGTTCTAAAAGAACAGGAGATTCTAAAAGTATAGGTTCTTATACTTTGTTCTTGTGTTATTAAGAGATTTTCTTGAAAATATAGAATTTACTGAACATTAAGAAAGACCATTAGTTTTCTTGGGAGAAAAACAAATGATGTCATGTGTGTGACAAAGAGTGACAATAATGTGTTATCACCAAATTGAAACCAATGAAAAATTATGAATCAACAATATGCTTTTGTGTGATTTTGGTTCATGCAAAATCGTGTTCAATATGTTAATTGGCTTGGTGGTTGGAGGCCTGGATGAACTAGAAGCAAAAGTATGGATAGATCTGTTTCATGACAACATGTACGGGTCAGGATGCAAACATAAATTACTTTAAGGATTGTCAAGTTGGAGCTGAAAGTTATAAGAAAAGGGGCCAAAAGCAGGCATTGGAGATCCTATAAGCATTCAGTTCTTTTGTTTGTTTTACTGTTATATATTTTTTGAACCTCCCAAGGAACCTCTACTAAATATACATTTGTAATTAAATTCTTTAGTTTTTTTTTAATATTCAGTTCTTTTGTTTGTTTTACTGTTATACATATTTTGAACCTCCCAAGGAACCTCTACTAAATATACATTTGTAATTAAATTCTTTAGTTTTTTTAATATTCATCCACAATATAGGGAGATCTTGATAAGGAATGGTATGCCGGAGTTTGTTTTGTAAAATTAGATCATTGATTAGGAAACTCTCTTTCAAACAACTGAATCCAACTAATGGGAGAAGCTTTATTGTAAAGAATTGATGTTACAAAAATGTATAAATTAACAATATATGAAATATTAAATAATATAAACTAATATGCGATAAACTTAGAAATTAGAATATGAAAGAAAGGTAAGATGTTACATATAAAAATGAAATACACAATTTTTATCTTGTTATTACTTAAATGTGTGTCAATGACATCTATGTATTCATATTTAAACTCCTGGATGGATACTGACATGAGTGCAATTCTACCAATGGGATTAGCAACAAAGTAACTAGATCAAGGTTTGCACTACACTCCAGTACAGTTTAATATTGGTAGAATTTACCAATCTGATATCTCCTGGAATGCGATGTACAGCTTAGTACTGTTTGTACTTTGTAGTAATGTCCAATATTTTAAGTTGCTTCTTTTTAAATATTATGTTTCATTTTATTCTAGCCCGTCCTTTTAATTGTTATCATTACAATCTTTTGGTATGTCTTGGTGTCCATTGGTTAGTGTCTGTTCCTGATTCTAGAAAATTTTCTGTAGCATGTATTGAAGTAGACTATTGGTCACTTCCAATTACTTATAATATTGAGGATATTTGAATTACTGACCATTTTCACCTCCTGTTTCTTGAATTTCTTATGATTACATGAATATCAGTTCGACCATCGATATAACTATGTGACTTCGATTTGCTTTTTTTTCTACTTATAATACTCAGCGCAGCTGCATGGCGAAGAGCTCTTAACCCGTCAGAAAAGATAGGTGTTTCTGATGCAACAAATGAGGATGGTCTCTCCATACTGATAATGAACTCTCTACATGATTCAAATTTTTGTGTCAGTAACTTTTACCTTAGACTTTGTTAATGTGTTTGAATGCTTCTAGTAAGGATCCATCTGACTCTGTCGTAACAGTTAACTGTTTCTTATTAGGTGATTAGGTTCATTAAACAGGGAATGTATAGTTTCACAGAGCTTGATGCCATGGTTGGTGCATTAAAATTAGCTGGTGAGAAAGCTAATATCAAAAAATCATCAGGAAGCTACACAAAGGCATATGAGAGAGGTGATATTTATCCTGAGAAAACAGTGTCTGCTTTAGAGGCCATGGGTGTGATAGTATATGGACTTGACGAGACTTCTGGTGTTTCTTTTGATGGTACTATATCCTGGGAAAACATGGCAGGATATGATGACCAAAAACGGTAAGTATATCGTTTACATATATATTTTTTCTGTTTTGTACTAGTTGATTGTTTACTAAGAATTCATTTGTTGTAATGCACTCGCTATTTTATCTTGCCTTGTAGGCAGAGTATTTAAATAATAATCTACAAGCTATATGCTCCTAATTTGGTGACAACACATTTACATCGTGTACAGCTGCCAGCTCTCTGACTGACATTTGTTCTGAATTGCAATATGCTTTGTGATTTATATAATGCTTTGTTGGTTCCGCATTTAGCTGGGAAACATCACTAATGCCTTGTATTTGGGTTTGGGATTAGACAAACTATATCTTAAAAATGTACTTTATATGCTTTGTCAACCCATCATTACCACAGAGCTGAATAACTGATTGATTGCTAGTGATCCACTCGTGAACAGTTTCAACTTTCAAGGAGTTTTTATTTTTTGTTTCTGAATTTTTGACTGGATTATATAAAACAAAATATTTTGTTGCTTTGGTCTTTGTTTTTATATTGTGATTCAAGTTTGATATCTAGCAAGTAGTTATTTTGATTGGTAATGATTAATTTCAATCATTGCCGCCCTCCGGGTGGTGTTAGCTGAGGAAGAAAAATGGAGAAGAACAGGGAGAAAAAAAGAGAAGAAGAGGGAGATCCAAAGTCGCTCTCTCTCGCTTAGATATCGCATCCTCCTTGTCTAAAGCAACGACTTCTTCTCACATGTGGAGAAGAAGCCTCGGCGATGTTGCCGTTCATTTTCTTTATTTTTAATTTTTCTTATTATAGACACACACACACATATATATATATATATATATATATATATATATATATATATCGAGCGGTATGCTTTGACATACTGCTTGTTATACTTGTACCATATTTTATTGAGCTGAGTTCGATATGTTGGTACAATATGAGATGACGAACCTTGTTATTATTGATCTTCTGTAAACAACTTTGTCGAGCTCGTCATCTAATCACATTGAAACCATTGTTTATATATTCTAATCTAAAATTGTGTTTTATAGGATGTTTTTGTTTGACCATATCTTTCTTTTCATCTTGTCCTTTTTGACTCATGGGTTGGATTTGGGTTTACACACACACATACAAACATAGAATACACACACACACACATACAAAGTGACAGCTTTACCGATAAAATAGAACACACACACGTATCCAAAATGACAGTTTTGCCAAAAAAAAAGGAAAAATATCATAAAAGCAATTTCTTCTGCTCTTCGCTTGTCTGTCACTCATACAGTGAGCTTTAGCCACTTGCTCATCTCATTGGTTGATCTGAACCATTATTCTCTTCAGGTTATGCTTCATCCACTTTGGCCCTCATCTTCCTGTAGCTCTGATGCTTCTATACATCACTTCTCCGTTCTGGGTGGCACCATGAGAACTTCTAGTTAAGCATTTTGCTTAGGCTGAAATTGGAAACTTTGATTGTGTTTACTTGGTTTGGAAATTTGTTATTGATGGTGCATCATGTTTTATTCAGTTCCATTGATATATTATGTTTTGACTATTAACTGTGTACTGGATACAGCCATATATTTCATTATCTTCTCATCAGTAACTATGAAGGAGTATGTCAGATACCAGCCTTTTCATTTTATTTGATAGATTCTTAATAAATTGTTAAGTATATAGCAAAAGTAATGAGACTGAATTTTGTAGGGAAATAGAAGATACTATACTGTTGGCACTTCAAAGCCCTGAAGTATATGATGAAGTCGCCCATGGTACCCGTTGTAAATTTGAAACAAATCGTCCTCGAGCTGTGCTTTTTGAAGGCCCTCCAGGTTATTTGTTAGACCCAGCACTTTTCTATATTTGTGTATGCAATCTGTTAATTAAATATATCTTAATAATGACTGGTGAGTTGACTGATGGTTTAGTTTGCGTAGCTCTAAACAATATTCATACTTTACCCAGTATTTGCATAGTTCTAAACAAGATCCACATTAGTACTGTCTATATTTGCATAGGCATAAGCTATATCTGCACATATCGGACTTAGATTTGTGCTAATGTAGATTGCATCTACATAGATACTGCCTAGATTCACGATGATTCGTTTTAGATTTCCTAAACCTAGGATAGAACCAAGCTAATCCAACCTTGATCCACTGTTCTCCCTGCATTTCTGTAGTTTAATTTTTGCATATGTGCCTCAAATAATTTGTTAATTTTTGTAGTATATTTCTATTTAAGCAGTAAAGTATTGTTCTAGCTTAGTAGCATGCTTCTTGGAGTGCTACTGTCAATTGATATTATGTCTGCTACAACTGTCTTGATCTTAGTGCAGGAATAATTTTACTGAAAACATTAGTTGGTCTGGAGAGATGACTTTGATAAGTGGGGCATTTGAGATGTCCATATGAGTCTATTGTTTGAGTGGATGATGATGAGGACTCCAGCTTGCAGCTTGGATTTGTTCATCATTGGAGCATCGCTGTATGCAAGACTTCATGAAATATTAGTTTGCTAGATTATGTAACAATTATGGGAATGGCTATGCCAATGGTGTCACTCCCTCTTAAGTTGGTTGGTCTTTAGCTAGTGGTTATTATCATATAGGTAGAATGGTATGTGACAGCTTAATGGTGGTGCATGAGTTGAACACGTATATCAGTATGAGATCACCTTGACAAAAGGGCAGCTCTTGATGCTGTTGATATTCGTCTTGCAACTTCCTCCCAGAGTACAAAACAGATCAGTATCAACAAATATTAAACATAATAACGGAAGAGTCTGTGAACTCAAAATGGTTCAACTTCAACTGTATCTCTCTACATACAGTTGGAGACACCAGTACTACTCATGAATTGCTATATTGTACCAAGCAGTGGAATCGATGCATGGGTGGCCATATATGTCGGTATGTACATGATTCTGTGACTGTACCGACACATTTGTTGGCATTGATGTAATGTAGATTGTTACATCAGTATGTTTGATTTTCAGAATAAGATCAATAATTGATGAGAAATAACTTTTTTTGGGATTTTTAGTCTTGTCTAATGATAATTTTATCATATTGAAATAAAAATAATTGTTCATGGGCCATAAATAGATGAATAGGGCTATGATAAACTCTAAATACCCAAAATTTAGGGCTAAATATAAGAGAAAGAACCTAATTGGGACGAAATAAGAGAGAATGGCCTTAATCACATTTAATCTTTATAAATATGAATTAAAATACGTCTAATTATATGCAATGATAAATAAAACATAGAAACCTAAATACCTTCAAATTGGATAGAAATTCCACTTGATCCCAAATTACAGTACCTTTTTATCCAAATAAATAGTTTGATTATCACTAATCATTGATTAGGAATTTTAATTAGAATGAGAGTGAGAGAGGGGGGAAGTAAGAGATTTAAAGCCCCAAAGAGGTTGCAATGCTCAATTTGAAAGAGAGTGAGAAAGGAGGAATGGAGAGGGATTTGGGTGTCAAACTTGAAGCAATCTGGGTCAGTATTGATTAACTTCTTATTGGTACTGACTTGTATCAGTTGATACAGCATGAGTTTCCACCATATAGACAGATATATCGCCTATATTAGTAGATTCCTAACCTATTTCTTATGTATCATCCATTCAGTACATATTGCCCATTTTGTACCGTTTTGAACATTATGTCAAACAGTTTTATTAGTGACACTCACCACTTGAAAGTATGGCCCCAGATTCTGTTTTCTATAACATATCAATTTACTACATATAAGGAGATCGCGGAAATCTAAATCTAAAGCAGATGTCAGCTTAATGTGCGACAACTTGGCTTACCAGGATAATGCAGATGTTGACTGATACTCTTCACCTTAAGAAGGCAGTTAAATAGCTGATGGATGTTGGAGGGCTTCTAATATGGAAACCATGTATTGTGCATTAAATAGACCTGATAATGAAATATATTTTGACAACACATCAGTAAAGAGGACAATTGTGGCAATCACAATACACATTCATCCAATTTGTTGATGGATAGAAATATAAGGGCAAGGAAATACAGTTAATGATTTGAACAATAAAATAAAGCCTACATTAGACCTGAGTCATATGGGTTCTCATTGTAATCTTGTTATTATTTGTTGTTGTTGAATATCATAAACTGAAGCTTACGACTTCATTATTGTTGTTGTTGTTATTGAATATCAGGAACTGGGAAAACTACTTCTGCTCGAGTAATTGCTAAACAAGTGGTATGTAACCTATTTCATAGCTTTTAATTGATTTGGTACAACAATCTGCTTCTTTTCTAGAATATTGCTTACAAAATATTGTTTGTATTTTCAAGTTAAATGAGGATGTCCTTTTTTACTTGTATTAATGTTGGGGCTTATTTTTTTACTCATATGACATAAGATGCCACTCCCTTTACTAAATGAGCTTCCATAAGAAGTTTGTAGTCAGTGAGATGTCAGTTATTACAATTATTTGATTGGCTATAACCCTATGTTTCACTATAAATGTTTCCTAATTTACAGTCAGTGAAAATTGAGGCATGAGAGGTGACGATAGTAATAATATAGTTGTTTGGTTGATGGTAGAAATATCTTTATCATTAGCTCAAATATTAGACTTGGAAATACTTCAGGATTAATGATATTTTTTCTTCATATTGTTAAGTGCAACTACATTCTTCAAGTTTGGAACACCCATACTAAGAGAAGATACATCATGGTATAGTGCTCTTTAGAGTTGACTCCTTTTGGTTTATCGATCAGAAATGCAATAGAAGGTGGAGTTAAATTTAAACTAAAAAGGTGGGCTAATAGGAATACGTTACTATGTTACATTGCAACAGGGGAATGAAGCTTTCAAATTATATACATTGAAATGATATATATTCTATAAGAAGAACAATAGTGTCTAATCTGGGTTGGTCTGCTGTATCCATTATGAAGTCTTAAATAAGCAAAAATGTTGTCTACTTCTTAATAGATATGTTAATTAAGGGAATTATTTACAAATAAATTAGTTCTGTAGGATAACTTAGTCAAAAATATTAGTTCTGTAGAATTCTCTCATTATCTCTGAATATTTTTTGTTGCTTTAACAGGGTGTTCCCTTGCTGTATGTGCCTTTGGAAGTTATAATGTCAAAATGTTATGGTAAAAGTGAGCGTTTGATAGCCAAAGTGTTCTCTCTTGCTAATGAGCTTCCATCTGGAGCAATAATTTTCCTTGATGAGGTACATAGCTACTTTCACATGGAATCCTCGGACACGCATGAAAAAGTTGAACTGGTAGCAACTTCTATATTTGGTGGAAATTAGTCGTGTGATACTAGACCTTGTGTAGAGTGGTAATAAATTGTTTAGTCCCACATAACAGGCCTGCAGTGAAATGACAATTTCATAGATGCACCTATAAGATACCTTTTTATAAGTGCATAAATAATTTTAAAAAAATTAAAAGTTGTATTATTTTCAGGTGGTATATATATGAGAATTTTTTTGTGTTAGTTTTTCTCTTTTGTAGACAAAGAAAATTTAAAATCTTAAAAATTTTATATGATTGTTATAACTTCTAGTAGGGTTGTTTGTGCATCTTACCTTTTAATGTCTATAACCATTCAAATGAAAATATCTTGCAAATAGTCAATATGTAGAGATTAGACATGCAGGAGTTGCATCACTTATTATGAACCAGCATGGAGAAAAAGGGATGGTCAATCATTTATTTAAAAGTCAAAATTGTGGGTTCTAAACATTGATGTACCATATGGATACTTAAATATCAACACATTTAGTAATGAATTGACCAACTGGAATAGGGTGTTGAGTATTGAGGTGCCAAATAGTATTTGTTGGGTTTCTAATTCAACAGCCAACTTCTTTTTCTATAGGTTGATTCTTTTGCTGCTTCTCGATGTAATGGAATGCACGAAGCTACCCGTAGAATTTTGTCAGTGTTATTGCGTCAGGTTGGTTAATTTTTATTACTTAATCATGTGCTCATCACTCAGTAGGACCATGCAGTAACTCCATCTGTAGCCACTTTTTTATTGCCCTTGTGTTGTTTGCTTTTTCTTGAAGTGTATACCAAGAATCTAGCTTTGGTGTCGCTTACATAATATTTTCAGTTGCTTAAATGCAGAGTTCTATTGTGAAGATATCCAAATCTTACCTGTGACTCATGGAAAATCTGTTGTTTTAATTCTTGATTTAAGGAAAATTATCATTGGATCTTTTTTTTCCAGGATTTTGTCCACATTTAACCTCCTTTTTTATTTGTTAGAAACTTTAAGCAAACAGAAATTTTCATGAAATCTTATATGTTCCCTGTTCTTTTTTGGACAACTTGCTGACTTGGAGATTCAAATATATATCTGTACTGATTCTCATTTCCAGAGACTAGAATAATGTGGTGGTGGAGAATTCAAGTTTTCTAACAGTTTGGTTTTCAAGCAGTTTTCATAACTTTCACGGGAACAATCTCTGTTTGCTTGCAGGGGTAAGGGTGTATCGACTCTCCGTACTCCACTTTGGCGAGAGCCCTATGCATTGTGCTGCTTTTTATATATAATTAAGAATTTTTACATCCTGAATTATTATGCTTGATCAAATATAGAAAACAGAACCCTCAATTTCTTTTGGTACTTTTATTTGTAATCTTGGTCAAAATTATTTCCTCATTGGTGCATATGGTGATATTACTATTTATAAACCTGTTTATGCAAAGTTTTAGCTCTCTGTGGAACTCAATGTGACTTGGAAGGCTAAGTGAATTCTTTTTCCTATTGTCACTTTAGAAACCATCAATTGTAGGTGCTTTTTCTTTTGGATTGGTTTGTCGTACTTCAATCGTTTAATGCATATATCTGTCTTTTGCAGATTGATGGTTTTGAGAAAGAAAGTCAAGTAATTGTTATAGCTGCAACAAATAGAAAGCAAGACCTTGATCCTGCTCTTATTAGGTAATAATTTTACAAATGTATTCCATCTTTACTTGATTTATAATTTTCAATTTTATGAATTTTAGTCTAGCTAAATTTTAATTCAGATAGTCAAAAGCCTCCTGATGAACCATAGTCCTTGATTTGTCATATTTTCTTCTAGCCGCTTTGATTCAATGATTTCATTTTCCCTACCGGATCAACAAACCCGTGAAGGAATAGCTGCTCAATATGCAAAGCACCTACTCAAGACAGAAATAATTCTATTAGCCGCAGCTACGGATGGGTAATGCGCAAGTCAAACTTCTTCTCTGCTTTTTTTTTATTTCCTAATTTAATTTAATTCGTTTTATTTTCCTACTGTGGTTGTCGTGATGCATATTGAATTTAATTAATTTAAGTAGATAGTGTTCCTACTTCCTAGTGAGGTTGATCGTTTCGGGTATCGAACATGTCTTGATGAGCTATTGAACTAATACATATATGTTAGTACTAATATACTAACACATACTATGTCAGTATACCCTAGTATTTCAGTGATAAATAAAAAGGGCGATGAAGAGGAAGGGGTGGTAGAGACACAGAAGGTAGGAAGAAGAAGAGGAATCGTTGGAGAAAGAAGAAGAAAAAAGAAGAGAAGAAGAAGCAGCAACAGTGAAGAGGGCAATGACATTGTATGAGAGAAACGTGAGCCTTAAATTATATTTTTTTAACACTAAGTTAGATAGAAGCCTATCATTTTTTATTTTTTTTATTTTAATCTGACCACTCGAAACGAGGGTGGTCCTTGTATCGACTAATGCTTGGTCTGGTATGTACCTTATCAGCTCGGGTGGTATAATAATCCTCGATTCCTTATTTATATGGGAAGGGAGATGTGAAAGTTTATTTAGTGAGGTAATTTTGCATAAAAAGTTCAAGAAGAATTATCTTGTCTTACATATGTTTTTTCAAACTATAAAGGCTTATGAAAGTTGCAAAAAAATGTTGAGTAATAATTGACTCTTACATTCTCACTAAGTTTAGAGGATTTTTAGATATAGCTAAAATCATTTTTGATTTTAATATTAGGAAACCATTTGGATAAGTTTAATATAGCCTCGGGGTTTTCCTCTAACTATTATCAATTTTTTCCCTTTATTAACAATGCTAATATAATATATATTTGTTGGACATTCAATAACTTTTTCTTTTTTTTTGTAATCACCTAATCTTAGTCATATGTCAAGTGCGGGATAAAGCATAGAAATTTTTTGGAGATCATGTTAGAACCTACAGCATATCCTTACGAGTCTTTTGCAATGGTCGTAATGACATATAGTGCTTACACATATGCTTACATCTAGTGCAGGGATTGTTGTACATGGTATAGTTTGTTCTTGTTGGGAGTACTTTTAGGTAGTATAGGCAAGGATGCAAACTGGTCTAAAGTTCTATACTCCACGAAAAGAACAGGATGCTTTAAAAAATATTACTATTATCTACTTGTGAAGTCCAACTGGTTGATGACATCTGCTAAATTGTAATTCCAACTGATTCTTTTGAAGACTGAAGTGTATGTTTAGAAAAAAAAAGAAAGTATAGAAAACTTAGTTTTATGGAAGACATGCCTGGCTTAGTGTTCACAAGACATTTTTTTTTTTTTTTGTCCCCCTCTTCTGCATTCCTGTCTCTTTATAATATCTTAAATTATGTAAATCTTCTTACAAATATCTAAAAAATATCATGTTTGCTTTATTGCATGTTTGCTTTTCTATACACAATATCATGGGTAGAATGTCTGGAAGAGATATCAGAGATGTCTGCCAACAAACGGAACGACACTGGGCGTCAAAGGTATGACTCTTATCAAGATAGATGTTCTATCTTTTCTGTGGCTTTGGTGTGCTTAGTGTGAGTTAATGGTTATGGTTATGGTAGCTGATAAGAGGCCAAGCACCAAAAGATGATGCTGCTGCTGCTGCTGCTCAAGGAACAACAACGAAACTCCCTCCTATAGAGGAGTATATTCATAGTGCTGAGCAGCGGCGTGAAGCTTTGTTGCTGGACATTCCACGGGCTGGCAGATGCCCTAAATATTGCATTTGAAAATTACTTTTAATCGATAAGTTAATAAAGTTGGGGCAATATATCTTATAGAGAGTCTAGATAGATGATCGCAGTTTGATCCTCATATAGATAACTTAATTGAAAGTTGAAATATCATTGTTTGTTGAATACAAAGACATATGCTTGTCAAAAAAGTTGCAATTAGCTTTGTTCACTAGTTTATGTTTAATGTTTTAAATAATTTTTTTTTTTAAACTATAGTCCCTCCCTGTCTTTTGATACCTCACTGTCACGGGTTTAGCTAAATTTGCCTAAGCCGTGCGACACCCCTGCGTATCCATTCGCAAAGGTCAACCTTCCCCGAGATCTCCTAGAGTCTTTTAGGCTCACAAAAGAGAAAACGGGCCAGAAGAAGCAATTCCAACGGGATCCACAAGCAATTGCTCAAGCAAACACTTCATAAGCCATATGCCAATTACATCCATGGACATTACAAACTCAGAGAGGTTGCACACAAAGGATAATGGTTTATTACAGACCGAAGTCCCTCACAAGTGCTTACAAGATATACTTATAATTACAAGCCATAATTGGTCATAGAGCAAACCAAACTGGGGCTGCTAAGGCTACTGCAAACCCGCTACTTGCTGTACAATGTTTATGCACAAAGCGAAGGACACGGACAAACATGAGCATTTCATCAAACACCTTGTTTACATTTTGACTGTGACATTCTCCCCCACTTATTCCTTCGACGTCCTCGTCGAAGCCGCTGTAGACGCTGCATCTCCTTGTATTTTGCTAAATCTTCAATCTTCTGCTTTAGCTGCAACACGCCCCTTTGGTTCCCAGCTGTTCTCCGCCGCTGTTGTTGAGTAGTCGAACTCTGATCTGTCATGCTGCTTCAACTCATCAATGATTGAATCTGGTGTGGGGTTGGTTGAGTTGTGCTGATCCTTGTTAGTTCTCGCGGACCCTGCTGATGAAGGAAAAGACTTGCCTTATTATGCGCCAGTATCCGTCATACTGCTTCAACTCACCAATGCCTTATTATGCGCCAGTATCGTAGTCTACTCATTTAGATTGTATCTTTATCCTTATCTTTTTTTTTTTATCTTGGGACCGATTCGCTAAAGCTATAATTAACATAATATAAATTAACTTCCTATGAGTTGTGGTGTGGGGTTGGTTGAGTTGTGCTGATCCTTGTTAGTTCTCGCGGACCCTGCTGATGAAGGAAAAGACTTGCCTTATTATGCGCCAGTATCCGTCATACTGCTTCAACTCACCAATGCCTTATTATGCGCCAGTATCGTAGTCTACTCATTTAGATTGTATCTTTATCCTTATCTTTTTTTTTTTATCTTGGGACCGATTCGCTAAAGCTATAATTAACATAATATAAATTAACTTCCTATGATATGATTTCCTATAATTTTCTATAACTGCTTTAACCTTTTTAAATAGTTAGTTTTAAGAAATCATTCTATTTTTTCTAATCATAACTTCCAATTTCACCAATTTTATATTCATTTTATTATAATTAATGAAATGAAATTCAAATGTATTTATGAATTTATATTCTAATTTATTTAAGGTAAGGTTACTTGGCTTCGCTCACCTTCTCGAGTTAAGAGGATTGGGGTACTCGGGTTCGCCCATTCTCTTGAGTTGAGAAGACAAAGGTTACTCGATTTCGCTTGCCTCCTCGAGTTTGTACTTCATGCATTGAGCTGGTTATTAACATTCGTCAGCTCTTTGCTCACACTTCTGAAGCACCTGAAGTGTTTGCACTCCTTGCGTTGAGTTAGCTACTGTGATTCGCCTTTCCACTGCCATTGAACTTCTGGTATGCAAGAAGTTTCGCCCGAAAAGAGCAAATGTTTACCCCAACTTGGAATCCCCCAACTTGGAGTAAGTCTTTGGTAGATTTGGTCGCCTCTGGGATTGTACCGTCTTCTCCATCACCTTTGCCGCCTACTCCTCTGAGTAGAAAGGTATAGTGCTGTGTACTGTCTACTTCGTTCTTTGGTCGAGCACTCCTGCATCAACCCGAAGTCCCTCGCTTTCGGCTATCTTGATGAGAAGCCCATCGACATTGGTCTTATGAAGTTTCATGGCCTTTGTCCTTCTGCCATGTCTTGGTACTTGGAGTTTGCCTTTGCATTCTCCACTTCCTTGGCCCCTTTTACGACTAATGCTCTTCCTCCATGAGAGCAAGGGATCGATGACTCCACGGAAGTCCCGCCTCTGCGGTACCATAGTGCTGCCAAGCCCATAGCACTACTATCTGTTGACTTGCATTTGCATCCCTTTCTTCGCGATCGGTAGATCCGCCTCTGCAGCACTGTGGTGCTCCTTCGAGTCCACCTCCTTTCTAACCGACGCTTTGCTTTTTGGGTAGCTGAGCCCCACTGGACTCGTCGTCGCTTCCTCGCCCCTTCCGACCACCTGCTTCGACACCATTGTGTCCTCCTAGCAGTTCTCTTTGGTCGATGGAAAGACAGACTGCAACTCTCATGCATGGCCTCCGCCATCTTGTTGTAGGGCTCACGCCGATTCTGTTCTCCTTAGCTTCCTTGGTAGCAACGTTCGCTTACTTGGCTTTGTCCTCTGACTTGTCGGGCTCCCTTAAGTGAATGTGAGCACTGAAGCAGTCCCACTCTCCAGCTGCTCCGATCATACCTTAGTATAATCAAGTCCCCTCCAAGAGACTCACTGGTACTTGCAATCTGACTACTCCCTCGGTGGTACACAGCCCTCATATGCTGACGACCAAGGCTTTCATCTGATGCAAGCTTCGATGCGCACACACGGAAGACCCGCCTCTGCGGTACTGTGGCATTCACTCCTTGAATCCACAGCCCTTCTTGCCATTGCATTGTTCACCGAAGTGGAGCTCCTAGTAGCTCCTGATCATTCACATGATCATGTCCCCCTCCATGGGACTCATTGGTACTTGTACTTGGACTTTTTCCTCGATGGTACATAGCCCCCATATGCTGATGATCAATGCTTTCATCCAATGCAAGCTCCGATGCACACACGAAGACCCGCCTCTGCGGTACCATCACATTCACTCCTTGAATCCATATCACTTCTTCTTGTTGTGTCATACACCAAAGTGGAGCTCCCAGTAGCTCCTGATCATACCTCCGCATGATCTTGTCCCTCACGGGACACGATCGCTTGTGTTGCATTGCCACGAACTATTCCACCACGATCCGCTGCACCATGTCACCTCCTGGTGACATCTCCATTGTATACAGATTCTCGTGTGATGAACTCGGATTACGACTTCTCCACGTGTGGCCTTTGCCAACACATCATAGGGCCTCTGTCATCTTCGATTTTTAGTTCGCACTCTTGGCAATTCACCTTCGTCCACCCACTCTTGGGTCACACTTGGACGAAGCATAGCTCTAGGACAGTCCATCGCCTAGTAGCTCATGAAGTCCCCCTGATTTCACTAGAATTGGTGCACCATTGTCTGGATCCTGAGCCTCTATCCCCTACCAGCACAATCTCGCTATGCACCTCTTGTTCGTGACAACTCGAATGATGACACTATGACATATTCTTCAAGAGTACCCGCCTCTGCGTCCTCTTGCCCCGTGCTAAGGTATCGTGATCCCAACTTTGGCTCTGCAAGTTGAATCACCTTAGTTACTCCGTCAAATGCATCTCTGAGGTAGCTTGCATGTGCCTCGAAGCTCCCTTCATCTTTGGCACCATGGAAGATAAGTCCGCCCCATCAGAATGAAGAACTCATGGAGCGACATGATCCCATTCTTGCCTCTACAAGAGTTCATGCCCTTGACTTCCGTCCAAGGAAAGCTCTGTGCCTTCGCTCCATGTTCCATCTTCTATGTCGACTCCCTTCATGCGGCTTGGATACTTCACCAAGTTTCACCCAAGTCGTTCCGCTCCTCGATTTGTATTGAGTTGATAGTGGCCCTCGCGTCCACCATTCCACGGGTCAGCCCTCCGTTGAGTTCGATTTCCACATCGACTCGAAGTGTGCCTTCATATGATGTTGCCTTGGATTACTCTCCCACTTGATCTCGAAATGCATCCACCAATGCATTACCTCATTCGAGATCATGTGACGACTCTTCGTCGCTCGCTCGGTCCGTTGAGCGTTTTGGAGATATCTCCTTGAGAAACTCTTCCTCAATATGTGCGATCTGTTGCACATGATTCTCCCTCTGGAGAATTAGGACTTATCCCTCTTGGATATTTGTCCTATTGGAGCAACTTTTCTCTTTACATTCTTCCCAATGGAAGTTTCGGAGACCACCATCCCCTTTGGGCTACTCCGTCTTGCTGAACAACTTGTGCCTTGTTCTGCCTTCGCAAATGTACTTACTAGATTGCGACCCTTCGCCAATACAGTCTCCACTGCACCCTTCAGGGTCTAGCAACGTGCTGAACTTGTTGCACATTTCAGTTGCCTACGGACGTATCCTTTTATGTCAAAGAGAAAGTTATGATGCTCCATGACATTGAGTTCTGATCGCACCTTAGGATGGCCACGAACACTCCGTCGTCCGTGTACAAGCCCTTGCATGAGTTCCGAATCCTTCGAGTTAGCAATTCCCCTCAACTCTGTGAGTTTTGCACAACTCTTTCGGTCGTTACGCAACACCTCCCACTTTGCACGGTCTCATCTATCACCAAACGCCCTGCTTGGCCTTGAGCACCGTCAAGTTTGGTTACCAACGTCAAGCCATAGCTCGAACTCCTCCATCCCAATCTTTGTGTGCTACGCATTCTTCTTTGCTTGTTTGTCCTCGTGGTGCCTCTCGCGTAAAGGGTTGGTCATTCCTCTGAATACCAAACCTGGATGCCCGCTCCTCTGAGCGACTCCTTTCCCTACATCTCAATGTCCGTTTTCCCCCAAACGGTTGCGCGTGCTGGTTGTCCTCCACACAGCCCAACTAGGTCCCCCACGTTTGTATGACAAGTGTCTCTGCGAGTGCTTGTCCCACTCTGATACCACACTGTCACGGGCTTAGCTGAATTTGCCTAAGTCGTGCAGCACCCCTGCGTATCCGTCCACAAAGGTCAGCCTTCCCCGAGATCTCCTAGAGTCCCTTAGGCTCACAAAAGAGAAAACGGGTCAGAAGAAGCAATTCCCACGGGATCCACAAGCAACTGCTCAAGCAAACACTTCATAAGCCATATGCCAATTATATTCATGGACATTACAAACTCAGAGAGGTTGCACACAAAAGATAATGGTTCATTACAGACCGAAGTCCCCCACAAGTGCTTACAAGACATATTTGTAATTATAAGCCATAATTGGCCATAGAGCAAACCAAACTGGGACTGCTAAGGCTACTGCAAGCTCGCTACTTGTTGTACAATGTTTATGCACAAAGCGAAGGACACGGACAAACATGAGCATTTCATCAACACTTTGTTTATATTTTGACCGTGACATTAGATTAACATTTGGGGGGGGGGGGGGGGGGGGCTAGTGATATAGTAGTAAGCTATGTGATATGAAGCGGATTCTTGTAAGCATTTCATATCTTTGTGATATGAAGCGGATTCTTGTAAGCTAGTGATATAGTTGACAATAGATATTAAATGCAGAGGTGGAAGACTATGCCCAGACCTGTAGGAAGGTTAGAAATAGAAAAAAAAAAAGTAGCAGCAAAGGATTCGAAGGATTTAGTATCATATAACATTAAGAGATTAGTTCATAACAGATAGCTTTATTAAGCATTGATTGTTAGTCTTACATACCGAAGGATGAGATTGAGATAGCTTTAATAGTTGTAAAATTTTGCCTCGTTACTAATAAAGCTGGAGACACAAGATAAGGCCAAAGATCTCGGTTAGCAGTTAATAGGGTTGATAATAGATCAGCTCAGTCACTTTGTAACACATCACTCTTAGAGTCATGTTAGTCTATCATGACTGAGTCGACCTGACATAGTGACGATCGATTGATCATGCACAGAAACAATCATATAACCTGATGTATAAGACCTAGGATCAGTGGTGACATAATGTAACAAACAGCGGGTAGCATTGTAACGCTATTCCCTCAAAAAAAAAAAAAAAAAAAATTTAAGAATCCTACAGAGGTGTACACCAGGATAGCAGGGAATGGTGACAACAATAAAAGACTTCTTCTTTCTCTCATTTTTTTTTTTTATAAAAAAAAACTAAACATTCAACTAAATATTGATTTGATCGTCGAACAGGTCGAGCATCCCGTATCTTATTACAGACATACTGAGGGCCCAAAATAAATACTTTTATCTTGGTTCGGAGGAGGGACCAAAAGGAAAGAGCCCCAGAATGAATTAATATATTGAAGGAGGAGGGGAGGGATGTGAGAAGGAGAATCCTCCTCCTGTAGATAGTGGGTAGAGAAAACAAGTATGAGTTGACTTATTGGTGAAGGAATGTGGGAGAAGAAGCGGGTAAGGGTTTTAGGGGCGACAGGAAGCAGTCATATCGCCTTCCAACCCTGTCCACTCTTTTTTTTTTTTTTTTTCCCTACATACAATAGCTGACTCAACTTTTATAAAGTTGGTAGGGTACCACCACCACACCCACCCACTAGAGGACAGGAGAGGTTGCCAAAGCCCAAAGATCATCATAAGGTTGGTTGACATAAATCCTTCAAATCCAAAGATAGGTCAAAAAAGAGAATCTAAAATGGGGTCAATCTAGTCACTACAATCGAAAAGTTCATTTACAAAACTAAAAAGTTTGTCCATTCTGTCCACATTGACCGAACTCTGCCCAAACTAAAATGGAGTCAATCTGGTCACTAGAATTGTAAGTATGTGCTCAGCATAGATCGAGTTATGGGATCCATAATTCTAAGACCTCCACTATTCTTAGGGTTAAAAACAATTGTATCCCAACTGACTGATCAAAGTATATGCGGGAGGAGGTAGGGAAAAAGGGTTGCTGGAAAAAAAAAAAAAAAATACCTAGCTTTAAGAGTCAATTGTTTGTTTCAAGAGAGAATCTAATATATTGCTATTAAAGATGGAGCTTTGGCTACTAGAGAGCTTTTTGAAAGGACTACATGAATTCTTTTGCTGCTATTGGGACAAATATATGTATACATATATTCACTATTATCGCCATTTAGAACAAACACCAAATACTTCTTGAACATATACAGAATACACACACAAAAAAAAAAAAACTGAACAAAAAGATGCAAGGTATTCATGCTCTAACCAGGAGTTCATATACGTTCCCATTATTTTCCCCGCTTACTCTCTTCAGTGTTTCGAAACTTCTTCGGCTGCCAAGAAAATCTATACGCTTGAACGTCAAAGCTCCTTGTTCCACTGCTTCTTTGCTTGTATATAGTGATCGAAGCCGATCTGCATGCCTCGAGTCCGTGTGTATCGCAAGGTTTACTTCTTCTGTTGACATATTCTCCTGAAAACACAAGTAACAGAAACAGAAGGTAGGTTATCTACAAGACTGTATAATTTCCTTTGCATCAAAGAAACAAAAAAAAATCCAATTATTTTGAGATTAAAAAACTCACTTTGGGATCACGTTTATACAAATTTCTGATCAAAAACTATCTAGAATTATGGACCTAACGTGAGCCTTGACAAGGAACATCACACTAAAAGAAAATTAAAAGTCAGTAACCCATGTGCTCACCTGATAAAAGTTATAGATATGGTCCAGAATCTGTACAGATGTAAAACCACCATCACCATAGAACGTTCTTGACAAGGGACCCAGTTCGCCAAAGCGATCCACTGGGAAGAGTATAGTGAGGAAGTGACTTTTCAAGATTATTTCCATCTTCTCGCTGCAACCACATGGATTCAAGTAAAGACGACCTTCAACCAAATCCAAGAGATCTGACCATCAATACCAGACAGTTGAAAGAGCGCCCAAATCTAAATACCTTTCTCTCAGTGGCCGTGAGAAGTTCTCCAATAATGCTTCAGAATCATTGCCATCACCTCTTGCATTAAAGCAATCAAAAGAATGCTGCTCACCAGCGTCTTCTGTTGAAGACGACTCCACGTAAATACGGGCAGATGATGATGTTGGCTCAGACACTGTCCAGCAGATTGATTCCAAAAGGTTGCTGGGAGTGATCGGATGAATTGGAACTTCACATGACTGGATTCCAGTGGATAATGTTGTCCATCAATGTAAACTCACTTAGGTAATTTTTGGAAAGAAAGGATTAACAACTTCCAAGTTAAATAATAGAACCGTTGCAGCTTCTGATGCATAATTGAAAATTTTAAACATGCAAACATAACTGGAATATATCATTAACTTGCTTATGATGCATTGCGATGGCTATAGGCAAATGATTCTCATCCATGGAATATTAAATAAAGAAAAGAAAAAGAATATTTATCCGAACAGGTACCTTAATTTTGGATCAATCTCTTAAAGGATTTGGGACATCTCTTTGTGATTCCTTTGGTATTTTCAGTATTTTCCTGCAATAATGTTACTTTTAATTTTTGTAGCTTTAGTCTCTAGTTTATAGACTGTGGACTTCTTTTCCACCTTCCTTATATTGAAATTTGCATACCTAAGAGGCATTACTTCTAACAAATTCTCCTAATAACGCACAAATGCATTTAAATATCCTATAAACTAGTGACCCTAAATTTTGGTAATTGCCTATATTATAATCCATAAAAGATAGCCCGGTCATGTAAAACTGTTCTTTAGATCTGAGAGGCAATGACAATCAAGCAATCTTCATGCTGCCACCACCCCTCAAAAAGAAAATAATGAGATGTTTTTCTCATCATTCAGATACAACGAAAGAGATGTAGCATTGTAATACCAAATGAGTCGAGTGTAAATTACCAAAACATAGTGTGTATAAAAGGCAAAACAATTACTTGAATACGACGACAACGACGACTTCGAACACCCAGTTTTGCCAACTCAACTTCCTTCTGCCTTTCTTCAAGGCTTTCGTTGACTCTGCCTTCTGCAAGAGAGTGTCTAGAGTTCTTAGAAACAGGATGGACACTTGCTCCATAGCCAACCTAAAAGAGGTTTAAATTATTATAAAACCAATATTGTATATAAGATAAAAGTAATACTAGCAATATGGCTAGTATAATTTAGGCTGAAAAATGTCTTGATGTTGACCGACTTTAATATATCTAAAAAACGTGATGGAATATATATACAAAAAAAATGTTGAACTGACAAGAGACCTGAACATCTATAGAAGAGGATATCAAAAAGAAGTCATCGGTCTTTCAGTTATAAGCACTCAAATATGAACCTGAATATTATGATTTATTGTCGTCTCCTCTGTGACTCTTGCTTAGTTGTAGACTTACGAGGGCTGAAGTGCTTTTAAGATGCTAATTTTTCTAATTTAACAATTTGAATATTCTGCCAGGTTTTTTCCCTGGAAGGCCATCTGGCATAGTCATCAGTCTTGCTAGACAAGGTTTGACAACTTCGAGAGCAGTAAGAAACAATGTTCATAATCTAGCATCTAGGTTCAAGAGTATATAAGTTAAATGGAAAACCTTTGAGCCTCATAAGGACTTCATATCTTGATTGTATGACATTATTGACAATTGCATGTGCTTCATGCTCATTAAAAGCAACTAAACATGTATTTAGTAATTTAGGTCTTGTCGGTTAGTAAACATTGCACATACCACTACTACAGTAAAATTTTGCAGCAAGAAGGTTAAATTTATTGATAACTGCTAGAAAGAATCGAGTGGAAAATGTAATATAGTAGGATATCAAACCAACATTGTATCTCGTTATAAAAGCAAAATTAATATCAAAAGAGAACAAGAACCACCTCTCCAGCGGTCTGAGCATTCTCGAGCATCACGCTGACTTGCTTGGCCAGGTCAGAAGATAAATGCACAAGCCGCTGCATGCACTTCTCCTTTGCTGTTTTCAGCACCCACAGTGGCTGATGCACATCGAGAACAAGCAAGGCCTTAAGTCAGCCACTTCATGTTGGGACATCAAAGATATTGATGCAACACGACTTACAGTTACAAGATTGTTAGCATGGCCCATGTATCTTCGGATAGAAGGACCTTCACAAACTATATGACTTGCACGACAGCCAATAAACCAGTCATTCAAAAAAGTAGCACCTTCTATTGTAGCTGCCTCAATAACCTATTAAAAGTCAATAAGTAACAACATCAGAGATATGCATTACCAAAACATTCTTATTACAGAAGTTGTAAGGTCAACGGAAACTTGTTAAATAAGTTGGAAGGGAGAAAGCTTAAAACTGTTCACTTTTCCATAATACCAAACCAGCTTTCCTGACTACTACTAGTTTCCATGTCCAGTACATATGAGAAAATATCCATTGTTTCGCCTGACAAAAGCAATAGTTTTGATACCAAGAAGGCTCCACAGTCATTAACATAGTTATGCAACAAGCCTACCTAATTCCAGAAGTGTGCTCCTGTTTACCATTATGTATATGCTAGCTATCTCAAGCATTTTAATTTCTAAAACTTGAATACATGGCCATTCCACTTTTCTTAGCAATAAGCCAAATCTAAACTTAAAAGTGTCTGGTATGGATGCATGTATAAACACGATAAAAAGAAAAGGTCTATTGATGACATATGACAGACTAAGACCATCGAAGCATTAACATTAAACATGTTAAAAAGCAAAACTGAAATACCTTAATGCAGCTAAATGATAGGCAAGGAACAATAAAGCTGCCCTAGAAATTAGGGACTAACTGCTGCGAATAGTTATATATATTTTCAATCACAAGTATGATATGACAGGGATGTGATTGTACTTGAAAAGTCCATGTTTCTTACCTTTTTCTTCAGCTCATCTGAAATTTCTGGATCAACAAAGATAAAATTGTTGGAAAACACAGATCCACCATTTGTATGTTCCTTCTCGGGAGGCTGTACTGGAGGTTGCCAAGCCTTACCTGAAGATTTTTCATCTCCTAAAGCTGGACTAGGAAGGGAGGACTTTGCACTGCCAGGAACGGCAACAAGTCGATTCAGTTCCCCTAATGGCAAGCCATTCCCTCCAATGGTTTTCACACTATATAGAGACTCACTCAGCCTCACTGTAGCAGGCAGAAGCAACAATTAACTATAAAAAATTTATTTGAACAGGGGCTCAAAAATTATGATGGCTATAATTAAGAATGCACTGCTTGAGCACTACTCAAAATATTGAATATGTCAAAAGTCAAGTTTTAAAATGATAAAGATATTTAGAATGAAAACGCAAGTTTATTGTATCATTCTGCAACTAGATTAGTATAAAAATGTCAGAATTAATGCTCACCATTTCTCTTTACACTGTCCACAAACCAGCCCAGAGTAACAATAAAAAGGCCATTCCTAGATCCATATTGCATTGCATGTTCGAATTTTCTCCCAGTAAAGCTGTACTATTGTCAAGGGCCAACAGTAGTCTACAATTGAACATTGAATGTATTCTTGGGTCATTAAAGACAAGGGAAAATTATGCTATTGTTAAAATTTTGATGATGAAAGCTTGAATTCAACAGAAGCAGTAATCAATTGCATTTCTTTAATAGGATATCTGCACAACTAGATGTGTACATTGAGGATGCAAGCTTGCACTGTACTGGCCACCTAGTCTCTCAGTTGCAGCCATAACTTCTTTTCTTGCCTCTGTCACACGAAAGGAAATGACGAGATTTTAAGTGCAAGATTCAGATGAAGCTTGCAAATGTCAGAAGTTGTAAGAGCACGTGCATGGTAAATTGGATGGCAAATATGAAGAACACCCTGGAGATCAGAAGACTGCAAATAAATGGTGAATTGACAACAAACTCCTATAAGAAAAGCAAACTTGAAAGGTATTACCCATATAAATACATTAGTGTACAAGAGCACAAAAATGAAGTAATATAGAGCGATCTAATAGTGACCTTTAAGTAATGGTCTAAAGGAAATTTACTATTTTGGGAATACTATAATCAAAATCCAACATATGCATCAATATCTAAAAGCAAAAAAAAAAAAAAAAACAGAATGTAATTTTCTTAATAATATTTCAATATAATAAAAGCTATTATCAAGTTCTGAAAGCATTTTTTTATGGCAAAACCTAGTTGAGCTCTTAAAAAAAAAAATCAAAATAAATGCTCTTAACAAAATTAACAGAAAACATACATGAAGGAGAGACAACATATTGAGACTTCTACGGACATTTATAGGACAGTGATCTTGACATCACATGGTGTAATTCCATGGGGTAACAAACAAAGATGAAATTTAATTCATACTTTTGAAGAACCAAATGAGAGCACGGTTGGAGGCAAAATCAAGTTGTTGTAGACATAACACCATGAAGAGTTTACAGTCATATGAGACACTTTTTAATAGTTGAACTCTCAAAGATAATAAATAAAATAAAATAAAAACGACCACCCTAAATATACTCCAGTTCAAAGAGCATTTTCGGGTACTCCCACAACCAACAAGAGAAAGACCTAAGAAAAAACAAATATACTCTTATTATGTTGATGCGTAATATCGATTTCCACAACAGTGATAGCAAGAGGAGCATATACATAAAACAGAGACTGGAGTTTTAGACTCAAGCGAAGAAAATTAACATAAGCAAGAAATTCTAAATACCTTTGGAGAGACCGGTAACACATATGACGAGACCAGCGAAAGGCCCATTGACCAGAGGAACAGTAGGCTCGGAAAGGGATGAAGAAGCAGGGGACATCATCGACATGAATCTCAGACTATTGGCACTCGGGAGGAAAGTGGAAGAACCAACAAAAAGCCTTGAACAGCCCTTGCTGCTAACCACCTCCACGCTACCACCCGTCATAGTAATGAAAAGCTCTTCAACATGGTAAAAAAAAAAACCCCTCAATTTGGAGCAGAGCGAGTATGATCTAATCTCGCAAAACGACCTGAACGTTTCAACTCTGTGATTCGAACATCACCATTCACCGTCACCTCTGCACAAAGAAAAGCCACGAATAATCTTAGAAAGTCATGGTAGAAAGCTTAACCTTTTCAACAATCTTTCTTCAGAAGTCAAGCAAAGCCTAAATTCTTCAACCTGTCCCAAAAGACCCAATCTTTCGACCATCAAACTCCCGCCAAGATATCCGATCGCCGAAAGAAAAGACTGGTCCAGCTCTGATGTCTCGTCGATGAAGACCAAAAAGTAACCGCGCAGAACAACAACCCTAAAGAAATCAAGATCCTACAAAATTACACCACCGAAACGGTCGAACAACATCAAGAGCAGCAGAAACTAGCTCCTACCCGGCGAGAACCAGCACCAACGGTAGTAGCGTCGCCGGAGTGCGATCCAAGGCGATATGAAGCGCCCTCCAAATGAAGACACGGCCACAGGAAAAGGTTGAGAATCCGGTACCTGATAAAGATCGAGGCCGAGATCCGGAAATGATGAGGTCAAAGGAATTGGGGCCTTGAAATTGGGGAAAGAAGAGGGGATGGAAGTCGCTGCTTTCGAGGATTAAAGCCGTTTGTTTCCTCGTCGAGAAAGAGAAGAGGGGGCGAAGACTTCCCCGTGGCCTGCGGAGAGAGGAGGTTCCTTTTCTGAGGGGGGAAATGGGGGTGGTTTTAAATGCGTTGAAGACATCAACTTAAATGGACAATTAGGTCTCTGTTAATTTTGCCCGTAATGCTTGCTAATTACTACTAATGAGGTCATTTAGTTTTCTCTGTGATCCACTGTCCAATCTCAAACAGGAATCAGCAAGTACCACCAATTACTATGGCAACATTTTTAGTATTCTTAGTGGTTAATTATTATTTTAAATGTATTATCACTTCATCCGCATCAGCATGTCATTATATATTTTTTTTAAATTAAGTTATAGGTATTTTAACCCCTATTTATAGTTTCTAATAAAGTATCTCCAAATATTCATGAATAAATTTTTTTTTTTTTCTGTTGCTAATCATATCTATTCCAAATCTCACTTAAATTTTCTTTTGTGACATCGCTTGTCCACTTCGATCATCTATTTTTTTTATTTTAATTTTATTTTTATCAATCACTAATAAAATTCATCTCTCTTTGCTTTTAGGGTTTTTTTTTTTTTTTTTGGCGTAATATGCTGAGACCAGAGTAAATTAGTTTTATGAGCTCAAAAAAAAAAGAAAAAAAGACAAAAGCTCCGTAGTATGTGTCCTGTGGATCCTGGATGATGTCTCGAGTCATGTAGAGGTTGGTTAGTTTCCCTGTGTGCTTTGATGGACGTGCCACAGGTGGGGCAAGTGTGGTCGCCCAACACACCACCTTTCTTTCCTTGCAGTTTAAGGTCGTCTTCTTCCTCAACGATAAAGCAATCGCAGCAATCAACACCATCACACCCACCTTGGCTCGGCAGCCGTTGACCGGAAAGAGAGTGTGTGTGCCGTCGGATGGGGAGAAGAAACACGTGTTCTGGATTGGACTGCAAACCAACTGATGCAGAAGCCGTGGTAATCGGCTTTGGTTCTCAACTGTTTGTGTGGCAGCAGAAGCTACCGCTCCAAGATTAATAGGTTCATGTCGTCTGTTGCTTTCTGCGGATTCCCATCCATCGTCTCTTCCATTTTTTGTGGCCGAAAGAAACAGGAGTGCTTAATGTTGTGGTCGGCCTGCAAACAAACCAGTGCGACCGACGGCGGCCACAGCTGCTGATCCAAGAACAGTTTTTACCGGCGCTACAGTTCATCTGAGAGTTGTGTGTGACTTTTTTCTTCCCTATTGTGACCGAAAGAAACAGAGTACTGCTCCGCTGCCCTGTGACGGCCACAGCAGCTGATCCAAGACCGAGAGTTGTGTGATTTCATCAGCTCTTCTTCCGTTTTGTGACTGAAAGGAATGTAGCAATTCCTGCTGTCTAATACACACACCCATATCAGAGGAATGTTGATCCAACTTGAAGATGATCCATCACCAGCCATGGGCAACCAACCGGGAGAGCTCACAATAATATGTTAGGTATGTGAAAGAACATGTCTGCCATAAAAGTAGGTAACAGATCCATCGTAATCAGAGAGAAGCTGCTGACAAGGTGTTTGAGGGGAGGGGAAAGAGGGAAGAAGACGTGCAGAAGTGAGTGGGGGGGGGGGGGGGGGAGTCCACGAAGTTGGAGGTGATGATGATTCATTCCCTGCTGCACCAAACGAATCAAAAGGACGAGACCACACCATCTCTGCAAAAGGAAGCTGGCGAGAGAAGTGGAATGTGCTGCTTGCTGTTGCTGAGCCTCAAACAGTAGTATCCTCCACACACACACCCAAAGAATGACTGCTGTGTGAGCATGAGAACACTGTACGAAGAAAGCATGGAAGAAAGAGGAGACAAGAGCGACCTCCTTTTTGACCAAACAGACAAGAGTCGATTAAATCTACAAAGTAATGATTCTAGAGAGAGAGAGAGAGAGAGACAGAGAGACTCGAGTCTGTGAGCACCATCCTTTTCCCTTGTTCTAAAACTTTTTAACCATGGGATGGATACATACCCCTTTATTTATCCTTTTTTTTTTAAAAAAAAAGAAGCATATCACTCCGTTTTTTTTTTTTTTTTTTGTCTTTTTGCATCTATTTTACTCTCAATAGCATAGTTACATAATCTAAACGAAATGGTTGACTGGTTTGATTCACTAGTCAAACCTTTAACAATAGAAAGTCAAATACACTCACTGCTATGTATATTTTGAAATTTAAAGATATTAAATCTTCGAATCCCAAATCCTAACATAATTAACCCTTTTCTTATTCGAGTCTCTCATCATATTTTATTAATTATCATGATTTGATACGATGAATTAATTGATATATTAACTTTAATAAATCTGAATCATTGATCCAAAATATTTTATTCAAATTAATAATAGTATACACATAAACCCCTATAAATCAATTTTTATATTTATTTACTCTCGAAATTACGAATTATCTCCATCCCACCATCTTTCTTCATACAGTGTATTAGTAAAAATCATTTCCATAATATTATCAAATACATGTTTATATTTGACATAATATATCATTTATATTTATTTTTATAAAAAATATAATACACGTAATCCGATCCACATATATATATATATATATATATATATATATATCATGTTTAAGATGTGACATGTTAATTATTATCAGACAAGATTCTTGTACAAGCAATACAAAAGGGAGAGGATTCCAACTCAAATCACATTTTATTTATTCATATTTCCACCTTCCAAGATCAATGAGTGTAATATCTCAAAAAATAGAGCCTACATTATATCTTTTAGGAACTTGAATAATATGAAGCTTAAGTATGGTCTTAGAGCCAAAGAAGCAAAGTCAGTTGAAGAAGCACCACTCCTGAAGCTAAAAAACTTGCTGAACAAATTATGATTTCTGCATAAGGAGATAAGAAATGAAGATTTATTACTGCCTTGCAATCCGCAATTTCTATCAGCTGCTAAATGGCACATAAAGATTGCTCTCAAAGAAAATAAGGAAAGTTTCAGGGCCATGCCATGACCTTATTTCCAAGTAAATTTGTCAACTATCTCAATGCATTTGAGAAGTAGGCAACTATAATTTTAGAATCATAAAGTGAACTTTTAGAATAATAATGTTTCTGATAGCAAAGAACCACAGCTTACTTGGAGAACTCCCTGACAAAGTGCTCAATCATAAATCAGCTTTTGATAACAACACAAGAATGATACTTCATGACCAGCTCATACATGTGCCACAGGGTAGAGATAGACCTCTGCCTCCTTAGCTGGGAAGAACAAGGTAGTCGAGGAAGGGTTCTGCACGGGGACTAAGAGGTTTCAGATCAGCGAGCTTGGCTAGCTCAAAATCCTCAAACTGGAAAGCAGGGGCACATGTGCAACCAACAAGAGAATAATGCGACTCGGGATCCCTTTTCGGGCTTTTCACGAGAAGACTGCCATCAGATGCGAACGATGCGACATCTAATGTTGGGAATGAACCAAACCAGACGTTCGGTGGCACAGTGTACTGGGGCCGGTGACCAGCATCTAGATCTGAACCAAGAACAGTCAATTCGATATGCCCATCATCATGTAACTCGAAGACCTGATTAAGATACATGTCAGGAGGCAAAATGAGTTATAAATGGTTACAATCATGTAGCAACAATATGCAGCATACGCAAGAGCTGGATATAGTTTGGTCACCGTAAGAGGTTCTCCAGAGTAGAAATGCCAGGTTTCAGCACAAGGGATGCGGTGCAGATGTGAGACACTTCCCGAGGGAAGCAAGAAATAGATTGATGTGCTCACAGGACGATCGACCTTGTCTGCAGAAATTTTGTCAGAAGATCTAAACTGCCAAGCTATTTATCTACGAATTGCAATAACATAAGGCAAGAATAAGAAGATGTGTAGGTGTACTGCGTTGACATAGTATCTTAAACTTGATCCGAGTTTGTATTTTTATCTATAGGCTCTCTTTTGATGTCACCTCAAAACCTTTATCATCTAGGATTTCATAGTGCTCTTGGAAGAGTTCAATGGTGGGAAAAAAAATCCCAGGTGGTCGTTGTTGTGTGTTGTTGTTATTGTTGACGGGCGATATCAGAATAGGTGTATATGATAATGGGTGAATACGACTAATGATTGTGATCATCTTACGTAGGTCTCTCAAATCCCATTTGATCTTCGGAAATCCAGGCATTGTGTTAATGCTTGATACTTACATATCCAAGAAATATATACAAGTTATCGCTTGGACTAGTGTGCCAAGTTATATTGTTTTAGAGGCAACATGGACAACTTCTCTTTTCTGAGTGTAACTAATATTAGATTACCAACATAAAAGAAAAAAACCATCTGAAAGTTTTGCTATAACTTTAAGTCAAATTAACTGGCCCTGAGAAAAGTTGACTGACACACAGGTCAACTAAGCAAAATAAAAAATAAAAAGATGATATCATTGGAGAGAAAACACTTGTAGCTTTTGCCGCTTTGACCTTGCATTGCATATCCAGATTTTCGCAGCTATTAGTGGAAATATAAGGAATACGTAAAGATTTTAACTGATAGGAGCAAAGATCGAACCACCGCTAACAAGGCTTTGGTAGCTAGGCTGGCGGAACCCCAGCTACTAATGGAAGGAATGAAACAAGTGCTTCTAATACTTTACCATAGAACCAAACTGACTACGAATAAGCAGTAGGAAATAGAACCTGGGGAGCATTATCCAAATTGAGCTACTGTTGATATAATAAGGGCAAAGGATGGTTACCCTAAATGTCTTTATAGGCAGTCTTCTGCCTAATTTTTGTAAGTCGCTCAGCATTCACATGCGACAACTGAATCTTACCTTTGAGAAGATCATCAGTCACTTGTGCACACAATCAACACATACATATATTTAAGTTTTGTCTGATATTTTCATGTCATGATAAATCCAACACAGATAACAAAAAAAAAAAAAAAATGCAACATCAGTCTCATGCAGTGTGAATCAAGGAAGAATCCGAAAAATGACAGTTTTGGTTAATGATCATGTCTGATTATATATATGGAACTAAAATGACTTATTATACTCATGGATGACACTTGTGCCGAAAAGCACTTCCTGTGTTCTATAGCATGCAGGAGAGGATTGAGACCTACTCCTATCTGTTATAGCATAGTGAACATGTGAAGGTAACAGTTTTGTTGCAATTGTCTGACCGCTGATAAATCAGACATAGCAAAAATAGGATGGAAGGCTATGGAAACCCATCGTTCAAGGGTTTCATCGATAAGCACAGCCCTTGCCAGAAAACTAAATAACAGTTTGCGGTAAGGGAAAGCAGGAGAGCAAGAAATCCCTGAATGTTTATGGAATTCAAGAACAGCAGATCAAATGTTGAGAACAAGAGAACTGTAATCAGTAGTCATGACAACACCAAACTACCAAAGCATTTTTTTTTTGTGATCTAACCATAGATTTAGTGCCACGATTCGAGGTCAAACTGGTGGTTGCCCATCCTAAATGACCAGTTAAGGCCAGCTTAAAACTCCCACGAGAAGAGAACCTGTGCTTGTTTTTGGAATCGGAAGCGGATTGGCTAGCAAACACAAGAACATGTACCGGTGGTGACCAAACTAGTACGTCCATGATAAAAGAGGGAGGGATCTGGGAGGAGGTCTTACAGTGGGGTGGCAGCTGAGATTTGACGAGGGTGATGGAGAAGTCCCTGAAGGTTTCCGAGTAGAAGCCACCTTCGGGGTGGGGCTTCAGATCCAACATCTCGGCGATCTCGGAGGCCGTCTTGCTAGAGCCCATCCCCGGATCTCCCGCAGCCGCGTGCGCCACCGACGAAGGAAGACGCAGGTTTTCCACTTGTTGCGAGTTGAAGCGTCAGAAACAAAAAAATAAAAAATAAAAATACTCGATGAGGAGGACATGGAATTGTCCCTTTTGACCATCTCGACGGGAATATACTTTG
This sequence comes from Ensete ventricosum, assembly GCA_029747655.1. Lineage (NCBI taxonomy): Eukaryota > Viridiplantae > Streptophyta > Magnoliopsida > Zingiberales > Musaceae > Ensete > Ensete ventricosum. Next base: position 57,022,294 of record JAQQAF010000006.1, on the reverse strand, counting down.
GGAATCTCTTCCGTGTGTTTAGTTGTTTTTGTCTTGGCGGTTTCGTGTTAGCAAAACAACTCTTTAATAATAATACGATTTTTTTTTAATTAGATTGTTTGAATCTTAAACGCCATCAACTCTTTAATTGTTGTAAAATATGTTCGGATATTTTTTTGAAGGACATTTAGATAGTTTTCTATGTAGGAACGAACGAAAAATAAATAAATCGTTATTATATTAATTCCTGTGTCATCTCCTCCACTCCACATTCTGTACCTTCTTTTTGTTACCACTATCATTCTATTTTTTTACTATATTTTAATTTTTGTTAGCATCATATGCGTATATTTTTTATATTTTAAATATAACATTTTGTTTTTATTTTTATAAAATATATATAATCTTATTATTATTATTATTATTATTATATATATATATATATATATATATTGGGTTTACAATAGTAAGATAAGAATCGTTGAATTCTCGCACCTTGAGACACTGAAGATACAGCACATTTAAAATTGAATTTTTAATAGATTTATCAAAATATTTATGTCTCAGATTCATCAAAAGAAGCACAGATAAATCATGAAAAAAAAGAAAAAATTGTGCATGATGATGGTAAGACAACATGATTTCCTTTTATTTTTTTATTATATCTGATAGGGCAAATAATCATCCAGGTCAATGCTAGGTCGACAGTCACATCAGCATCCGAGGTGGAGGCATCCAAACGGCGTGCTAGCTCAATTTTTGTTACATGCGTCATTAATGTCGCAAGGCGCGTCATACCCTCGCCCCATACCTCTGCGCCGATTGACTCACCATACGACTCGGCCACACCCGAGGTAACGACGGAGGTAAGGTCGACCATACGAGCAACCACCCTCACCGTGAGTATAAAACCCCCTTTTGGTAGCACCAGAGGGGGCTTCGCTCTCCTAACAAAAAAGACACTATCATCTCCCAAAAAGAAGATCGGAAACTGACTTAAGCATTGGAGGAATCACGTCGAACACCTCCATCCCGATGAGGCCTTTGTGCAGGTCCTCCTCGGTATCCATCGATTCCAGCGATTCTCGAGGAAACTCATTCGAGGTATCGGCTCCCGAGACGCCAAACCGAATCCGATCGAACGCCACCGTCATCGACTGACATGGATGAACTTACGCACTCGACAGGGACCAGATTGTGCCTAGACTATGACACAAAAATATCTTTCTTAGTAAAACTGTATAAAGGTGCAGGATGAAAGTGATAGTATCAATTTATTGTGCTCAACAACTCATTTTTGTCTTTAATTAATAAATAAATAGATGTGAATTGGCATTCAATGTGAAGCATTGATGGTGGCTTGGGGAGAAGACTTTGAGAAGTTGCTCACTCATTCATCATACGAGTATGGATATTACAACACTGTTAATGCAATGATGCCTTTGGGAAAAGAAAAAAAAAAACAGAATTCAGGTGCTTTTATATTTGCCATAATCAATGAATGCCTTCATATCTCTTTATCGACATATACTATTTGAAGATAAAATTTAGCATGTATCAATCATCATACCACATACATCATAAGCTCACCATGCAACAATATCTAGCATATATATCATGCAAGCTACTCATCCATAAGCAATAGATCATCTAGTAAATCATAGGAAGGTATAAGCCTAGAATATGAACGACAATTGACCTCATTCATTTAAGAGAAAATTTATTTGATTCCAAAAAAGATTAAGATCATCGTAAGCATCAACATAATTGATATCATGATCACCATTACGATGACGATGAGGATCACAACACCATCACACATACAATCTCGAGTCGTAGCTCGAACTCAACCATCCCAATCTTTATGCGCTATACATTCTTCATAATTTATTTGTCCTCATGATGTTTATCGCACAAAGAATTGATCATTTATCTAAAATACCAATCTTAGATGATTGTTTTTAAGAGTGATTTTTTTTTCTATATCTTAATGTATGTTTTTCTAAAAAAAATAGTCGCACGTGCTGACTGCCCCCCATGCAACTCAACTAGGTTTCTCACGTTTACATACCAAGTGTTTATATGTGATTATCTCGTTTGATACCAAATATCACGAGTTTAACTGATTTTATTTAAATCGTGAGACACCCTTATTATTATGCAGCACATATATATATATTTGTGCTTTCCTCAATCAAATATATTGGTCTTCAACTCTTACCTTTTGGATTAGAAGAAACTGGAAATATGAAAAATGATCTAATTTTTCAAAATAATATGTTTTTATATAAAACTGTTCTTTTATAGAACGCATAATAAATTTCACGAAACAATAAAATTTTTCGATTGCTCAAAATAAGATGGAAAAGAAAAGGTCAAATATGCTTCAAATTTTTTATTTTTATTATTATTATTATTATTATTATTATTATTATTATTATTATTATTATTATTATATAATTTTAAAAAAAATAAAAAACATTTTTTTAACATCATAAAAAATCTGCAAACCTCATCCGCTTTCTTCTTCTACTTCGCTCTCGCGCCTCATCGCTACGTCCTCCCAAAACCCTTCTCATGCCACTAATGGCGATCGCCATCCCATCCCCATTTCTCCCCCTCTCCTGTCCGTCGCCCTCGTCCTCCTCTTCCTCTCGCTCCTCCACCTTCACTGCCGCCGCCTCGTCCTCGTCCGTTGCTGCCGCCGTCCCCGCGGAGCCCCATCCGCGCCCCCGCGAGTTTCATTATCCACGCGCCGATCCCTCCGTCCGCTGGCCCCATCTCAAGCTCGACGACGTTCTTGGTCCGCCCCAATTCCCCGCCCCCTCCCCCGCGGCCCCCGTCTCCATACCCGAGGACCCCGACACCCGCCCCGATCCCCCCGAGGTCCCAAGGACGGACTCTTTCGAGACCCTGGAGAGCAAGCAGAGCCGGACGCGCGCGAAGAAGATGACGAAGCTCGCCCTCAAGCGTGCCCGCGACTGGCGGCAGCGCGTCCAGCTCCTGGCCGACCAGATCCTCGCCCTCCCCCCCTCTGCCCTCGTCGCTGACGTGCTCGACCACCGCCAGATTCAGATGACCCCCACTGACCTCGCCTTCGTCGTCAAGGTCGTTGGGCGTTCCAGCTGGGCCCGCGCCCTCGAGGTGTTTGAGTGGCTCACCCTCCGCCGGCGCCACGCTCCCGGCCCCCGCCTCCTCGCCGCCATCATCTCCGTCCTTGGCCGCGCCCACAAGGACGCCCTTGCCGCCGAGGTATTCCAGCGTTGCAACCCCGATGACGAACGCGCTGGCGCTGCTGAGCTCTCTGTCCAGGTTTACAATGCAATGATGGGGGTTTACGCTCGGACCGGGAGGTTTGCCAAGGTCCAGGAGCTGCTGTCCTCGATGCGGGACAGGGGTCTCGAGCCCGACCTTGTCAGCTTCAACACTTTGATTAACGCCAAGGCAAAGGCGGGATCCTTGGCTCCTGGCTTGGCGCTGGAGCTGCTCCAGGAGGTCAGAAGATCTGGTCTGAGGCCTGATGCCATCACCTACAACACCCTCATCAGCGCTTGCTCCCGTATGTCCAATTTGGAGGACGCCGTAAGTATTTTCAAAGACATGGAGGCCTCTGAATGCCAGCCTGATCTCTGGACGTACAACGCCATGATCTCAGTGTTTGGCCGCTGCGGGATGATTCTAGAGGCTGAGCGGCTCTTCCGAGAACTAGGTGAGAGGGGCTTCTCACCGGATGCTGTCACATACAATTCTCTGCTTTTTGCTTTTGCCAAGGAGTGTAATGCGGAGAAGGTCGAGAGACTTTGTGATGAGATGGTGGGAGCAGGCTTTAAGAAGGATGAGATAACATATAACACCATAATCCACATGCATGGGAAACAGGGTAGGCTTGATTTAGTAGTTCAATTGTATGATGAAATGAAAAATGTCGGGTGTAATCCTGATGCAGTGACCTATACGGTGCTGATTGATTCTCTTGGAAAAGCAAATATGATAACAGAGGCAGGGAAGGTGATGTCAGAAATGGCTGATGCAGGGGTGAGGCCTACATTGAGGACTTTTGGTGCTCTGATTTGCGGGTATGCCAAGGCAGGCATGCGGGTTGAGGCAGAGCATATGTTCCATCGAATGATCAGGGCAGGCATCAAGCCTGACCATATAGCTTACTCAGTAATGTTGGATATCATGTTGAGGTCCAAGGAAATGCGCAAGGCAATGGTATTGTACCGGAGTATGATGCAAGACGGGTTTAGGCCAGATCAGGGCCTTTACCAGGCTATGCTTGGGATTCTTGCAAAGGAAGATGATGATGGAAAGATAGATGAAATTATTAAGGACATGGAAGTTGTGTGCAAGATGAGTCCACAAGCGGTATCCACAGTTCTTGTCAGGGGAGGATGCTTTTTCCAAGGAGCTGAGATGTTAAAGAAATCTGTTTCCTGTGGCTTTGAACCTGATCGTGAATGCTTGTTATCTATTGTAGATGCATTTGCGGCATCAGGGATGCAAGCAGGTGCACTATCTCTGCTTGAGTTTTTACGAGAACATGCTCCTGATTCTAATAGCTTGATAATGGAATCTTCAATAGTCATGCTTTGCAAAAATCACCAATTGGAAGATGCCATGACGGAGTACAACAAGATGAGAATGTTTAATTTTGAGCAGTTTGGCCAAAGTTGTAGCCTTTATGAGTACATGATTGCATGCTTTGACGAAGCTGGATTTCTGTGGGAAGCTTCTCAATTATTTTCAGATATGAAGTTTCTTGGTCTTGAGCCTTCACAAGGCATCTACAAGAGTTTGATCTCCATATACTGCAAATTGGGTTTCCCAGAAACGGCTCACAACGTGGTAGATCAGGCGTCAAGGGCTGGTATATCTTTTAATGATACTTCAGTTTCTGTCACTTTGATTGAGACATATGGGAAACTAAAGCTGTGGCAAAGGGCCGAAAGCTTTGTTGGTAAACTCAGACTGCATGATTTTATTGATCGGAGGATCTGGAATGCTCTTATTTATGCTTACGCTGAGAGTGGTCGTTATGAACAAGCGAGGGCAGTCTTCGATACGATGATTAAAAATGGTCCTTCACCAACTGTAGATTCCATCAATGGCCTCATGCATGCTTTGGTTATTGATGGGAGACTCGATGAGCTTTTTGTCGTTGTTGAGGAGCTGCAAGATATGAATTTTAAAATAAGCAAAAGTACTATTCTTATTATGCTTAATGCATTCATAAGAGCTGGAAACATCTTTGAGGTAAAGAAGATATACAATGGCATGAAGGCAGCTGGATACTTGCCTACCATGAATGTGTACAGTAGGATGATTACTTTGCTTTCTCGTGGAAAAAGAGTCAGAGATGTTGAGGCCATGGTAGCGGAGATGGAAGAAGCTGGATTCAAACCTGATCTCACCATCTTCAACTCACTCCTTAAAATGTACACGAGCATCGAGGATTTTAGGAAGACATTGGAAATATATCGGAGACTTCAAGAAGCTGGCATTGAGCTGGATCAAGATGCTTACAATACCCTTTTATTGATGTATAGTAGAGATGTGAGGCCTGAAGAAGGATTTACTCTTCTAAATGATATGAGGAAAAAAGGCCTGGAGCCAAAATTAGATACCTACAAAAGTTTGTTGGCTGCATGCTGTAAGGAGCAGCTTTGGGAACAAGCAGAAGAACTTTTTAAGAGCATGCAATCAAAGGGATACAGACTAGATCGCTCTTTCTATCACATAATGATGAAAGTATACAGAAATTCTGGTGACCACACTAAAGCCGAAAACTTGCTCTTTCAAATGGAGGAGGTTGGTATTAAGCCAACGATTGCCACGATGCACATGCTTATGGTTTCTTATGGCTCTGCTGGGCAGCCTCAGGAAGCAGAGAATGTACTAAATAATTTAAAAAGTTCTAGTCAGGAACTTACTACATTACCTTATAGTTCTGTTATAGATGCTTATCTTAAGGTTGGTGATTATAACATGGGAATTACAAAGTTAATGGAGATGAAGAAAGATGGTATTGAACCAGACCACAGGATATGGACATGTTTCATTAGGGCTGCAAGTTTGTGTGAACAAACAAATGAAGCTATGCTTCTGCTTGGTACATTAGGAAATAATGGTTTTGATATCCCTATAAGGTATGTTAGGTGCCTTTGTTATTTCTTATTTTTTACTTTGATCTAAATCATGACCTGTAACCTATTGATGAACTTCTATTTTGGAAGGCTTTTGACCGGGAAAGCTCAGTCACTGTTCCTGGAGGTGGACCATTTACTGGAAGAATTAGGGTCTCTTGAGGATAATGCTTCCTTTAACTTTGTCAATGCGTTAGAAGATCTTCTTTGGGCATTTGAGCGCCGTGCAACTGCATTGTGGATATTCCAACTAGCAATCACTAGAAAAATATATCGTCATGATGTCTTCCGGTACGTCTAATATTTTTCTTTTGCAATATCTTTCCCATTAGGGTGTATTTTCATTACTGACATTAGGAAAAAATTCACATGCATGCTTCCAATATGGTAGAACTAGGATAAGGATTCAATTTCTTTTAGGATTAAGTTGCTGAAGATGGTTTTGACCTGTATTGTGCTCCAGAAGGTTCATGTTCTAGTAGAGGGGCTTGCTATCAAAGCATTTTCATTGGCTGGTGCAGTAGGAGGTTGGACTATAGTTTAGGGCTATAGTTTGATGAAGTATGCTTGTTTTTCCAACGTAGGCTACAGTTTTGACAGTTTTGACTAAGCATTCATTTTATTTTTTAAACAAGTGTAGCAATAAAATGTTTGAACAAGCCCTTCAAAGTTATGGTTGTATTGACTATATAATAAAAAGCAAAGGAGCTTTAATTAGCATTTACACTAATTACTTTCATTGTCCCATGTATTTTCTTTTATATTCATCCCCACAAGTACCTTTTGGTTGATATTATATTTATTGTTCCTACAGGACTGAACTGTGATGGTATAAAAGCTTAAGAAGCATTTCTTGGTGGTCCTATTTGGATCTAGATTTTTGGGCACACTTAGGCTTAGCCGTTTAATCATTTAGTTGTCATATTGTAATGAGCTGCATTTGTCCTGCTGAACGGTTTTTGCAGAACGGTTTTTTTTAACCCTTGTGGATGGTACCTGGACTAATTAAAACTGCTCCCTGAGAAGAAAAATAGGTAAAATAAACAGAAAAAATGTGGAATACTAGATTTAAAAATGTAGATGGAGTAGTGGAAAGCTAGCATAGAGAAGTCAAATATCAAACTTAGTGGAGGTGAGGCCTGCCAAGTGAGGTTTTCATTGTCATCATCATAATCTAATGTGATGAAAACCAATTACGACAAAAATGGCATTTATCTTAAACATAAGTGGTCTATGGGTAAGATTTTGCATGCATAAAGCTTTTCAGTTTTTATTTCCTTGATGTTATAAACCACTATTGAATTAGAATTATAATTTTGAAATTAGTTCACATCAAATATTGCACCATTTGAACAGTTTATGGAGAACTTCCAGGCATTGTGTCTGCTCTTCTATTTCAATTGTTATTCCGCAATTCTGTGTTATGTGCTATTATCTAGTACTGGACTTAGTACCAAGTTTATCAGCTTAATGGTCAAAACAATGGTTTAGGGTTGCAGAAAAAGATTGGGGTGCTGATTTTCGGAAGATGTCGGCTGGTGCTGCTCTTGTTGGACTTACTTTGTGGCTTGACCATATGCAGGTATGTATTTCAGTCCTTCACGTGAACTTCACGTGTTATTCTTGACTCTATGCATATCAATTGCTGCTGTTTTGCACATATGGGTTAAATTTTTTGCCTTGAATTACATGTATGTTACAGCAAGTCCATGTCGGCAACATCATGATTGCAAGAATTTGTCTTACCCATTTGAAACTAGTACAAAACTTTCATCCCTATGGTTACAATTCACCCCTTACCCTTCCGAAGTTTTCCCCTTCTCCCTACTTCTTATTATCAGTATATTTTCCATAGTATAATATAATTTTTTGCTCATGAAATTGTGAGCCATTATCCTGTTGATATCAGAGTAGCCACTATCACCTATCTGCCAACATGTATGCTACTCGACCTGTAATTATTAGGCCTGGTCAAACAACTACTTTGTAGTAACTGTTTCCCCGCACATGGCTGCTCCCACCTTGTTGCAAACAATGCTTGATGGTTACATGCCTGCCATGTCTCTTCTTTCTCTCTTCATTGAACAAATAGAAGGCCTTTCACTCTAAATTTAATCAGACCAATCACAGGTTCTTGTAGCTCTGCATGTGTAAGGAGAACACATTGGAACCATTGGCATCACTCCTTGGGAACTCTAAATTACATGAGAATCTGATTAAGTTGTTGATTGGTGGAACCTACCAAATGCTGGTCACTATTATTCAGGCCGAATTGTAAGACATTTTGACTTGTATTTGGTTGGTTTAACCTATGAAATGCTAGTCACTATTATTCAGAACAAATTGTAAGATTTTGGCTCGCATATGGTCCAAACAACAGTATAGAAATTCAAAACGGGATCAAATGAAAATAAATCCTAACCTTATTAGAGTAGCACAGATGCTCAAATTTATGGTATCATAGTACAATGGGCTCCCGTGTGAAACCTATTCAAAGACTACTATTTCTTTGTTACTTTATAACACGCATAATAAAAAGTCTTTTAGCTTCTTCAATTCTCATCTCGAGCTTTTCCTGCTGAGAGGAACCACTCTTCTTCAGGTAAACAAGTTTCTTTGATCTGTATCTCTAGGATGAATATTTTATGCAACAGAAGATTTATGAGCATGCCAAATAGTCATATCTTTTGCTAAATAGTCATGCAGTATCCATTTGTAAATCCTTAAAAGAAGAAAAAAAAAAAACTCTGGATTGTCCTTGTAGCAAGTGGTTCTTCTTGAACCAAACTGAGAGGTTTCTTCAGGTTGAGTTAGCTGACAGGTTCAATTGAAACCTTGTTTTAGAGTAGATGAGCAAGTCCAATGAACTTCACAACTATGTGACCGATCATGTGAACTTGGCTAGTTCTGAAGTTCCGGATGTTTCTAAGAGGAATGCCATTCTTGTTCTCTTTGCGGTGCAATCAGATGCAAGCATAATAGGTACGTGTAGATAAACACATTTTGTGTACGTGTTTGTATGCTTGAACATATAGCCACACACAAGATAGGCATTTATGCTAGGTGTGTCAATAGGCTACATGTAAGATCTGGAGGGCAAATGTGATAGTCGTCCTCTGAAGGTCTATCTTCATTGGTAAAGCTGCATGAACAAGGAACTCTAAAATTGAGTTACTCAACCAAGGATTATTGTGTAAATTGCCATCTGTTGACAGAGATTGAAATGATTGTGTCTAAAAGGTCTGGCACGAGTCATGTTAACTTGTGTCAACATATGGCTACATCAATTTTGGCCTGTACTGGCCAGCATAGGAGCATGCTGACCCTTGAAATGATACATTGCTTGAAAGGTATAGGTACTCCCATGCCACAACATGATAATTCTTGGATTCAACAGATATATGCATACTTAAACCAACATATCAACAATTTTTATTTAATCTGTACCGGTTAACTGTTGAGTCTTTCTTAGAGGGGTTCCCTGTGTGTTGATTTTGGGTGGACTTTCTTCTATAAATGTAGCGATTTCAAGTAGGAGATTTTGACAAAACAATAGTAAGCTGAGGTTTTGAGAAGTTTGTATTGAGTTAATGGCTATTGAAGAGGCTTCTTACTCTGTATAGGTGCTCTTGTTTTGCAGGAATAAGCTTCAATAAGTTTGTTCAACTGATATTAAAATCATGTTATACTTGTGACTCGATTTTGTCCTTCATATTCCTTTCTTGTGATGTTGTTAAAGACTATTGAGGATTTAGTTTGCCTCAAACTATTGAGGATTTGTTTTCACTTTCACTACCATGAGGTATTCCTGCATACTTTCTTTTTCTGCACCCAAAATGCAGGATGTGGCATCTGATTAGCATTGTAAACATTGCAACAGGATGCTTCATTGCAAGGGTCTCCTGAGTCACCAAAGTCTGTTGTCTTGATAACGGGAACTGCTGAATACAACATGGTTTCCTTGGAGAAAACTCTAAAAGCATATCTTTGGGAGATGGGCTCACCTTTTCTGCCATGCAAAACACGTAGTGGGGTCCTCGTGGCGAAAGCTCACTCGCTTCGGATGTGGTTGAAAGACTCTTCCTTTTGCTTGGACCTTGAGTTGAAAGACGCGACGTCTCTTCCTCAGACCAATTCAGTGAAGCTCACAGAAGGATATTTCATGAGAGCTGGTCTGGTCCCAGCCTTTAAGGATATACATGAACGACTAGGACAAATAAGACCAAAGAAGTTTGCTAGGTTGGCCTTATTGTCGGAAGAGAGCAGGGACAAGGTCATCAAAGCTGATTTAGAAGGCAGAAAGGAGAAGATGGAAAAGTTAAAGACAAAGGCAGTTATTCGGTCAAGGAAACCAACAAGATTCCACAGGAAGTTTCTTAGGCGTCAACATAAAGCACAAACAACTTCAAATTAATGAAAGTTGTGTTTCTGCAGAAGCTTTGAAGCCTCATTACTAATTAGCTTCCTATTCATACCTCTCAGGCATCTGAGCAGTTAAGGTTGAAATTTGTTGGTATTTTTCTTGGTTGCGTTTATATCATTGACCATACTTCTGAAAGCTCATCTGAAATTTAACAGATGGGATTTTGAGGAATGGATGAGGTCTGGCAAAAATGCCAAGGAGCTTTGGTTGGTCAGCCTCGGGTTCTTAGCTTGTTGCTGCTCTTCTGCTGATCATGGTCAGTAAACCGTCTGCTAAGCTGTAGTCGTAAATACTTATTCCAGAGGTGGATTTAGATCAGATGAAATTGATGATGCCTTGCATGGTTCTGTGCAGTCTTGAAGCTGATGATCCTGTTTACCCGGCTTCTTCACATGAGAATGCTGGTTAGTTCAGCATGGGCTTTTGCCAGTCGAATCAAATTGGCTGCACCAGGTATGAAGGATGCTGGATCTTTTCATGTAGAAGGCTGGTACATGTACCGTATAAAGATATTTTGTGATTTTTAAACCATGGTTCTTGCTATGATTAAAAGAGCGCACCTCCTGTTAACCATGGTACCACATTCTATCTGAAGAAAAATTGTTAAATGATGATTTAGATCGCCATCCTGTTTAAGGTTTATCTTGCAGTTATTTACATGATTGATTTCATCTGTATTGTTAAATTGTTCATTTCTTATGATCCCTATAATTTGTTTATGCAGTGTCACAAGCCAAATCTTTCTCTTTCCATACAAAATACTTGTTGGCAAAACTCATTCTTAGGTGATCAGTGTGATTGATACACGCTCTGAATTTGCAGCCAGCAGTTGTTTCAATGGATGGATCAAATGCTCTGTTCTGGAAATTATGAAGCATTCCTCGCCTCCCCGTCGACAGCACCCACAGGTAAAGCTAATTGAAAGTGTCTTGATCCATATTTTGCTATTTGTTGTATGATTTCTGTTTGTTATTCTTTATATTCCACTGTTCATTGTTGAAAAAAAATGAATGCTGCTTGATCGGAGCACATGCATGGTAGGATATATGCATTATATTTTTATTTATACTTGGCACTCCCAAGAGGATCCATCTACGTGTTCTAATAAAGCTATCATGCTCGGTTGGGGTTGGGTAGATGGTACATGGTAGTACTGCTTTCATAAACTCTGAGATAAATTTTTTTCTTGATCGTTTGGTTGTTTCATTAAGACGACATCATTAATAATAAGCCTTGCAATTACATGCCAAAAGTAAAGGGGAAAAAAGAAGAAAAAAAAAGCCATCATCATCATCTATGTTTCTCACCAATATCGTGTGGGAATGTACAAAAGAAGTAAAGAGATTGAATTGTCTTCTTCCAAGTCATGGAGTCAATTCAACGAAATCTTCTCCTGTTGTTGGCAGAAGAAGGGGACCCTTCAAACAAATCAGACAAGGCCAGCTCAAGATCGTCAACGCTGTACTTGATGTACGTCCCCGGGTGCCTCCCGTTCTCCACGTGCTGTCGGTAGCGGCCAAGAAAGCCCCGGTACGCCGGCACCAACATCTCGGAGATGGAAATCCGCAGCTCCTCCCTCAGGTAGGCGTCCGGGACAACCCACATCGCCTGCGTCCGGTGAACCTCCTCGAACGCGGCATTGAAGGCCCTGAATCTGTCCCTGACCGTCGACATGGACACTCCCGACGAGAGTTTGCCTCCCACGTGCATACCTTCGTCCCTGAGGCAGTGGAGGATCCTCGCCCACGCAGCTCTCTGGTAGCCTCTGCCCAGCTGACGGTATATCCTCTTCATCCTTCTCAAGTACTCGTCGCTGATCATGGCGCGGAGCTCCGGGGAAGCCTGTACCTTTCGGACGATGTAGTGAAGGTTGTTCATGAAGAAGAGATGGGAGAGGGCGTCGTCCTTGTACAGATTCGCCTTGTTCTCGAGATTGTGGTGAAGAGCGGCTATGATCCAGGTCAGATGGGCGGCCAGGGGAGTTTGATTCTCCGGCTTCGGGACGGCTATCTGCGCCGCTGCCGCTGCGGCTGGGTCGTTGTCGGAGAACTGATATCTTGCTGATGGACTTGTGGCGATGAGCTCGACGAGCGCCGGCTCGTAGTCGGAGATGAGGCCGAGGTAGTTCATCACGTAGCGAGTGAGGGGATGCAAGTTGCCGCCGGGGACTGGGGTCTTGGGCGGATCCAGGAGCACGGCGGTCTCGAACTCGGAGATGATCTCTCGGATCGCCTCCGTGAGCTTGGGGAGGATGTCAGCGGCCTGGGTGTAGATGGGCTCCGAGGAGGGACAGCCCTGGAACACGTCTGCGATGTCGGGGAGGAGGTCGGCCGTGGCGTCGTGGAGGTCGAGCATCTTGAATAGCTTCTCCGGCGAGCGGCAGCTGGTGCTCACGGCCTCGGCGAAGTCGAAGAGCTGGAGGGCGGCGCTCTTGACGGCCTCTGTGAAGGGGGCATCGTCCGGGTGGCCGTCAAAGACGAGCTGGCAGAGGCGGCGCTCGCTGGCGAAGACGACTCGGACGCAGACGCGGGCGGCACGGATCCACCGCCGGATGTTGGCCTCGAGGACGTCCCACTCGAGGCGCTCGACGTCGCCGATCTCGAGCCTACCGACCCCGAGGCGGGTCAGGCACAGTTCCACCGCCTCCTGCCGGGCGGCGCCGTACGCCCGGGCGCATTCCCACCCCTGGCCGGCGGCGAACATCCGCTCCACAATACCCCGGAGGTCCTCCACGGCGTCAGGCGGCAGCAGATCGACCACGCGGATATTCCGAGTGAACCGGTAGCTGCTCCGACTGCTAGTGCTGCCCGCACCCTCTGCTTCTTCCGCTGCGGTAGCCAACGAAGGAGAGCTGTCTGCGTTGAAGTCGCCCCCGCCGCCGGTTTCATCGCCGGGGGAACAGCCACTTTCATCACCCATCGACATGGAACTGGGCGCGGATAACGAGCGGAGGTCGACGAGGGACTCGACGTCGATGTCGTTGGAACAATTTTCCAGTACGAAACGGAGCTCCTCCTCGAGGCGGGGAATGGCGGCATGGACGTCGTTCTCCGAGCAGGAAGAGCGCCGAGGAGTCCCGCCGCTTCCTCGTCCGCCATCCATCGAAGCGAAAGAAGAGGGGGGGAAGAGAGCAAGAGAGAGGGTTCGTAAAAGGAACCGGTGGCGTCGAATCGGATTGCCACTCTCCTTTTTGAAAGCCCTACGGGAGGGGGGGTTAAAGACAGAACGTGGAATCAAGAGGGAAAGGGATGGGGTTTGACTTGACTCGGAGCATTGGAATGGGACTTTCGCGGGCGACAATGAGCTGTCCAGTTCCACACAGGGTTCAGGGTGTTGCTGTTGGGCATAAGGCCGGCCCGCAGGTGCGTCATCCCTTACGTCCCCCGTTTGTTACCAAACTTGATACTTTTTCCGTGGGTCGGTTCTTTCAGGGTCATGACATGGAGCAAAGCGCATGCTCTTGGCCATGCATGCTCGCCTGATGTATCTCTCGTTGATGTTAGAGATGACACGCACCTTTCACGGTCATGGCATGGAGCAAAGCGCATCCATGCATGCTCACCGATGTTTCTATCGTGGGTCGGTTCTTTCACGGTCATGACATCAGTGAGCATGCTCTTGGCCATGCATGCTCACTGATGTTTCTCTTGTTTGCTCCTGGTGTGGGTTCGCCGTCGAATGATCGATCTCCTCCAACTCACGGTTTTTGTCTTCTTGGAAGTTTCAGGATGGGCAAAGGCACCGTACCCAAGTCCATGGCGGCTCGGAGGTGGCGAAGACGGAGGAAGACCAGCCCCCGGCGGCAGGACAGCACTTGTGTTTCCAGTTCCTTGTGGCGTTTTATAATATAGTGTATGTCGGCGGAAGTGAGTATTATGATGAATATTTATTAATTTGAGCTTAAAATATTTTGGAATACTTCAAATTGTGATAAATGACATGGAGAGAGAGAGAGAGAGACTTCATCACGCTTTGTTAAACGCCTGCTTGCATTGCAGCTGATCTCCTTGCTTGCTTCTTCGCTGCCGGCCGGCCCTACGGTGGAACAAACCCTGGCTCCTTGGAAACCCTAAACCCAACCACTAGCAATCTTCTTCCATACCGGTCTTCCTGTAGATCATCGTCTCGATTGAAGTTTACGGGTTTCGCATTCCGAAGGAATCGGTCGATTTTGCTTCCGTAATTCGGCGGGCTAAGAAATCCCTCTTTTTGGCCGGCGTTGCCGTGAGATGATGATGCGAGAGACAAGTAGGCCAGGATCCAAACCGCTGGATGGCACGGTGGAGCACTGACTTCTGATTCCCACCGCCGGCATTGGAGGCGCCTACTGTTGCCCGTTTCGGGATGCCGGTGGAGCAGGATAAGGACCTGGAGGTCCTCCCCAGCAATGGCGAGGATTTTGTGGAGGGACCCATCAGGTGACACCACCATGTCTTACTTCCTCTCTTTTCTTGGCCTGTCGTCATTGAACTGTGCTTGGGAGGAACTCAGAGGTGTATCATATTATCCTTTTCTTCGTCACAGTGTATCGTGTCATGAAGCTCTAATGCCTTATTTTGGTCTGTTTGGATATGACATGGTATCTGGCTTTAGAAAAAATATCATACTGCTACTGTAAGAAGTATGACCAATTATCATTGTACCATCATTGGCTTTAAGATTCTCTATAGTATGATGATTGTGAATACAATGAGCTTCGCTTTGTGTATGTCGTATAGGCTCTATCGCATTTGCTCAAAATCATCCACTATCTTCCCCTTCCCCTTCCTTGTATAAACTTGATCAATACCTCGTCAAGCTTCATGATCTAAATCTTGACGCTCCTCGGTTCATGCCCCACCCTTAAACTGTGTAGACGGGACCATCGACTCTCTGGCGTCGCCACCATCATCAATCGAGGCACTACTGTCCACGTCGCTGCCATGTTTCCTGACCGAGTGAGTTTAAGAGAGCAAAAATGTGAGAATAAGAGAGAGATGTGAGTGACAAAAAATTTGAGAAAGTTAAATTGGCTGAAATAAGAGAGATAGGGCAACCTGAGCCCTTGATCGGTAACAATCGAAATCCGACCATTACTGATCAGTACAAGTTGATAATGGTCAGATTTTGATTGTTACCGATCGGTACAGACCTTGTATCGCTCGATATGGAGTCATGTAATGGGTACTGTTTGGTAGAGGACGGTTCATGTATCAGTTCCTTGTCGAACCGGTACATATCTCCCATACCAGGTGGTATAACTCGGTACAGTAAACCCTGACCATGAGTATCAATTTTCTTTTCCTATTCTTATTTTTTTATTTTCCTTTCGATAATGACTTTCATACAGATTTTGTGTATAAAACAACAATTACAACAACCAAGTCATATGTGGTCCTCGAGTCCTTCCACTTATATTGTTCTTTTCAGTTTTTTTTATCTCATTCCTGCCTCCATCTTAGCATTGTGTACTTGAACATTTCCTTATGATGCATCGCCGTTTTTAATCGCCTCCAATCCCACTCATATTGTATTACTATTGCTACTAATTGAAGTTTTCAAATTTCAGTATGTTCTTTTAGCATATTTATTTCAGTCAAGGTTAGTATAATCTGGAGTCAATCTATTCTTCGGAACCTATCAATATGTTTTGACAATTATTTTATTTGGCATGCTTGCATTTGATAGTTATCGATGCGCATGTCATTATGTCTTGGAAAAATATTTGTGACTTTCTTGTGTCTGCCTTTTCTTTTGACTTGTCGTGTACCTTAATGCTGGAGTTTGGTTAAACAGGGGAAACAGAGGAAGGTAATTGACTACGATGTTCCAATGAAGGACCTAGCGAACTCAAATATGGTACCAGAAGTTGATATGGAATTTGAAAATATGAAGACAAGGCATATGAATTTTACAACAGATATGCGGGGATGGTAGGATTTAGTGTACGAAACGGTTGGATAGATAAATCAGCAGACAAAATTACTAGATCTAGAACACTTGTTTGCTCAAGAGAAGGATTTCGTAAGGACAAAAAGGGAGCTAAGTAAAGAAACCACGTCCAGAAACTAGAATTGGTTGCCCTGCACGTTTGACAATTAAACCTACACCTAGCGGTACATATCATGTTACTGAATTCGTGGCAGACCATAATCATCAGCCTGCACCTCCTTCAGCCATGCACATGCTAAGGTCTCAAAGGATACTGACTGAAGTTAGAACTGTTGAAGCAGCAGATTTATCTGATGATTCAGGAACCACTCCAAAGTCAGCTAACCACCTAACAGGCAGACTAATTTCAGGCTCTCAAAATGTCAGATATCTTCCCATGGATTACAGAATGGGTCTTCGCTCGAAACATATGAAGACTATGCAGATGGGAGATGCAGAAGCTGTTTTAAATTACCTACAAAGCATGCAACTTAATGACCCATCCTTTTTTCATTCCATACAAATAGATGAAGATGATAGATTGACCAATTTTTTCTGGGCGGATGCAAAGTCTATGCTGGACTTCAACTTCTTCGGCGATGTAGTTTGTCTAGATACAACTTACAGGGTGAATGGATATGGTAGGCCATTTGCACCTTTCCTTGGCGTGAATCACCACAAGCAAATTGTTACATTTGGTGCAGCACTTCTGTATGATGAAACTATAGAGTCCTTCAAGTGGTTGTTTGATACTTTTAAGATTGCAATGCGTGGAAGACAACCAAAGACTATTTTGACAGACCAGTCTACATCAATAAGTCATGCACTAGATGCAGTTTGGCCAGGTACCAGTCACCATCTTTGTGTGTGGCAAGTCTATCAAAATGCTATTGAACATCTCAATCATGTGTTCCAAAGTTGAAAACTTTTGCTAAGGATTTTGCTCGGTGTGTTTATGACTACGAGGATGAGGAAGAATTCTTACCAGCCTGGCAAGAAATGTCAGAGAAGTATGATCTTAGGAACAACGAATGGCTGGCAAAGCTTTTTGAAGAAAGGGAGAAATGGGCGCTCGTATACAACCGTCAAACACTTTGTGCTGATATGAAAAGCATGCTGCAGAATGAGAATTTTAGTAGTTTGCTGAAGAAGTACTTGACATCACAGCTAGATCTTTCATCCTTTTTTAAGCACTACGAGAGGGTGGTGGATGACCATAGGTATGCTGAACTCCAAGCTGATTTTCATGCAAGCCAAAGTTTTCCAAGAATACCTCCTTCAAAAATGTTAAAGCAAGCTGCTATACTCCTGCAGTTTTTGAAATGTTCCGTAAAGAGTTTGAGGTATTCATGGATTGCATGCTGTACAGCTATGGTGAGGTTGGGACTATATCAGATTATAAAATCACTGTTGGTGAAAAACCTAAAGAGTATTTTGTTAGACTTGACTCGAGTGATTATTCTGTTGCCTGCAGTTGCAAGAAATTTGAATTTGTTGGGGTTCAATGTGGTCATGTGATAAAGGTACTTGATGTTAGAAATATTAAAGAGCTGCCTGAACGATATTTCTTGAAGAGGTGGAGAAGGAATGCCAAGTCTGACACAGGGTCAGAGCCTGGAGGAATTATTGTTGATGTTGACCCTAAGTCTCCCATAACAACTCCAACACATGTGCATTTGTCTTCGTATTCTCATAATCAGGGATCTCATGCAGCAGCTCAAATTAGTGAGGTAATATTGCTTCATGTGTTGTTGGCTATTTTAACATATGGCAGAACTTATTATAACAGACCAATAGGATACAGGAATATCGAGCTTCTGATTCTCATCAGCTGTCATTTCATGGGAACACTCAGTTAAGTTAGGTAATGTTCATGTGAATCTATGCTTCTTAAGGCTTTTCTTTTTGTGGCCTCAATTATAACTAGATCTTTTTTGCCAAGTTGGATGGAATGTGTAAGTGGTTTGGTAACTCAGGTAATGTTCATGTAGTCTGCGGTAAAATACGTAAAGTAAAGCAGTTGACAATATCTGCACAATACAATTGCTGAGCATGTTTCTTGTACATCAAAAATTGAACTTTAGGATGTTTGCAAATATAATATTCAATCATTTATCTGAATGCCTTGCAGGGATATACAAGTCCGAATGTGCGTTCACGTGAACCAGTTTATGGTAGTTTGCAGTTTAACCACTACAGCGACAACAACCGCGTATAAATCTCAACACCGGATCGATGATGAGGTATGTGCAGCTACTTTTTAAAGTTATTTTGAACCGTCTAAGAACATATGTTCATGCTCTGTCAAAGCCACACAAGGACTTCCAATTTCTTCCACACAATATGCAATGATTTAATCTTGTGATTTTCCATTTACAGACTGGTATTCTATTGCTAAATGGAAGGCATCAGGTGATTGTGGTTATGTATGGAAGGTTAATCAGCTTCATATCTAACCAATGAGGTAGTTCTTTATGCCAATCGACCTTTCCTAGGTTTCATCGGCAGAGGATAATGAGGCCGTACGTCTGATGGGTGCTTCTGTTTGGTGGCATTTGATGCTCTTTGTTTGTTTGCATATTCTAGTTAGATTATAGTTCTGTATCCAATCATAAGAATGATCTTGGTTAGTGCTGAATGTGTAGTTCTGTATCCAATTATAGTTCAGTTTGCATCTTAGTCAGTTGTAGGTTCAGTAAATATACCCGGGGTTAGCAGCCTCCCTTGTTGTTATGAGGTAAATGACCCAGTTAATCGAAGTGCACGGATAGCCTATTTTTTTTTTCTTCCATAAATACATCTATTTTTTGAACTTAGGTTAATCCTTTGTCTTGCCTCTTCATGCTCTTCCTCTTGTCGATGTGATCCTGTCTTGAACAATCAACCGTTTCCGAGCAATTTCTGGCATTAGGCTTATTTGTAGAAGAAACGTATTTGATCTCAGTGCTTCAAGTTGATTCTGTGGTGTTCAAATAGATTCTTCCTTTGCTCCTTGTTTTTTGTGTTGTTGGAAACAGAGGTGTTGTCTTAAAGTTTTTTGTGCATTTGATGCCGTTCTTCTATTTGAAGAAAGCAACAAATAGAAGTCCAACAGCATTAGATTGTAGAAGTGCATGGTCACTGTTGATATATTGTGCCATTTTGGAGTACATAACAATACGATTGAAGCTTATCACCCATAAGCCTTCATGTGAAGTTGCTCTGTACTACTACTATTACACATTGCTCTGCTGTTTTTGATCATTTTGAGGGGTTTCCCAAGCTGAGCTGAGAAGAATACTAAACAAAAAGAAGAATACAGTGTTCCCCAGTTTAATCATAATAACAGACTCAGAAGAATACTAAACAATAGTATTTTTCTTTTTGTTTGAAGCCATGAACAAGGCTGCTAATGTTGTTCTTGAATAGTGATGCTGTGAGTCCTCCGCAAATGCTTTGTGAAATTGCAGGTTTGGAAAGAACCACTGAAGCTGGTTGTGCAGAGAGTACAGCAACTGTCCGATTAGTTTGACTGCTGATGCTACGCTTTCAGATTCAATTTGATCCATCAAAATCTTGGAAAGATTTTTTGGATTGAGTTGGTGGAATGATTGTGTCTTTTAGTTAAAGCCTTGGTTGGTTGGTTGGTTGGTCAAAAGGGAAAACAACAACAATGGATGACTCTTCTTCTTCTTCTTCTTCTTCTTCTTCTTCTTTTGGAGATCCAATCAATGTTGGAAAACAACAACAACATTGAAGCCTTATAATTCAATGTTGGAGATTCCTTTCTTCTTCTTCTTTCCCTCTTCCCCTTTGACTAATATTTTTTTACATAATTTTGAGGAAATGATGATTCTGTTACTTCACTTCTAATCCACTTTTTTATTGGCTAGTAGTAGCAACAGCAGCAGCAGCAGCAGCAGCAGCAGTAGTAGTAGTGCATGACTGCTTTGCTTTAAGTTCATTCAACTCAAGAACTTGTGGATCCTCTCTTCAGGTGATTCTTAAATTCTTTTTTCTTAGCGAATCATAAAAGGTTGTTGGCCTCTTTCCTCAACCAAGATAGTGAGATGCAACAAGCAATAAGACATGAGATCAACATCACATTGGTCTCAGCAGAACATGGTGGGGCATTGGCAAGTCTATAAATAATATTTTCTGCATTCATTTGCAAGCCTGTTGAGAGGTTTTGCATTTTGTAATCGCCAATTATTGCTTTCTCTTTGACAGCTGAATTGTCATTTTACAAAATTGACTTGATTGGAACAAATTACGATATAAGTATGATTTATGCAAGAGAACATTGAATGCTTGCATCATGGGTGAATCAAGAATGCTAATACTATTAAGTATTTTTAGATTTACGAAGCTTTTAAAGATAAAAAAAAAAGAAAAGAAGAATGAAATATTATTCATCAGAGTTCCATTATTCTATGAATAATTACTTCAGAGTCTTCCTGCTTAAAGCTTATGAAAAATTCTTAATGCTCATGTGAAATTACTTTAAGCACTTCAGAGTTTCTCAATAGATCCAGAGAGGATGAGAGAATAGTAAGACAAAAAAATTCATGTAAGAGGATACACAAAAGGATTTATGTCTTGGCTACAATAGCCTAGAAAAAAAAATTATATTAGAAGATTTATGTTTGGGCTATAATAACATAGAAAAAACTTATATTGTTTTCAGATAGATAGTGAAAATTTTAACCTATTCTCCATAGACGTAAGTGAAATATATCAAACCATATAAATCTTGTGTCAATTTTATTTTTTTTCACTTATATCTGAAGTAAATCTTTGGATTGTTCTGACATCTTTTACCCTCACAGATACTGAAGCTACATTGAAGGCCTTAAATATAACAAAACAAAATTAGTCTTTGTGGAGTCCTCCTCTTGGCCTGATGGGATATTTGACTCAAAGACATTTCCATCCATTACTATAAAGACCAAAAAAAAAAAAAAAAAAACATGAATGAATGACTTTTTTTTTTTTTTTTTTTTGACAGCAAGAATTTTGTGGATCTCATAGCAGATGATGGGACCAACAAGCAAATGCTAATGCCCCATGAACAGCTAAATTATTGTCTTCCCCATCGGTCATCATCGTCTGCACTGGAAATTTTATGGACCAGAATAGCAGCACATCACGTTCTATCTAGGAAGAAGCTTAATGGCTATCATCTGAAGCTCTAATTTTAGAGTTCATCTCCTACGGCACCACCAAGTAAGTAGACAGGCAGAGATCAATCAACTGCTCCCATCGACGTCACGGTGTCGTGTTTGCACATAGCAACATGGAATAATCAAGCACTCTCCCCTCCCCATCAACATCATCACATTGAATTGCTGCAATCCAAACCCATCTGTACACACAAAAAAAAAAAGGGACATCGACAAACACAGCCTCCCTAAGCTAAGCTGGTCATGGGGACAAGAATGAGCAAGCTGAGGAGACTCCTCCGCCACGGACATGGAAAGGAGGCGGCCGTTTCGGCCCCCCGCGGCTACGTTCCGGTGATCGTCGGCCTCGGGACCGACTCGAAGCGTTTCGCGATCCATCTCACCATGTTGGGAGACGCAAAGATGTTGGAGCTGCTCTACGTATCGGCCGAGGAGTTCGGATTCCGCAATCCCGGCATCCTGAGGATTCCATGCGATGCCGACAGCTTCGAGCGGTGGATGCATGGGAAGAACTCTCCTCCTCTTGATCTCTGCGTTGCCTTCTGTTGATCTCCAACAGCTAAGTTGTCTGTATCAGTCTTTTGTAAGAATTATGATTGTTCTTGAGCTTCCTGGATGCAGTTTGCAGGTGAAGAAGTGATCTCTCTCCTTGTGAGTTCAGTCTCTCACTATAAACTTGAACACTTCTCACAATAGAAGAACAACGATGTGTATTTATACATAAATATAAACATATATTATATAGTGTTTAGATATTTTAAGTTCGTCACGATTATTTGTCCAATAATTCTTAAATGTTTTATGTTCTTGGCAATTTACTTGTTTCTTTTCTTTCATGAATGAAAGATAAAGGTGGTGGGTCATTCTTATTAATTTTATTAACAATCAATTTTATTAAAATGATAATTGATTTTTATTGATACTCAATTTATTTTTTATTATTTTGAAAAGGGTTTAATCTCGAAAGGCACCCTTCCAAAGAGTTCATCGCATACCCAAATAAAAAAAAAGTTCTCTCACCAAACAAGGGTCAAATCAAGATTAAAATAAAATAAGAAGGTATAAAATTTATTTAATCTAGATTAAATTTATTTAATCTAGATTAAATAATCCTGAGATAGATGAGAAGGTATAAAATTTATTTAATCTAGATTTTATCATAAAATAACTATTTATTTGACATCCCAAAAAAAAATATATATATATATATTAAAGTCTTTAGTAATTTTCTTATAAGATCATATTACTTTATTGTTGTTCTAACATTTCCCACTTTTAATTTATTTATTTTTTTTCTGCAAAAGTGAGTCAAAAATCGAGATCCCTTTCTCCCAAAGGGAGACTAAAAGGTCTTATGCTTTTTATAGATGTATCATCAAAGACTCACCCAACTTTGATGATACCACTCCACTCCATAACACTGTGGTGTGAGGGATTATGAACTCACAAGTGAAAACCTAATAATTTATCTTTGCACTTTTGTCGTCTCATTCAGCTTATTCAAAAAGATTGAAGTCCATATTTCACATTTTTTTGGTTGCTCCAAGAACAAGCTGAGACAAGGGAGCCATCAAAGTTTTCTCTTAATTGAGAGGTAATAATAGTCTCTTTCAGGTTGCCACTATGATTACAAACTGATTGGCTTTGGGTCATATCAACGCTTATCTTAATCCCAGTTGACCTCATTCGACAAAACTAAAGAAAAAACATAAAATCCATATAAAATATGATTATTTTGGATTGCCCTTCCAATTGAATTCAAGTTCGTTATATCATCTAAACTTTTATAATGATCTATTAGATTCATTTTTATGTTCCAAGTAATCAAAGTTTAAGTCATCGATATGATATAATATAATATAATATAATATAATTTATGAAAAAGGTTCATTGACAAGAGTCTTACAAACTATTCATATTATGGAATATGTGAAAGAAATCTTCAAGCTCCATTTAAGCTCTTTTTCATAATTATTTCACTGCCGTAAAATTATTTATTATGCCTTGCAACAACGAACACAATAATGTTCAATTAATGTATTTTTCGAAACTACAAATAATCTTGCCATTTTTTTTTGGTATCATGTATCTATTTCATTAATGAAAAAGGAAAAAAGACATAAAAAGAAGAAAAAAAAAAAAGGCTACTTGATGAAATTATCATTAATTTTATACATTTGTATTTTTTTATCGGGTTGTGTTTAGGCCATATATATATATATATATATATATATATATATATATATAAAGTCAGGTGCACTAATAATAATTAAATAGTAAATGTGTTGGATGACGACACCACTAATTTAGCAAAAAGTATTTTGAGAAACCTCCCTAATCACTATATCCATCGGGATTTGTGCTTTTAGAAAATATCTTCCTACTCCTAAATAGAAAAAGGGGTTAAAACTCTGTATTGGTGTTGGATGCATTCAATTGTTTGACAATTTTTTTTTTTTACTCGATTTAAGTAGCTCGATCGGAATGTAATATTATTTTCATCGGTAGCACAGATGGATCGGTGAGTCTGACACCAGAAGAGGGTGCTGTGTTTGTTACTTTGGGGAGATAAAAGAAGAAGAAAAGATGTGAAATAAGCTACACAGTAAAAATGAGAAGTTGACATCTTTAACGCTGCAGACTCACTTTGCTGTGGCACCACTGCTCGCATGCATGATGAGTTGACTATTTCTGCCGCTTCATTGAGAGCTAAAGTGGATGGGGTCAAACCGACTCGATCAATGTGAAGCAGTAACTGTACACACAACGCTCTCATCATCTGATGTGATTCCGTGGTTTTGGCTTAGATTTCTGCAATCTCTCTCTCTCTCTCTCTCTCTCTCTCTCTCTCTCTCTCTCTCTCTTGGCCCCAAGCAAGCAAGCAAGCAAGCACAGCAACAGCAGCTGTGGCCCCAGGTGTTACCTCTCCGGCCACCTCTCTTACTGCAGCCAAATACCAGTTCATGAGCCCATCACCATAACTTTGCTTCTCTCTCTCTCTCTCTCTTTCGCCTCTCTCTTGACATCTTCTACTGCTCCAGACATCAAGTGGAGGCGTGGGTACGTTGAGGCTGCTCTTACAGATAAGGGAATCATTTTGTCTACTTGCCTTTGGTGAAGACAATAAATATAGAGGCATCAAACATGTCATGTGCTCCATTTTTTGACCCACAGCTACGATCAAACCATGTCCTCTGTGTGTGTGTGTGTGTGTGTGTGTGTGTGTGTGTGTGTGTGTGTGTGTGTGTGTGTGTGTGTGTGTGTGAGAGAGAGAGAGAGAGAGAGAGAGAGAGAGAGAGAGAGAGAGAGAGAGAGAGAGAGAGAGAGAGAGAGAGAGAGAGAGAGAGAGAGAGAGAGAGAGAGAGAGAGAGAGAGAGAGAGAGAGAGAGAGAGAGAGAGAGAGAGAGAGAGAGAGAGAGAGAGAGAGAGAGAGAGAGAGGATGGATAGCCATTGTGGGTGGAAAGTGTTTACTTGGGTCATGCTGCATGGCGGGATGGGTAGCTACGTTTTCCAACACCATTTCAAGGGACGGGAAACATTTCTTGTGATGGTCAAACACAAACGATTGGAGATGATATTACAAGACAAAGGAGTTTGAAGTTTTTGTAATAATACTAATAATAATAATAATAATAATAATAATAATAATAATAATAATCATCATCATCATCACCATCCTAAAAAAATCACGATTACTTATGGACTTTGGAACATGATGAGACATAGATACGAGTAGTGATTGATAGCAGTGGGATGTTGAGAGTTGACACTCGACAGAGGAATAAAAATGGTGCTGCTTTGCCAACATCAATCAATGACGCAACTACGGAAGTCTCATGTTTGATAGAGGATATTGCACTGTTTGATCCCAAACAAAGACACCCAATATGGTCATAGAATTTTGCAGCAAAGGAATAATAATAATAATAATAATAATAATAATAATAATGTATCGCTGGTCAACTGCATGCATCATAGAACGTATCGTCCACCTTCATCTACCTTTTGCTCCTTTCATTGCATTCCCTTCTCACCAAATGCAGTCCTCTTAAATCAAAAATTTCACAATTCAATAAATACTCAATCTAAGAATTCGATTCCACTTGTTTCTACTGCGTCGTCATAGTTTTTTTTATAAAAAAAAAAAAAAACCACATAAATCGATCTCCTTGTAGGATCTATCATAGTTAAGCTTTACCTAACCTGTTTGTGGTCTATGCCAAAACACTCGTCGACCATCTCGCCCTTGCTCACATCATCGACCTGCTTGGTTGGTCATGTCATACATAAGCCAACATCGAAATAATTAGCTACAGAATGTTATCAGCCATGTCGAGATTGCACCTATTTCTTTACTTTCGAAGACGATAAGAAATTTAAATACGTAAAACCTACTTTTACGTGAAGAAAATATATACGATCTGAGGTTTCTATCTAGTAGTTTTAGATAGCATGAGAGGCAAAATTTATAAATTGTTTTCGTAAATATAAGCAAAGAAATATATCGATCGAACCACATACGACGTCTTATACTTGTTTTTCCTAATCATCCACTTTATAAATTGTATATAACTCAAAAACTTTCGATCTAACAAGTGCACTGATGATAGATAGATAGATACCTTAAGACAAAGGAAACAAAAAAAAAAAAAAGAAGAGGGTCGAGTTGAAATTGAATCACACTGTTCCCTCCCCAGTTAAATGCTTGGCCTGGCACTTTTGTACCAGTGGGCTGCAAATTAATTAGCTTTGTCTGACCCCAAACAAACATGTTTATTTGCCCATCGGTACTCGCCAGTTTTGCCTGCATTCTGTGGATGTGCATACGCTTGCTTAACTACTATAGTTTACTCCAATCCTCATGCAGCTGATGGATGATTTAATGATGTAGGTTGAAGAAAGCAATCTTCCAAAACATTACTCTATACGCTCCATATCTGCAACATCTCATGGAGCTGCGTGAGATCAGTGATCGAGTTGGGAACATATGCCCGGTTTCTTCGCTTCACACCACATGCGCATGCTTCCATCGATCTCTCTCTCTCCCTCCCTCATCACCACGAGAAGAAACATATTGAGCTTTCATCCTTCGATATATCTTACCAATGCCTTGGCTTTTAATTCATGTTGGTGGTTGCACCCACCTACAAAGTGTGACAGTCAGTCCTTCAAATTAAATTTACCATATAGTTCTTCTTCTGAGGAAAATATAATGCGATGTGAACTGTATGGGGACATCACTGTCTCAAGTGTGAGCTCCCTCCATGTAACTTGTTCATGCATGGTCGACAGGGATAATTGCATGACCTGTTGTTGGATAGCAATTGTTCCTTCTCTTCCTCTCTCTCTCTCAATCATAATGCTTGGAGGAGAGAAGACAAATGAGAAGATCAACCCCAACACTTCTCTGATTAGGATATACAAAATATTTGATTTCTTGAAATCGCTCGACAGAAGAAAAAAGAAATTAGCAGATCTTAAAGATAATTACAAGTGGTTAATCATCGAGTTGTTGTTCTTTTTTTTTTTTTTTTTTGGGGGACACCGAGAGAAAGGTAATGTTGCTCTGATAGTTCTAATCCTACGACCTGTTGCACGAGTCAGGTCCTCCGCGGTAGGTCTTCTCCTCAGCCTCAGCAGGCGTAGAAGTCGACCAACTCGTCCAATGACTCGGGCTGGGGCTCGGCGTTCTCCAGCATCCACAGCAGGTGCTCGAAGAGCACCACCTCGCAGTCGACCACCGTCCCGCCGACGATGGCGCCAACGCTGCTTCCGTGCCCGCCGGACCTCTCGACGAGCACGCGGAACAGCGGGTGGCCCACGAGCTCGTCGCTGACGAGGTAACGCCGCCGGGACTTGCCGACGTAGACGGGGTGCAGCCCGGGCGGGACCTGGTCACCGTGGAAGGACGCCGAGTGCCACGCCTCCTCGTCCTGCGACCTCGACGAGGCCGCGCCGCCGCCGGAGGGGGCGGTGCGCGTCAGCCGGCTCGATGAGTGCCACCTTTTTATTATGCACTTCAGCTTGCTCAGCTTCCCGTTCCCACTCTTCCCCATCAAATCGCTTCTGCCAACCTCGAAGGTGTCTTCGACCCACAACAGAGAGAGAGAGAGAGAGGCGTTTGGGTGAGGAAGACGGGGACGGAGGGAGGTGGGCTTTAAAGAAAAGGGAAGTGGGACCAGCAGGATTGGTCGACAGATGCGAGGAATGCAAACACACACCCATTCATGCATGGTGATCTGGCGATGATGAATGGTATGGTATAATATGTGGGTGGAAGACAGGGTCTGATGCCATGGGTGCATGCATGCGTGTTGTAAGCAGTAGCCACTGGTTTGTCTTCTTTATCTGTGGGCTATATTTTGACCATCTCACCACTACAACACAAACAGTACTTTGCATTCCAAAACTGTCTACAGTAGATATAGGTGAGTTGTGTGAATCGGAGCCATGCGTCAATCACGCAACATTAGCAGCTATACGCACAGTAGAAATCATCAACCAACCATCAGGTAAAACGCCTCAGGTTTCCTGACGACCAGCAAAAACAACAAGAGAAGGAACAGGCGGCGGTGTAAGCTTTTGAGCTCATCCTTGCCATATCCTGTTCTGCCCAATCTATATCCAGCTAAACCCTTTGTTTGTTTGTGGTTTGTTAAAAGCTTTCTGACTCACTAAACGTTGTCCAAACCTTCATTTCTTCTGTCGGTTTGTTTGCCTTGGGTTCTCATCTCCCCCCTTTCTTTTTCTTTTTTTTTTTTCTTTTTTCATGGTCGTCGTTCTAAGTATAATAACAATACGTCTTTATCTATCTTCTCTAATGTTGTCATCAACCAACCCAAGGGGGCCAAGAGCCGAAAAGAAGGTCAAGATGGTGCAGATATAGAAGTCCTTTCTCCTCCTATAATGATGTGAGATGTTAAAGTGATGGACATGCGCATGCAAGTTAGCATGTCCCAACCTACACGCTTTGCCACTTTCTCTACAAAACAATCTTACGATATAAATAAATATATATATATATTATATTCTAGAATGTAAGAACAAAAACTAGTTGTTAGATGGCTTCCATGCATATATCTATCTACATGTATATATGGAGTTTTAACTATGCAAAGACCCCTTCTTTTCCTACTCGAGTCTCACTACAAATTTAAGGATTTGTAGCACAGTGTTGCAGTCACTGTTGGCAGCAGCTCATACACACTATACTATAGCTATTAACCGTGTCATTTTCTCAGAATAAGACAACAACTATGATCCACACTGATCTGGGAAGGAAGAGACTTATTTTAATAGGCTGGTGATTGAATACATATCCCGAAAGTTGATGTTGCCTACTGCAAATGAAACATTTGTTAATGACTACATCCACAAAGAACTGTTATTATAGATAGCTTCATCTATCATCCTAAAACAAGATTTGTTAACAAACGACTTCTCTATCCATTTTTTTTTTCTTTCTTTTTTCTACTAATTGGTATACTTGAGATGGGAGTATTGAAAATATTCGTGTATGTGTGAGATGAAGAAAAATATTCGTAATCTAAAAAACTTTTTTAAGTTTTTAGGTTGACGTGATACACGTTTATCATCATCATCATCACCAGAACTAGTCATATAAAATGGTGCAAGAGGTAGCATAAAGAATCATTTAGAGTACCAAGTGCCAACTAAGTCAAATGCATCTATAGTTATAGTTGGTAAATGTCTGAAATGAAACCTACTTGTGCTCTACTTCCTCCAAATTTTAGCAGGCACTTGCAAGAATCAAGGTGCCCAACCTATAACAGTGGTTAAACAAAAGGAAAGGTCATCAACCATTACTTCGCTTTAGGCTACTTCAGCCATTAAATTAAGAAAAGAGGAGGACAGTTTGAGTCCTGGGGGATTCCTTTCGACCTTCCTATCAAACAATTCTAGTTTTTACAAGTACCAATTAGTCTGCTGGCGACCAGAAGATGAAGCCGAGTTTGTCAAAACAAAAGAAGATTGTTCTTCTTTTGTCTGGTAGTTGGTTTTGATTCTCTTGATCAAAATAATATTATAAAGTACTGGGGTATCTGATCTTTCTTTCTCCTATAAAAAAGAACTATAGGTTAATATAGTTACTTGAGATGTAGGACTTGTTAACTGTTTTGTTAATCCAACAAGAATGGACGGACAATGACTGGCTTTGATGTGGATAGAGAATTCGAAAATGTTCAAATACATTAATGACCATTTCTTAACACTGTATTCTCAAATGTTTAAGGCTATAATTTGGCCACAATTTAATATGAGTGCGCGTGTTCATCGTATCAGGTAAGGTAAAAGAATAACAAGACAGTGTGAATGCTGTATATATATATATATATATATATATAAATCTGCAAAATTTATGAGCAGATGATTTATTTATCTACAAGTGAAGTGAGGTGTTTGTTGGTCTTGTGGTGGGAATCTAATAATGGGAGGATGTTGGATATTGTAGGAGTATGATACACACTGGTACAAAACACCAATGGTTTCTTCCGAGCAGCTCTTTCCTTCATGGCTAGACTGCAGTTGTAAAGGTTGGTTCTTCTTGTGTAGCCCAATAGACGACAGCCTTACCATGAAGCCAAGCTTTTGTGAGTTGTCTGTGGGGAATTCTCCTGGTGGAGAACAGCCATTGGCTAATCCTCTGGAAGCTCGAAATGATCTGCTGGGCTGCGGAGAAACTGCACTCCTCCCACACCACAAATAATTAATTCACTGGTCATCGTTGCAGTGGCAGTTCGATTCATTAAAGCTCAAGGGATTGATTCAGTGAAAGTTTACTTCAGCTTGGCCTTCAGTTAACTCTGTTGTCAAGTAACTCTCTCTCTCTCTCTCTCTCTTTTCAGCGCATTCCTGAATGCAGAATGCCATACACATCTCTCTCTCTCTCTCTCTGCTGCTGCTGCTGCTGTTGTCTACATATCGATCGATGTACTGAAGTCAGTAACACACTGTACACGCCGAGAAGTTTGACTGGTATCACCTTAGTCAGTGAAAATGGAGTTGTCATATGGAAAAAAAGTGAGAGATGATTGTGAGATTCATGTTCTGAATGCAGTGCAGCTTCTTAATAAATAAAAAAAAACCCCATCACCTCCAACAGTTTATGGAAGCAGGGAACCTTTGCACCACTAGTTAGGACCATTGCTGATCATAATCCAAGGAAATCTAGCTCAATCTTTTGTTTATGGAAGCTTATAGGATTAAATATGTGCATGCATGCATACCCTGCTGCTGGGTGTATGCTCTAATGGATTAGATTTTGTATTGAAGAGCTGCATTTTTTTTATTAGAGGGACTGATGGTGAAACCTGGGATATGTTATGCATCTATTATGTAATTAGAACTATCGCCATGCATGCATGTACTGATAGAATAGAAAGAATGAAGAATCATCATATGGTATGTTCCACAGATACAAAACCCTACTTATACAAGAAGATTTCTTCTACCAAGATTAGGTAGAATCATCTTCAGGTGATTGAAGATAGCTCGAATGAATCGAGAGCATATGGCAGAGGAGGACATCAGCTACCATAGAACCTATCATAGCCTGTAGTCCCAACCTCTTAATCACACATGTGCTTAGCAGACAGATTCTGGAGAACAGTACTGGTGGTGGTAGGCAAGTCCAAGTGCTATGGATTTGATGCATTGCTCATCCACAATAAAAGTTTCCCATTTATTCATGTAGTAAGAGCTTAGTGAACTCCACCTCAAGTCTGAAACCCTTTTTGTTTCTTCTTCCAATGATCATGACAAGATTATATCTATCTATCTGTTTTCCCAAGTTGTAGGTCAAGGATGTATCTGCAAAAGGATGAGCAAGAACAAGGGAGACCATGCATGAACAGTAGTGATAAATGATGGCATGTGGAAGGTCCCTGACACTTGCTCCCCTTGGCATCATGTCATCTCACAAGATGTTGATGATGCAATGGAAGACACACCCATGCTTCCATGGCGACGAGACAGTTAAATGCATCATATGACTTGAGGAAGAGTGTGTTGTTTGATTGGGAGACACATCCTTGCTTCCTCTCCATCCACATACGCACGACAGAAAAGATATGGTGGTGCTCCTCCTTTGTTTGCTTGCTTTGTGTGGTGGTGGGATTCCTCTCTCTCGATCGCCTCCTTTGCTTCTGCTTCCAGGAGATGGCAACTCGGGATAGGTGATGAACTCAAAAGTGCAGGAACGGCAATAATGGAGGCGTGCGATGTGCCATTGGACAGAAGATTCAGTGTCCCACTGCAACTACTGTGTGTTGAATGAACAAGATGGAGATTGGAATCCAGGAAGACTGCACTGCACTGCACTGCTGCTGCTGCTGCAACAGATGGGGGAGGTGATCTTTCTTTACACGACAAGATGTCGGACATGATTACCCGCTACAGTTTCTCGGGCTACTTGCAAAGAAAGGAATACTGGAATTATTCTTGGTGTTGATGCAGAAAGCAAAGAGGAGGAACTCCGTACTGCTTGCTGCAAAAAAGATTATACTGGTGGAAGGACCAAGAAGAAGAAGAAGAAGAAGAAGAAGAACACATTGAACTGCCTCTTTCAATCCTTTCGGATCAATAAAGCTGAACAATTCTTTGTGGATCACAGCCTTTTCTTCTATCGATGTCCCAAAGACTTCATCCTCAATCAAACTATACACTAAGCAATTCTGCTTGTCACTACCAGAGCCCAAAACCATGTAGAATTGTACTCCAAACAAAGATCCTTACTGATCAGAGATGGATTTTAACTCATATTATTCAAAGCATAAATTATTGTGACTGGTGAATCACAATCAAATTCACATATCAGATTCATATTACTCTTGGTTGTCTCTGGCTGTAGCAATAAATTTGCAATGACTTGAGATGATGTTGAGCAATAAAACTAGCAAAGCCTAAGATCTCCATGCTGCCAATTCTCTTTCATGCTACCAGCAAGACAGCAGCTTTTTCCAAATAATTAGAAATAAAAAGACATTATTTGAATAAATAGGGGAAATTTGGATCATATCTTCAATTTTCTTCTGAAATTTAAGTAATATGTGTTTGAGACAAATGGAACTGAGTAATATAGCTGGAAATCAACTATACACAAAGCAAAATAATCATCAATATTCCAGCAAACACTCCACATGCTCAAGTCAAAAACTATTACCAATAGTTTGGTCACAACACCACAAACATCCTGACAACCAAATAAGGTTTTACTTCTCCAACAGTCCCATTTATGTCACTAACTCAAAAAAACTTACTCCATCTTAGGGAGATATTAAAAATAGTCATCAATCAGCAAAATGCAAGCATAATGCCCATGATGTCCACAGGCATCTTCATATTAGAAATATCAGGCATAAAGCCAAAACAATGATCAACAGTTTCTAATACACTCATTGTTTAACCAACATAAGGAATGCAAATCCAGTACTCAAAATTGCATAAATCAGTCTACGCGACAATTTTATATCCTGCATCAGCAGAAGCTCCCTCCAATATAAAAGAAAAAGGGACAAATGGCTTCAACTGGCAAGAGAAAAAAGATAAACAGAACTATAAAAAGCATACATTTTATGAAAGGAGAGCATTCTTATATCTTATTGACACAACACTGAGTCTCATATTTTGAGTACCCTCAGAAGACACTGCCTCACATCTGTGGCATGCCATCAAAGCTCCATAGATCCATGCCGTTCATATCTTGAGTGAAATCGCCACTGAGAAGGTTGTTGATCAAGTCGTCTGTGCTCCCATCTGAATAAGGTTGCTGGAAAAACTTCATGTACAGTTCAAAATCAGACAATTCTTTGAAGGCTTTTCCAGAAGCATTTTCATTATTAGGCACAGATTGTTCTACAGTGTTATTCAGTTGTTTTTGTGTACCACCATTTTCCAAGTATGCTGAAGCTTCAACTTCAAAAATTGTTGCAGCAAGAACTGATGAGATATCTAGAGTTTTAGCCTCATTTAGAGAATCATTTTCTGGGCAACCGAATAAATTACTTCCCTGGTCAGAATATAAATGCATCCCCGCTATCACAGTACGTGGAGCAGGTTTTATAACTGGGAATGGACTCAGTTCCTCAGATTGTATAATGGGCTCCACTTCAGTGAAGTCAAAACTAGAGCAGAAATCTTGAAATGGGTCATTCAAGTAATTGAAGCACTTATCAGTTCTGGGCATCTCCATTCTTGGAGTTTCTGGTGCTGTCAGTTTTGTAAGGAACGTCTGGACACGGGGAAATGCCGCATCGGGGAAATTGACCTTCGCTTTTTTGCCGCGGATTTTACGAGCTTCAGCATCATATGCTCTGGCAGCTTCTTCAGCAGTGTTAAAGGTTCCAAGCCAGACACGGACTCCCTTACACGGATCTCTAATTTCAGCTGCCCATTTCCCCCAGGGACGCTGGCGGATTCCCCTATATTTATTCTTTCTGTTCTTTTTAGCAGACTTAGCTGAAGGTTTATCAACCACTGAAGGCCTCGCAGGGACTGGTATATCTGCAGCCAAAGCCAACATCATGAGGATCAAAAGACATCTACCACTGACAAATTGAAAGAGACTCAAATCTGTCTTGATGATTTAAATGAATCTGACTATTCATAAATAGTATAACAATCACAAAACTCGCATTCAAAAGAGCCACATAATATGATAATTATACTATCAATAATAGCTAAGGTACAAAGCATGGTAATGGAGAAACACTTGATTGCTTGCACTCAGAATGATGTTTGTATTTCTACTTGTCCTGCTTAAATTTCTCCTTTACGTTTAGCTAGCTCAAATATCAATTAGAAGATCTAGCTTTCGCATGAACTCTTAGATAACCTTTGCCATCAGGTCTTCTTTTATAAAAGGATGGCATGAGGTTTCTGCCAAGGTGGAGGATTAATAGACACGGCAGCCTTGTCCCTATAAGTAGAGAGAATGTTTTGTTGACTCAAACCTTTGTCACACATTAGTAACCTTACAATAATGCCAGCCCTCGGTTATCAATTCCATCCAAGAAAAATTAGTTTATCTAAAAATGGTGGTTTAGGTCAAGAAGACTCCACCACAACAAGTCATAAGAATTTCATGCCCAACATTCTCTAGAAATGTTTTAATTACATTAGAACATTTCTAGAGAAGTGTGTCCATTGGTGGGTAAAGTAGGATATCTAATTGGTATTACTTTATGCTGGAGGCAAACACCAAGAAACTTCCACAGTTCCACTAGATCAGAGTCATACACAAAGTTGGAAATCACCAGCTTTAGTTAACATGGGCACCGATTAAATGTGATAAACCAGAGTATAGATGTAAAGAAATTCCTGCAAAAATTGCTTAGATAAAAATAATGAATTAGATTGGCCAATAAAATAACAAAAAATTTAGGATGTCCAATTAACTGTTTTAATAAATAAGACTGTATTGCCGAGATGCTTAGTTTAAATTAATTGATGAAAAGGAAAAGATGGGCTCCTTATATGTAGTCGTCATCGATAAATAGTTTTTTTTTTTTCTCTAAAGAACGGTGAACACAGTCGAGGAATGAATTTTCAAATAATTTTATGGCCTGTACACATCATGAAACTTACGACATAAAGATAGATTTTGTTCGTAATTTGTTTCCAACAAATCAGTAGATGTAATAACTTCACGAACGATAAGATGTTTATGTCATATTTTCTGGTAGCATTAGAAACACCAGTTTTCCAATTTGGTGTTACTAATGGATGGAATTCCATTTTAGAGCTTGTGTTACTCTCTTGCAAGAGTAAGGATGTAGTCATTGATCCTCCCTAGATCCAAATTGGCAGGAGGCTTGTGCTTGTATGAGAACCCTCTTTTTAAGTTGGGATTACTCCCATGTTGTACAATAAGTTTAACTTTCATCAAAGTTCATCTCCATTTTACTACACACAACTGTACCTAACTTGTCATTTCACCAATAATAAAAAACACAGACAATTCATTGGTGGGCTAAAGAAACAAACATAGCATGAGAGTAGATGCAATGAAGGTTTATCCTACATAGAAATACCAAGAGAGAAGCAAACTATAGATCCAAGACACAACATAGATTAATCCCATCAACAAAATATTTCTTTTAATACAAAAAAAATGTGACATCCACAATCACTCAAGAAGTCCTGAAAAAATTAATAGTTAGGTAAGAGTAAGTTAGTCTAATGTAAAACTTCGGCCTAGAGTTTTAACTATCACAAAAATGATCACAAACATTTGACTAAAGATAAACAATGACAAAAAGGAAAGCAAAGAATCCCGTGCACAGAGAGATCATGCCTTCCCAGAAGACCATCACCTGCTGAAAATAACAGGGAATACAATAACCAATCACACAAAGATGAACGATAGAGAAGGTATAGAATCGATTGATCTAACAATACATCGATGTGTCTGGAATTTATCAATTGACCAAAATTTTCAGCTAATTGGAAAGAAAGAGGAAGCACTTAAATTTCTATGTTTTAGTGTTTAGCTCGAAATGAAACTACTTTCGCTAAACAAGACAGAAAGGAGGCAGAGGATAAAGGAACTGCATCGTCCTTTTCCCGGTACCTGACAAAGCCATACAACCATCGCATTTCTCAAAAATCGCAAGATGTCAACACATCCAATTATTTTTTTTTATGAAAGTTTCTGCAAATCATATGTTAATTATAAAAAAAAAACCGAACTTTCGCATAGACAAAACCTCAAAAAAAAAAAAAAGGAATTCATTTTCTTTTTCACTCTAACAAAGGTACCTCTCGAAGCGAAAGCGAAGGGCTTGAAGTGGAAGCGGCCATCCTCGTCGTCCTCCTCGAAATGCATGAAATCCGCCTCGAAGTCGTCGTCCGTATTCTCCGAAGCGCGGCGACGGCGACGGCTGCTCCATCTCTTCTCCTTCGGCTTCTCCCCCTCCTTCACTCCATATTCATTCTTCGGGTCCCGCCACTGGTAGTCGGCGGTCAGCCGTCGCCACCTCGGCTCCGCCGGAATGATGTTGGAGATGAACGCACCTCCACACATCTTCGACACTCAGATCCCCACACAACACGCTTTCTGCTTCTCTCGAGAACGCCAAATAGAAGGAAAACCGAATCAAAGAGATCATTTTGCCCAGTGGATAGAGATCGACTGGGGTGATGGACGGGAACAAACGCTCCTAAGGATACGGCTATTACTTAATTAGTTTGACCTTTTTTTGAAAAAAATTTCCGATTTTTATATTTTAAAAAATTTATATTAAAATCCAAAGTCCTTAACGTCTAAGTCCCTAGATTTAAAATTTTATATCAAATTATTTTATAATTATAAAAATAAAATATTTAGTCTTATTTATGCTAATATTATCAATTTTATCGATGTAAATAATATGTGTTTGAATGATATAAAAATAATAGATAAAAAAATAATTTCAATTTAAGCTATATCTTTATCGGTAAAATCGATATCGTTAGAATAAATAGGGTTAAATGTTTCAATTTTATAATTATAAAAATCTCAATATAATTTTTTTTTAAATCTAAAGATCTATATGTTAAAAGGTCTCACAATAGATTTCAATATAAAATTTTTAAATCTAAAAATTAGTATGCTAATTATAGATTATCAGGAGAGCTAATTACATATTATCCTCTATAGTTAGCTACCTTTAGCATTTTGATAATTACAGTTTAAAAAGTTATATTGATATTACTATAGTTACCAAAGTGAAACAATAGCATTTATTCTGATATGATCGATTTTATTAATAAAAACATAAAAATAAAAAGTAAAATGATAATTTTAATACATTTTAGTTAGTAGTTGGGCATTGATGATGGTGAGCGACGTCAGTGGTGGCAGGCGATAATGCTACTAGGAGCCATGAGTGGTTGTTATGAATGAGAAGAGAGACAATAAGAGGTGAGAGTTGCTAGGCAATTTAGGCTATATCGATAAAGATATAGAGTTACCTTCATCTCTTATCGTCACTCTCCTCATCTACAACAGCCTTCTATAGACCCACCTGCACTACCGTTCACCATCATTGACTCTCCACCATCAACTTAATGTTAAAATTAATTTATTATATTTTATGGGGGGAGGGGGAGGGGTGAATTAGTACAAGTATAAATATTCTTTCTAGATGAAATATTTTCGATTAAAACAAGATAGAGAAACTGAAACTTTTTATTCTTAGTAAAATGATTGAGTGAATTAAGAAAAGTTGCTAAGATAATAATCAATCTAAAACAATAAGGAAGGAAAGAATTTATTATGAAAACTTTGCTTTCTAAGAGTTGAGATAAATCGGAAGCTTCAATACAAGAATTATGTAATCAATAAAAGCAAAGAATCACTCACAATTTTTATAGTGGTTTGGCGCCAAAGGCCTACGTTCACTCCCGAGTTCTCCTTATTGTGGCACATCGACGTCCACTACCGATCTTCTTCGGGTGAAGAACAAACTTTTACACTTAAGCTTACAAAAGAGACAAGATTTACAACTCTAACCTCTCTCCCTTACCCATTTTCTTTTTCATACACTTAATACAAGTTTTTCACAAAAAAATTCCCCATAAGTTGTATAGAATGCAAGAATACTTGGAGTACTTATATGCCCCAAGTTGCTTCAGATTTTTAGAGCAAAAAATCAAACATATCCGAAAAATCCGGGTATGGGCGGTTCAACCGCCCGAATACCTGGGTATGGGCGATTCAACCGCCTAGCCTAGGCGGGTCAGCCGCCAGCTGCCCAAAAACCTGGGAGGCGGCATTACACTTGTCGCTCACCAGCGGTTTACCTGTCGGAATTTCCGTAAAAGTTGTTCCCTCCACTTTTCGAATTCCGACTTGAACCTGTTGTTGACCAACCCTTTGGTCAACCAATTGAGCTCAACCTAAGCTCAATCAAACCCCAAGAGTGGACCCGATTTCTTATTAAGTTGATTTGGATTCCTTCCAAATCCAACTCAATTAGGACTAAAACCCTAACTACAACTCAATGAATACAATACTTAATGACCAATTAAGCTTAAATAAGACCTAACTCCCGCCTAATCCGACAGCCTCCGACATTCTTGCGACGAGTCCTATGGTCTTCCGACGATCTCCAAGCGTGGTCCCAACGAGCTTCCCGATTCGATTGGTGATTCTCCTAGCAAACTCCCGGCGAGATCCCACCACATCATCCAAACCCGGCCCGATGCCCAAGCTTGATCTTGGCCCATCATCTGGTTTGTAACTCCATTTCTCTTGTCATAGTTAGTCCAGCACGATGCTAATTACGACTTAATTAAATACAATCATAATTACCAAAATATCTATTACAAGACTATTCTCAACTCCTGACAAGCTTTTCGGCTACCCCCGATAATCTCCGGCGAGTCTCGGTCTTCTTCTAGTGAACTCTCTTGTGCCCTCCTCGCAAGCTCCCGATACTCTCGGCGAGCTCCCAACGCACTCCTAACAAGTTCTCAACCACATCAACTCGATGCATGAACTTGACCTTGGCCAATCATGATTGTAATAATCCTTTTATCGTAATTAATCTTGGATCAATCAACTCTAACACAATATGTTAGATCAATGACTCATCAATTAATTTCATCATCAAAATATGAGATTTAACAATGTCTATAAGTATTTAGGTATTAGAGAAAGAAAAATAAAGACATCAAATAAGATAAAAATCTAAACTATTTTTTTAAAAAAAACATACTATTATTTATTAAATATTTTATCTATCTATGATATGTGACATTGATTAACTTATGGTTGATATTAAATAAATTTTATTTTATTTTCTAATTTCAGATTAATGTCCAACCCTTCCGATTATTAAATATAAAAAATTGTTAAGAGTCATGATTTTTTTTATAAATATATATCAAAATATCTTAAAATATAAAAATTTAATAGAAAATTCCTTCGACATTAATCTGAGCCACTATATAAAAGAGATTGTAAGATAGAGTCTAGAACAACTGACAAAGAAAATATTCCTTATATGTAATTATTTTATATATTTAAGAACTAAGTTTTTAGCTATGAACATAGGCATAATATTATTGAACTATTGAATTTTACGTCGACTATTTTAAATTTATTATATCATTAAAAAATTTAAAATTTATTTTAATATCGAACTCACCTTAACGCATTACTATCTTATCGGAATATATTATTATCAGACTAAATATTATTTAGCTTACATAAGGACTACGGAACATATCTTCACTAATGGGAAGTACCACAGCTTCACCAGAAATCGAGTCAAAAGCAGCCTTTCTGGTCATAGTGTTCATCACAGTGTTATTTTACTGAGATAAATCAGAGAATTATTGTTCTTCCCTTTTTTTTTTTTCATTTCTTCTTAACACTTTTAACAGCTCGTTCTCATGATTAAGGACCCCGAGATCAAGACAAAGCTGCCAATTGTGGGCAGAGAATTAGAGAACAAAGGAGTTCCAAGCAGGCAAGTGGGATCATACTTTTGTAGCATGCTCAGCAGGATTCCACCTTGCTCAAGTGCTCAACCATGGGGACTCACTCCTTTGACACCCTCACAAAGGCAAAAGATGCCCCAGGGTAAGTTTTCCTAAAGGAGGAGAACAAGGAGAAGCTAAAGAACAAAGTAGGGCCGCAGCTACACAGAGAAGCATGTTGCTTCGGAAGAGATGAGTACAGCTGACATGCATGCAATTACTAGACCTGCGTTAAATGGTAGGGATGGGCCTTCGGATGATAAAAGATTTCTCATTGTTGGGGGGAGGAGCCTCAGTTGTTCTAAGCAAAGCTTCACCTAACCTCACCATCAACCATGATGCCTATCGATCTTTGGACATCAAAATATGGCCACAGGCTCTACTTCCACCACAGATGGGTGGCAGCTGCTTCTTCTTCAGAAACATGGACGCATCTTTGTCCTCTTAAAAGTTGGATGGAAGCACATATCTACAACAGCCCGATTTCAATCATCATCTTGTGATTCTACAAGCTGAAATAAGAACCCAAAAATCTCTACAACTCATCATGTTGGCTATATTTTTACAACGCGAGATCAGTCCATTGTTATCAGTCCCCCTTGAGTTGGCTTTAGAAACATGCTACAAAGTTTGTGTGTGTGTGTGAGAGAGAGAGAGAGAGAGAGAGAGAGAGAGAGGGCTGAGGTTATCTTCAATGGAATAGCAAGTACCAACTTCTTTGTTGATATATATACGGATGAAGACATGCAACAGTTCGAGCGACACAAGAAAGAACAGTAAAGTTCACCGATGGACATAGATTATTAGAGCGCCAAAAGAAGATGAACAGTACGTTACAAGATCCCGAGAGAAGCTATCAGATCTGTTGTTAGATGAACCTCCTAAGAGTTCCTGCAGCTGCTTGGTAGCTTTTCATGACCAATCCTACACCAACACCAATCCCCAAACACATAGCCAGCCCCAGTCCCATTCCTACCCTCACTCCTGCACTGAACCATGACAGCTCTCCCAGTTCATCCTCCCCACCATTCTTATTGTAACCACTACTGGCCCCATCACAGCTTTGTTCTTCCCTGATCCCTTGCTTCGGTTCCTTCAACAAAGACCCCCAAAAAAACAAAAACAAAAAAAGTCCTCAGATAAATGAATTCTGAGTGGAATACGTGCTCCCGAATTCTGATATTAATGAATACCGAGCGCTGAGGCACAAATGCAAGATGACAATAATTTGCTACTTGATGATGTAAGATTAATCTTTTCCTCATGAAAACCCGAACAAAACTTACCTCAGAATCATCTGTGACCACTTCATCATCACATGCAGGGATGCAGCCCTTCCATGTCTTCCTCATCTCCACCACCCTATTCAGCACGACTGCCCTCCCCATGCTCCGCCCCACAAAGTAAACATCCACCACAGTCCCATCCACCCCCGTCTCCTGGCCGCCTCCGCCTCCGCCGCCCTCTCTGCCATGCACAACCCACCTCCCATCTCCCTTCCTTCCGACCACCCCCACCATCAAAGCGCTGCACGCCTCCCGGACCCTGATCTCAAACCCGAGGCAGCTGCCGGAGAACCTGATGCAGTCGGTGTTCACGTAGACCGACTCGCCCATCGCTCCGTCGACCCTGTTCCTCTTCAGAACCACTGGCACGGCCGCCATTCCGTTCACCCTCAGCGAGTGATCGTCATCCTCTCCGGCAGAGAACGTCATCGTTATGGTGCTCTGCATGGGGGTGGAGGTGATGATCCTCACGTATGTAACCTTGATCTCGATGGCATCGTTGGGGGTGTGCGTGCAGGTGTGCCGACGGGTGAAGGCTTTAGAACTGAGACTGAAAGGGCGGGGGATCAAAGTCTCTGCTTTCACAGCCATAGCTCGTGGAAGAGGAGACGAGACTCGTAATCAATCTTACATGTAAACGAGGAGCCTCTGAGTTGGAATCCAAACCATGGCGGTCGCGGTTTACGACAGAGGGCGTTCCTTCGGGTAATCCCAACTCGCTGCTTGGGTGGCTGCGTCGCTTCCGTCACACGTGCAAGTATTGGAGACGCGTGCCCTTAGGTGGCCTGTTGTGGCACGTGCGATTAGGAACGCGGACACCACCCCCACGCGCGAAGTCACACCCCGCGGCCATCGTCTCGCACCGTCAAACATTCACGTGCCGACCACGTGGGCCCGACGACACCTACGCGCATGCCCGGCGCGTGGCACGCGGTGCTCACCTGTAATCTGCGGTGGGCCCAAGAAGATTATGTCGATATGAAAAGCTCAGCTTTCTTTGGGCCTCCAAAATGATAATAAAAATTAAGAAATGAAAGAGTAGAAGATATTATATGTTTGATGAGTTGCCAACAACTCAACTTAGTAGATTTCTTTAAGCTTCTAAATTATATTTTCATTGAAGCTTGATTTTTTTTTGTTTTTTTTATTAAAAAACCTAATATGGTATCAGAGTCTTAAGCAGAAAGAAGCTCTCGAATGAATCAGAAATGAAAACTAATAGATAACAGGTTAGCTGTCGAATATGAAAGATGATCCAGAAGAAGGTGAAAGAAAGATGATTAATGATGTCTGCAAATAAAAAAGGGAAATGAATGCATAATTTGACGTCCACTATTCATTTCTATGGCCTTTTCCTTCCTCAAAAAAAAAAAAAGGATGCCTCTCCTCCTCTAAAAAAACAAGGGGAAGAAAAGAAGAGGATCCATAGCAGCTTCTGTAAAGCTTCCATAGGGTCGGTCATACAAGTGCTTAGGCTACTCCAGGTATCCTACTGTTTCGATCTGGTTCAGGTATCCTAGCGCTGGCTCGAAGACGATGTTGAGGCGCCCGCAGTCGCGCCCTCGCTGCCATCTCAAATTCTCTTCGTTCCTCTTGCAGAATCTGGCGAGAACGGCATTCTTTGCTGCAGAATCCCAGGTCTCCCCTGCATCATCATCATCATCAGCTCGTGTCGTCAGTCTTGTAGGCGATATTACAAGCATTGTAATTTTAAGAAGAAGAAGAAGAAGAAGAATAGAAAGAGGTAATGGATTCTAGATCATTATATGTGAAAACAAAACTCTCCTTAGCTTCAAATCAAAAGGTGTTCGTGGATAAGATTGTTAAAGAAGCGAGACACACACACACACACACAAAAGAAATCATTCTGGAGAGAGATTTTTCTTTCAGCAGCAAAAATCATGTCATGAATTAGAGTCTGGAAGAGTGAAACCTCCTCCTAAATTACCTGCAAAGGCTAAAAACAAAAAAAAAGGGTACAAGGAGATGAGGGAGAGAGTACCTGTACATGTAAACATCCTTGGAGGGGCTGAGCTCCCTCTTGCACAGGAAGCATGACTTTAGGAACCCTAAACCACCCTTGGAAAGACTGCAACTCGATTTTGTCACAACATTTGATCCTTGCTCTTTGTGGTGTATGAGGATTCGAAGGCCTTCGATGCCCTCCGATGCCGGTCTCATGTGCTTGGGTTCTCTGATGCTCACAACAGTCTTGGTGATCTCAACACCATCCTCCCCTAGATGAAAGATACTCCCCTTGTTTCTTGACAGCATCTCGAGAAGAAGAAGAAGAAGAAGAAGGAGAGAGAGAGAGATGGTGATGATGATGATGACAACGAGGGGTTTGAAGCCTTGGTAGGGACTCGAAGAGCATGGGGAGCATGATGTACATATATATAAAAGCACTTGATGCGTCTGGAAAAGAATTCATCACCTCTTTCACATGCTAGAATTGGAGCTTTATATGATACTTTGAGGTGGAGCTTTGTTTCTTTTACTTTTTTTTCCCCCTAAAATATTGCGCATGAATTAGCATATCTTTGATGCAGGAATAAACTAATGATGCAAAAGACTGACCAACCAACATGTGCCTCACGCACTAATTACTTACTTAGGTGGGATGTTCTACTACTACTACTAATAATAATAATAATAATAATACTGGTTTTGTTTCTTTCAACCAAGGGAGGAACGCAGAAAGCATAGGTTTGAGAGTGCAGTGGTATTGGAGCCAACTATTTATATGCATAATTAGAAGAATTCAATACCAACACCAACACCTTTAGGGGAGTAAGTTCGTCCCTGCATAGCTGACACAAATCCCTTTGCTGCTTGCTGCTCTCAGTTCTCAAGGACGACTCCTCGTCGTCCTCCTCCTCCTCTGAACGCCAGCGAACCCATCGTCCCCAAGCGTGGAACACGTTGTCTGGGATGTGGGCAGCAACTCCAGCTTTTCCGACGTCATCGACATGCATATGTTCTTGTGGTCACACATTAGTATGACTTGATTCATCAGTGTCAGCAGTAAAACAAATCAGCTGGAGATCTCTTTTAGGTATCCTGTCGATCCATGTGTTGTTCCTGCCTCAACTTGTGATTTGACTTCCTGTAGGGTAGGCATCAGGATGTTGAGTTAATGTGTTTGATATCTGTGAATCCGCATCAGTGTCCCTCGAGTTGCTGTCAAATGAATGGATAATTGTGGTTGGTCGTCAGAGATGAGCTCATCAGCCTGTTGATCTCAAAGGATATCTGCAACCATTGTAAATTGAACTGATGTGGTGTTTTGTTATAATGATTAATTTCCATCCCACATTGTCTTGCGATTAAGTTGCTTCTTTTTTTTTTTTTGGTGCTAATGCATCTCTCTTCGGATAGTTCAAATATCATAGGAGATACAGACTGATGGATTTTTTAGAATTTTATAAACATCATTGTCTTGCAGATTTTTTTTTTCTCTATATTCAGATGATATATAAAGTTAAGCAAAACAATCTCCTGATGTTGTCTTTTTTTAAAAAAAAGAAA
The DNA here is from genome assembly GCA_029747655.1 of Ensete ventricosum. NCBI lineage: Eukaryota > Viridiplantae > Streptophyta > Magnoliopsida > Zingiberales > Musaceae > Ensete > Ensete ventricosum. The sequence goes on along the minus strand of JAQQAF010000006.1, from coordinate 56,977,373 downwards.
AGTATATGTATTAAACACTAACACTCATAATATTTCTAATATTGTAATCATCTGACATTAAAAAAAAAGATAAGACAGACTCTCAAAATTCAATCAAATATATGAATGAATGAATTCACCCCTATCAGCTCTACAATTAATTATTATGTTTTTTGAAAATTGATAGGGATAATAGTGGTTTCCTTTCTAAACCGGACGACGTGGCAAAAGACAAACCGATGTAGAAGGACAGGGCCGACTGACTAAGCTCTCAAACCCGTCCTCTGACACACACGCGCAACATGTCACAAACGAGCGGATAAATCCAAGATTTGGTAGCATCGGACGTCACGCAGTCGCCATCAGATCTCATGAGAACCTGAGGAAACTACACGACAGCAGAGCAAAAGCAACCGATAGCATGAACAGTCATCGATGGTGCCTACAACATTAAACAGGTTGGCAGAGAACGTCAGAAGTATGATGAGGTTGAGACATGACCAGTCGACGACATACATGTATAAAAGGGGTACCCCAGGGACAGCTCAGGGGGGCTCTTTCTCTACTTCGATCCTAAAAGAAGAAGCTTCGGCGTCTGAGAGGAAGACACCAGACTTCACCCTTCGACATAATGCTAACTTAATCGTTAGAGGGACCTCCCCGGGGACCCACCATCCGAGCGAAGGTCTTTCCTTGCAGGAACAGCTCCACAAGATCGGGAGAAAGATTCGCACCGAAGTGACAACCCGAGCCGAGTATCCGCATGCGTTATCGTCGGACTACACTACGTTGGGCCCCTCTTACACTCGTGGCTCGAACCTCGTTGTGCTGACTTCTCGAACACGACGAAAAACCCAGAATAGAAATAAACAGAATGTCTAGGAATTCACAAAACATCATCTTGCGTTTTGTATTCTACAGATGTATTGAACCTTTCATTATTACATACATCAACAAAACATGCTTGTGAGCCAACTAGAAAACAATAACGATTAGTCGGGCATTTAGCACCGAGGAAGAATCCATCTTTTAATGGTCAAATTAAACTTTTCTTAGAACACTCCTTGGATATATATACATATATATTAGGTTCTAAGCTTACCATATTAATTAGAACAAGTGATCATCGTACACAAGCATTCTCATTCTTTTGGAGATTCAAAGATCACATGACACTGTTTCGTGGTTTTTGCTGTTAGTATATTTCTAAGTGCTCAGATGACTCGAGATATTTTTTTCAGCTTTACTAGAAGGATGATGTCCATGTCAACGCATGATTTCAGTAATCTGGAGGAAAAAGATGGCGTCGACTATGTTTTCCACAGTGCAGTTCTCCGTTTAAATGAATGCTTCTTGAACAAGGTGTTGCAAAGTGCTCGCAACACTCCCAAGTATCAATCAAGAAATTGCTGCGCTCCTCTTTACTTCTTTGTAGCTAATATTTAGCGACTGCTGGTTTGTGAAGGTAGCAGCTATAATACCTATCGATTCTTTTCTGTTTACTGTTGTTTGGTTTTCTCTATTTTTTCGCTTGTCAGCAGAAACCATTGTGTGTGTTTTTTATTTTTATATATACAGGAAACTAAAAAATCCATATACATGCATTCATCCTTTATCCTCAAAAATATTTCTTTTTGATGTCTCTATCCTTCCTCAAAAAAAAAAAAAAAAGTACAAATCCTCACGGTTCTCGGCTCCTGTAACAGTGAGGACAAATATTTCTTCATCATGAATCAACGATGAAGACCGAGCTGACCACTTATCATTGTCGATTTGGATCACGTAAACACACTCCCAACCTGCTGTTTTATACGGCACAAGACATCTATTGTTTTGAATGATCTATGCGATATGAACTCTGACAAAATCTAGTAGGAGCTAAGCAGTCAACTTAAGGACACACCAATATTGTACTTAATATGAAGCTCTTGAACAGCTTTCTGCAGCGGGTTGAGCACAAGCAGTCACTAGTTCTTGATAAGTACAACAAGGCGTATTTGTTTTAATCTCAATCTTTTTGTTTATTTCCCTCGCTTCAATTTGGTTTGTTTCTTTACAATAACAACATGTTCTAATATCCGAGTTCCACAAAATAATAATAATAATTTTTTTAATTAACTTACAAAATATTTTTAATTTTTATTTATGATTTCTATTGATTATTTTATCCGATTTTACGTATCTCTTTTTCATATTACATCTTTTAATTACTATATTTATAGTATATCTATACCATGTTAAATTATTCTCCATGCTCACGGAGACATGAATATAAATATTTTTTAGATTCTGTTAGTTATCGATATTTTAGATCTATAAAGAAAGCATTATGAGTTTAGACAATACTATTTTATTTTTTTCTAGGTTTAACTATATTGTTTTATAATTTTATTTTGTTTAAATTTAGACGCACTTGATGATGGTATGAAACTTCTACCATTCCACCATACCTTTATCTACATAGTTTGGGACTCCATAACTTTTTAATATTTTCACCAATCTCGTCGTTTGTTAGATAACGTAGGTAATTTTATTAATTTAATTTTTTTTATTATCTAATCATCAAATCAACTATTAAAATTGGTTATGAAGATTTCTTTCCATAACTCAAGTTAATTTTTTCACCAAGTCAAATAATATCATCATAAAATAAAATAATTAAGTAGGTCTATTGTATGTGACAATAAGTTCATTCATTGCTGATGTTTTTTTTTCTAAAAAAAACTTATTAATTATCCTTGATATAGCCCCCCTGTTGATAGGAAATTTATTGGAAGAAAACTTCAAACATCCCTCTCAATATAGTTTGAACTCAATAAATAATATTTTCATTAATATCTTCATCTTATAAAATAATCATGCTTGAATATTTATTTAATTTAACTATCTCCTCATATATACTATTAACATTATTAAGATTAGTTTTACTTAACTAAATTTTTTTTGAAGATTTCTTTCCATAAATCAAGTTTATGATTAACTTTACTTAAACTTTCATCCAAAAAAAAAAAAACTTACTGCTGATCCTTAATATAGAGAAATTTTTTGAAAGCAAACCTTGTTATTTCTCCTTCAATCAGCATGAATCTCCTCAAAGAGATGGTTTCAAGTAAACGTACGCCTTTCCTAAAAAATTTATAAAACAAGTAAGAATAATTCGATACATTATCTTACTTTTATTAATATTTTCTTAGACCTTCACACTACTAATTTTACCAGTCTCAAGCATTCATAGATGCTCATAATTAAGATAATTTTATCTCATTTTATTTTCCTTGGAATCTAAAACTATATATATATATATATATAATGTTGAAGATTAATATTTGATCCTAGTAGCTTACTTGTTACAAGCTAGACTAGTTTGATATCTTCAAAAATTTATTAGATGAGATTTTGAAAAAAAATTTCTTAAGCGGATCGGATAGATATACAAGATAAATAAAAATAATAAAAAAATTATTTATTTTTCAAGAATCTCCCATGTTCTTAATATAAATAATTAGAATTTTCCTAATATGATGCCAATTTTTTTTTATATTTTTTTCTGGTAAGCTCTCATGCTCATTATAGTGAATCAACATCAGGCGGATCAATAATATCATCTATTAAATTTAACGTGACTAAATAATAATTTTCTTGGTGTGATTTCTGAGCTACACCAAAGTGGAAGTATGGCTTTCTCGTAATTACCATGCGGTGCAAATTAACGCCGTCTGCCTCGACACCGAACTCCAATCCCCGTCCGTCCGTTTCATCCCATGTTGTTATTTGGCAACTGCTTTTCCACACCCTTTTCGGTTACCTCGTTACCTACCTACCTCGGAATCACGACGAGGCGACGGCTCCAAAAAGTGGGTCCCAAGCAGGTATCTGCCTCGCATCCAATGAGAAAGCGGCGAGAGGATAGCGAGCAACTCGGTGAGCGAGTGGGGAAAAGCGCTGCGAGACGAACCCCCCCCCCCCCGCCCCCAAACATTTATCCTCACGTGCGTGACGGCTGTAGAAATCGCCTGGGTCTTCGATCGGGCTTCAAAGCGGCGGTGGGCGAACGACCAGAAAAGGAAACAGAGAACACCTAATCGGGGGTTAAAGAAAATTCTAATTCCAGACTTCCTCGGAGCGTTGTTCCTGAGGAGATCGGATCGATCGATCGATCGAGGAGGTAGGGAGGGAGCCCGGGTTCGCATTAATTGATTGGACTCCAAAGGGAGGAATTAGTATCCGGTCGAGGGGCTCCGATTCCGAAGCTGCTCGATTCCTCCCCGTTCGCTCGAATTCGTCCCGCTCCGCAGATCTTGGATCGGTAGTCGGCGGTTTTTGATCAAGCAGACCTTTGGGGCGTCCTGCTTTCCCCCTTTTATCGCCGCTGCTCCCCGAGTTCGTCCAGCTGCTGCTGCCCCGCGGCAACCGACGGCCGGTGATCGCCGTCGCCTCCTGAGGCTCCTTGCTCCTGCTCCCTCGTAGGTCAGTTGGGTTTGATTGTTCGTATTAGTTTGTTGATTGAGCATCATTTCGATCGATGCTGGGCTAGCTAGGGTTTGGGCCAGCGACACATGATTGTGTAGTTTTATGTCTCTTTGCTGTCTTATTTTGACGGAGAAAAGAGATCTTTTGACAAGCCCAGAGATTTTCTGTGATCTTGCATCGTCCGGAAACCTGTGATATCTGTCTTGCTTGCTGCATATGCGGTCTGGTCCTCGCGGCAGACAGCCAATGCCGTCGGGATTCAATTCTTAAATTAGGGCTTGTTCATTTGTAATTGCTGTTGGTCTTGGTGTCAAAAACTCATTCCCTTGTGTTGCTGTTGCTTGTAAAGTTAGAGGGGATTATGATCGTAATCCTTGTGTTGGCGTGAGCTCTGACTGCGCCAAAGACGCTTCAAAACTAGAAAGGCCTGTGGTGTTTATTATTTAGTCGATTTATTGCTTTTTTTTTTTTTGGGTTGCGTGTATGTTTTTGAAGCAAAACAACTTGCCTGTTAGCTTCCTTTCACTTTGTTTAGTGCATCATCTATGCTGAAATTGGTCATCGTGCAGATCAGTTATCAGGAGCTTGATGGCCTGAGCAAAAATGTCTCTGGCAGCCTTTTTTTGTTCTCCAACATTGGGAATGTTGCATCTTCAGCTAAAAGCCCGTGCTCTTTCGTCCTGTTTAATGGTTGTGTTATGATTGGAACTTGGGTGTTGACATCCCAAAAGGGAGGAAAATGAATGCTCATGCTCATTTGACTGGTCAAATCTCCAGTCAGATGTCTACCCAAGCGAGCACACAAGTGTCAGGTCCTTCCCAGCAGATTGGAAGTTTTATGGCATCCCAGATGCAGGGTCTTGGACCGGGACCCATGGATTCTGAACTTCAGAATGGTCGTGCTACCATGCGGCAGAAAATGTGAGTATTCACTTTGCAACTTAATTATTCTAAGTTCTCTCTGTCAACTTTGACCGTGCATGCTCAGTCATGGTCATCCAATTGTGTTGGTGACTCAAGGTGATGGATGAAACCAAGACTAATTAATTTTTCGGCGATGGACTTAGAAGAAAGCACTGACTATTATTCCTCAATGCCTTATTGTGATATTAGTTTATATTTCTTAAGCAGTGACATTCTCACTTACGACCAGCCAGTCTTAGATCAGCTGCTGGTATCCCTTGCCTTGGTTCAAGGTCTTGGGTATTTAAGAACCCATATATGCAATGCTTATCCTGCTATATGCATGTTTTATCTGCTTCAATCCAAGTTTAACATGTTGTGTCTGCTGCAGTAATCTGCTCATCCGCTGTTATCAACTTCCATCCAAGATTAGAAGCCAATATGGCAAGGTGGCAAGTTGCTAAAACAGGGCCATCGAAAGTAAAATGCTGCCGTTATATTGTAATTAGTGTGGGAATCTCCATGTTGCTCTATATCAATTCAGCATTTTATCTTACCTTTTTATCACCCTCATGATCTTATGAAACTGCTGAATCGTGTGTGTGAGCAACATCTTTGGGATCTCAGCCACTGAAAAAAAGGGAAAAAGTAAAGAAAAATGAGGGGTTGGGTGTTTTTTTGTGAGGGGAGGGGAGGGGGGTCGCAAACTGGTACTTTTTTGGTGTCTTACCTAGGTAATTGGTATTAAGTTGGAAGTCTGCTAGTTACCAGACCTGTACATTGTCATGATCTTCTAGCGTTAACATATGTGCTATAACACTGTAAGATAAATCTCGTTGCCCAGTTGACTTTGTTTCTTGTTCATGCCAATTCCATAATACATTCAGATGATAGGATTTTATTATTCATGAGTAGGCATCTGTCTCTTTACATGTTGAATGGCACCATATATTTGTTGCTACATCATCCTCACCAAAATCCAAGTAATAATTTGCATGTCATGAACTTTGTAGCAATAAATATTTCTATATTTAATTATAACAAGACACCGACTTTAGAATCTTATTACTGACTTTTGTAGTTTTTTTTGGTTTCTTGTGATATTTCATTATTATTGATTTATCGTCGATGGTTAATACAAGAGTCATGTCACTCGAGACGGAAGCTTCATTTCCATGAATGTTATGCTAATTAGTGTAGGAACCACTTTTCACAAATTGTGCAGACAAGGATGCTATTGATATCCTTTCATAATCAACACTTTGCATGCATGCATGCATGGATTTGGCTTTGTCTCTCTTGTGAATGTATGCCTTTGTTTGTTTCTCTTTTGTAACTTTTAATTTTAAGGACTCCTATTGGATATGTACTTCCAATTGATGAGATGACATCCCAATTGTACCTTTTGAAATATAGAATTTCACCAGTAGGACAAAACAATGAATATTTTTTCTGCTTGTACATTTTATCCTGGTACACCTTTGTTTCTAAAATCTTCACTTTTCTGTAAAAGTGGTAGTTGTGCATTATGTGACTGTCCGTACCTTACAGTCTGTGATATGTACTTTAAGTGGTATTGGTCCTTATGTTGGTAATATTTACATCTAAGTGAAGTCACTAGGGAATAGATTATCATGAAACACAGAAAACCAGTTCTCTATAAGATAACCTGGCATCATATTCTAGTGTATTAATGGCACTAAGGATACTTCCTAAGAGTTGTAGGCTTCATTCACTTTGTAAGCTGAAAATGTATGTCCATATTTTCTGTATTTTCTCTTTCGTCAGTATTGGAAATATGTAACATTTTCGAAGCATTAACATTTGTGCTTCTTGATTTGTTATGAAAATTTTAATTGCTTGGATGTTTCAGCTACAATATTCTTCAAAGAAAAAATCAAGTGTATTCTGAAGAGTGGGTACGTAGAGTACCAGAGCTTGTTAGGCGTTTGGAAGATCGCATTTTCAGGGAAGCTGCTACAAGGGTAACTACTTTGTACCAATGTTTCTTTTCATTTATGTGAGAACTTTTTTATTCAAATGTTTCATCCTATATCTTATTTCGATTTAAGTCCAGGGAATTATAGTTTGCTTAAAGTGCTACTGTGAAATCTTCAATTCTGGAGTTATCATTATGATAAAACACAGTTTTTTGATATAATCAGCTGTTTCTATTCCTCCACTGAAGTTTTCACAGTCCATCTAATGCATATGTGTTCCTGTGATCAGGAAGTTTATTTGAATTTAGCTTTGGATCCAGTTGACCATCGTTTGTGCTCCATAATAAAGAATGTTCTCAACAATAGTCGACCCTTGTCACATCATATTACATCTTCCTCTGCTGTTAGTACAATGATTCCAACTCCTGGTATATCAAATAATGGCAGCATCAATACTGCAGTTTCAGTTCAACTAGAGAACCCTACAATTACTGCCAGGAATACTGCTGTTGCACCTCAAACTAAAGCAAACATGGCAAACTTACTATCAACTGCAAATGGTCCACCTGATGCAGGAAACAATACCTCCCTCAGTGCCTCAGATGGTAAATTTTGGGTATAGTTAGTCTTTGTTTAATGTTTAAGGTTTACTGCTGTGGATTGATTGTATGTTTGTTGTACGAACAGTTTGTAATGGTTACCAGCACCAGTCGGCCAATTTTGGTCTTGGTTCTGGTGGAAGTAATATAATGTCCTCAGTGGCTTCAACCAGCATACCGAGACAATTTAGTCAGATGATACCAACTCCTGGTTTTAATAGTCAACAAGCAGCGTCTGCAAATTCTGAGTGTTCAAATGGAACTGGATTTTCTAGCACTGAGACTCCTGGGGCTCCACAATCACTCCAACAAAAGAAATATGCTGTGAGTCAAAACAGCCATATATTCAATAGTCTTGGTGCTCAAATTAATGCTGGAATGAGGTCCAATGTTCTGCACAAGGGTTCCCCTTATGGGTTCTCACATGCACTTGCAAATGGTGCATTGGGATTAATTGGAAACACCATGCAACTAAGTGGGCCTGCAGCATCTGAGGGTGTCCTGACTCCGAATCCTTATACTAGTTCTCCAAAGCCTTTGCAGCAACATCATCAACCAAGGATGCCAAGTAATCTTTCCTGCTTGAAGCATAAATTAAGATGTTCATGAATATTTGCTTCTCTAATTTTCTGTTCATGTAGTTGATTCCATTTCACAGATGGTGTTTTTAAGTGTAATATCTTTGTTCCTTGATTCATACTAATTCACCTTGTCTATCATTAATTTCTAAGTTTGCTATTTGTAACAAACTTAGAGGATTTAACTTTGTTTTTCTACAGCATCATTGTCACAGCAAATATTACCTGTGGTTGATGATGGTAATACAGTGAGAACTACTGATATAACACATTCTGAGACCTTTCATGGACCTGATTCATCCAGCTTATCTGCTATGAATAACATGAATTCTGTTAATTTGCATCACAAGTTAAGAGCAAATGCAGGGTTGCTAAACTACAATGCAAATTTACAGTCAACACAACTTCCTCTGAATATGAGACCTCAGTTGCTTGATCATTCAGAGAAAATGAATTACCAGTCATCACAGTCTACGAGGGAACAGCTACTGCAATCACAACAGCACATGCAGCAATCGACACAGCAGCCTAATCAAACTTATGCACAGTTTGTTCAGAATCAGCATCTGCTGCCACAGAGGCAGCAGCAAAACCAACAAATTGCACTAATGAATGATTCTTTGAGACATTCTTCAGTGACTTCACATTTTGGTGAGCAGCTAATTCCTTCTCATTCTAATGTAACTTGTTCTGAGCCTTTGATTCAGTCAGCAGCTCAGCATGTCCAACCTCCAGAGTTACAGACTCAATGCCAGCAGAACGCTTCTGCTGAAGGTCATGCTAAAAGTGCTCAATTTCTTGGCCATTTGCCCAGCCCTCGAGATTTTCATATCTCAGTTTCAGAGGGTTCACTGCAATTGTTGCATCCGCACCTGCAGTCTGATGGATTTTCGGAGAACATTGGTCACATATCAAGTGAATTGCAAGCAGACGAACTCCTGCAGTTTCAATGGCATCCTCAGCCACTAAAGCAAGCACAGATGCCAGGAAAACAATCATGCCAACAACTCCAGGAAGAGCTTAACCAAAAAATAGCAGGGCAAGATGACACTCAGCAACCTAATCGTTCTGCTAGAGAAGTAGATTCTGGACGTGAAGACTCTATAAAGCAACAAGACTATTTGAAACAAATAAGGTGGCTGTTGTTTCTGCATCATGCCCGCAGGTGTCCATCAAGAAAGGGACTATGTAGAGAATCTAACTGCTTGAAAGCTCAGGAGTTAGTTATGCATATGGATGTCTGCAACACTGAGCAATGTAGGTTTCCACGCTGTTCCCAATCTAGGAAACTTGTCAGGCATATCCGTAATTGCAAAGTGTCTGACTGTCCAGTGTGCATTCCAGTACGTGATCATATAGCAGCAAATTATAAGGCACATACTCATGCTTTGTCAGACACTAGTGTGGTTACTGAAATAAAAATAGATTCTGATGGAATGAGAACACATACACTTCCTACTGAAGATTCTGGGGACAGGCAGCCTGCATCCAAGCGAATGAAGGTTCAACAGATATCTCCTTTTCTTCCTAAGGTTGAAGCTTCTGTAGTCTGTCTGCCTTCAGGGAACCAGCACTGTGATTTCCAGGAGACAGAGGCTCTGGAATGCAAACAAACAACTGTGATGATATCTGCTAATTCTGAAGTTGTTTTGAAGATGGATAAACCTACTGGCTCTGGTCATGAACAAGTACCAGTTTTTGGCAGTGATATCAGTGAAAATAAGAACTTGCCAACCTGTGAAAAAGATCCCAATGTTTCCAATTCTGTCAACTCTCATGTTAAACAAGAAAATATGGTGGTTGATAAAATGCTGGATCAGTCTACTGTAGAATCTAAGCAAGATCCAGGTAACCAAACAACAGATCAAATGACTGGAAATAAATATGGGAAGCCAAAGATAAAAGGTGTTTCGTTGATTGAACTGTTCACTCCAGAACAGATTAAGGAGCATATAATGGGTTTGAGGCAATGGGTTGGTCAGGTTAGGTTCTTGACATGCTTAAGATATATATTTTTTTTTTTGTGTTCTTCAAATTTTAACTGAGGCTTTTGAAATTATCAAACCTACAAAGCATGTCTATTATATTCCCTTATTTTTTTGGTTCCCTTATGGTAGTGACAAGCTTATGCTCTCTATTATTCTAACTGATTATTGATCTAGATAACTATTCATCCTTTTTTCTTCACTTTATTGTTACTAACCTTATTTTAGTTAACAAGGTTATATCTTTCTGATGTGCCAGCCTTACCACTATGTGGTGCTTTAATAAGGAGCTGCTGTATCTTTGTAATTGCTACTGAAATGCCTTAGATCTTCTCAACATTCTGTTCACAATTCCTGGGCTAACAGGGTTTTGATGTGTGTGATATGGTTCACTATCTTAAATAACCATTTAATTGTCAGTTCAGAAATTGAAGATGTTGGGCTTACATAAAAAAATCCGGCCTAGAAGTTCTCTTCCCTGGCCCGGGGAGCCTCAATGTATACAGTCTTACTTTTGCAAGTAGAGAGGTTCATTGCTTGAATCTTGGACACCCAATGTCTTAGTTTTTCATCAAAGTTACTAATATATGATATAATTTATGTTTTCACTAGTCAATCTTTAGATGTGTTTTCTTGTTGGCTTGTAAGTGCGTCTTGAGTGCTTTAAAGATCTTTCATGGCAACTCCATCAAACATCATCTGACATTCAGTTTTCTGAGGTTCGTTAAAGATTTTTTCCTGAAGTATCTTGTATACGTTGGATTTGTTGTCAAAAGGTGAATGGTTAATTTTGGAACCACTGACTAATAATTTTAAACACGTACTTTTTACTTTGAGGCACTAGCATTCTCCCACTCCTTTATTATCTTGGCAAATTCCATCACTTTTGGATCATTTGTTGCACAAGCCAATGCCAACTTATTACAGTGCAAATGCTTGAACTGTGGTTGGACAAAGCTCACAATTCTCATCTTTGATAGATGCAGATGTTTTATATGAAGCAAGGATTTTAGTTTTATGACATGGGGATTTGCCAATACCATTCTGGAACAATATAATTCTGAAATTGACACAGGCCAATTGACCCAGGCATGTGTCCAAACTAATACCTTTATAGCAGTGCTATCAAAGGTATTAGGAGCTAAAAAGTGTTAATATCTTAAATTGCGTGAGGCCCTAGGTGCTCACCTAAGCAAAGCAAGATACTTGCCAATATAAACATTATAGAGAATATAATTAAGGATTAAAAATTAACATTAATACAATTCGTAAATTGTTATTAATAAGAATTAACACTATTATTAACAGAACTAACACTCCGGGCGGGTGGTGGAGAGTAGGAGAGGGGGCTGAGGGCAGGGGAATGGGTCGGAAAGTGGGGGAAGGCCAGCTGCAGTGGTTGAGGGCTGAGAGCAGGGAGGGGCAGGGGGGCTAATTAATGACTGCACAGTAGAGAGGGAGAGAGAGGGTTGCACCACCAGATATTGGGAGAGAGAGAAACGGAGGTTGCACCATTGTGAGAGAGGAGGGAGCTGCACCATCAGAAGAGAGAGGCGAGATGGGGGTTGCACTGTTGGAAGAGAGAAGAGCGGGGTTGCACCACTAAGAGAGATGGAGAGAGCGGGAAGAGAGAGGGGGGTTGTGCTGCTGGTAGAGAAATAGGGGGGGCTACACCTGTCAGGAGAGAGAGAGATCGAGAAGGGGGATGAATCTGCAGGATAGAGAGAAAAAGAGGGGGGCTGCTCCAACGAGAGAGACCAAGAATAGAGGGGAGGGATTTTGCTTCCCCAGGAGAGAGAACGAGAAGAGAGGAACCTGCATTGGTGAGAAAGAGAAAAGAAGGGGGTTGCACCGTAGCGAGAGAAAGAAAGAAGAATAGGGTGCTACACCATCGGAAGAGTGACAACGCGAAGGTGGCAAATGGGGGGACATCTAAGAGAGAGGGAGGTACTGCTGGTTGAAGGAGGAGGCATCGCCATGCTATCGTCTGCAAGAGAGGGGAGGCATTGTTGTTATGGGGGAGGGGAGCTACTTGTGCATGAATGTCGATTCTGTCACTGGTTACTTTGCATGCAACAGGGTGGAGAGGAATGGGAATTAGGGTTTGTTAGACACCAGGGGGAGGTGTTTTTATATTTTTATCAAAGATTTTAATCAAACCAAGTGGCCCGAACCAAAATATGATAAAATATTTTAATGATTTGATCAAACCAATTGTCTCAAGCTAGAATCTGATCAAATTTGGGAATTTGATTAGATGCGCCAGACAACCAAGGCGCTCACCAAGGTTATATTGAAGCGCTAGACCCTCGCCTCGCCTGGGCACCTAGGTGGGTGCATGAGTGCCTATTAGCATCCCTGTTGTATAGTGTGTTATGTGTGACTCTGGTGACATGTACTACATCAGTTCTTGAGGTATTATAAATATGCTGTACGAAATACTCTGACGAAAGCACTAGGAAAAAATATTCATATTGGATCAAGATACTTGCACCAGCCTTCAGTACGTCAATTTTTTTAACCACAAATATGAAAATATGACAGTGGCTCAACTTGATAGTAGTGGTCATATGTTAATAGGTCGTCTGGTAAGCCCATTAATGATATTTTATTATTCTTGTGCAAAGAATGACTGATGCTTTTTTCTCATGTATTTGGTGATTATGCATGTCATTCATTTTTTATGTTCTAGTCATTTTAACAAGTCAGCGGATTGTGTGCAACCAGCAGATCCAACTGATATTTAAAGTCTGTTAACATAATTGAAAGACATTTTGTCTACACATGAAATAATGTTTATTTAAAATATCAGGTTGTAATATACATGATAACTTTTTCAAATGACTTCTATATAGGCTGTATTTCAAACTAAAATTATATTTTTACTTAGTATAAGAAAGAATCGTGTCAAAATTCTTGATGAAACTGTAGAGTGGCAGCTAGTTCTTTTTAACATTTTTTTCAATAGAATTCAGGTTTCACAAGGATGCTTCTAATGTTTTTTGTGTCTGAAATGTATTTTTATCAACATTATATAAGCTGATGTTGTATATACTACCATAATCTAACTATTGTCCAATTTAGGTTCCCCTTATTTTTCTATCTTCATCCAGTTTTTAGATTCAAAAATTTATGCAAATGAAGAAAAGAAAATGAAAGGAAAAGATGATATAAGAATGCAGACTTTTACAATCAAAATAAGGGTTTCTAAAAGGTTAGGGAAGTTCTGTGGCGAAACTATGGAGGTTGTGCCTGTGTTATTGCTTATCCATCTTTTTGCACATCATAACTAGCCATTTAAAGGTATCATTCCTTTGTGTTCCTGAAATTGTCCATATGCCACATGGCATTTGTATTGGATAATTCATTTTCTGGGGGTTATGCATGTAAGGTTGAGTCAGCCTGACTTAAATGATAGTTCATTTATTGGAGTAGAGAATTGCAATAATTATGGAACTAATGTGCCTGAAATCAGAAGTTTAACAGTACTTAGTAAACTTCCTGTTTCCTCATTCACTGTGATCCTTTCCCAATCTCTCATTCTCCACTTTTCTACATTTTATGGGCTGTCTTGTGGAAGTTCTTGCAGGCATAAATACAAAGGTATTCTGGTCAATGCTTATAGAAATTGCTAGTTGAGCAACTTCCATGCAGATTATAGTTAGCCAAGTTGGGAATTGTTAACGCTATTTCAATCAGACACAAGTAATCAGGATAATCTTTTTATGTTTTTACAGAGCAAGGCTAAAGCTGAGAAGAATCAAGCAAGGGAACGTTCGATGACTGAAAACTCATGCCAGCTTTGTGCGGTGGAAAAGCTAACTTTTGAACCACCTCCGATATATTGTTCTCCATGTGGTGCCCGAATAAAGCGAAATGCATTCTATTATACAATTGGAAGCAGTGAAACCCGTCAGTACTTCTGTATCCCATGCTATAATGAGGCTCGAGGTGAAACTATAGAAGCTGAAGGATCTACATTTTTAAAGACAAAGCTTGAAAAGAAGAGAAATGATGAGGAAACTGAAGAATGGGTGTGTTTCTTCTTTGCATTCTCTTGATCTTCTTTTTTCTTTTGAGTTTCAGAGCCTATTGTGCATAAATGCTCAAACATATGCCATCCACATTCTATTTCAGTGGGTGCAATGTGATAAATGTGAAGTTTGGCAACATCAAGTATGTGCTCTTTTTAATGGTCGAAGAAATGATGGAGAAGCAGAATTCACTTGCGCTAATTGTTGTGTTAAGGAGATAGAAAGAGGTGAGCGCAAGCCTTTGCCTCAGAGTGCTGTTCTTGGTGCAAAAGATTTGCCAAAAACTATTCTCAGTGATCACATAGAACGACGACTTTTTAGACGGCTTAAGCAAGAGAGGCAAGAGAGATCTAGGCATCTCGGGAAAAATTTTGATGAGGTGAGTGAGATATTGGTTTTGCATTTCCGTTTCAATTTTACAAATTTCTGTTTGATCTAGACTTCTGAGGAGCATAAAAGATATTCAAGGAACTACAACTGAAAACTTCGTTAATACTTATTCCGGTGATTACTTATCAATGGTCCAAAGTAACAACCTCCATTTATTTAGACTTATGTGGCATTATTAATTGATAAATTTGTTTGTAGCAGTTGAGTTACATTTGGCCAGTGGCCAGGTTCCTTTTCTCTTCCGTTATGATTGCATCTTTTCTTCTATTAATCCTTCTTTTATTTCTGATGGTATTTCAATGTTTAGTGTCAGATATAATTGGCAGATATAGCTCATGTCCTATTTTCCAGTTAGATAAAGCAAGTAATTACTCTGATTGAACCTTAAGATATTCTGGAACTGTAGTTCAACATTTCAGAGACCATCTTTTATAAGTCTGCTTTTTTGCGTTAAAGCTTCTGGTGAGCCATCATATTCTATCATGATAAGTCTGATTTCTAATATCCATACCATGTTCTTTCTTTGCTTACTGTTTATCCACAGACAAACCACTACTCTATAATAGTTTCCTTTTTACACATGCAATGCATGTTGGCTAAAATCTTCACTGGAATTTTCATTTGTTCCTGCCATAGATTATATATGAGCAGGATAAAAGGTCCGCAGAATGACCGGAGTGTTTTTTGGTTTACCTTTTACCTTGTTAAACTCTTTGATCAACTTGACAAGGCATGAATTAGGAATCTAGATAAAATGATGATATCGTATTTTATTTAGACATAAATCAGAGTTATATATGATATATACTAGTAAGAACTTAAGTCCATCTAAACTATCAACTGGTTATCTAAAATAAAATCAACACCAAGACATTAGACAACACTTGTCAAAGAACATTGAAAAGACACTCGAAAGATAATCATATATGGAAGGCCTAACTAACTGGTGTTTGAGCAAGGACCCATCCTAGACCTAATCTATGCATGCCCATCCTACGAATACTGTCCTCCACAAGACTGCATAGTCTAGGGGGTTTAACTCGTGCAACCGTACCCATGTATGCTGAAAATATTGTTTCCATCAGAACCCATTAAAGAGTCTACCCATGGATCAAGACCCAGTCAATATTATCTGGTGTTGCAGACTCTGTTTGTCTTATTAAGTCTTTGTACCCATTTCTTAAATCTGAAAATATTGACAGTTTGACTTGTTGACATGCCAAGCTATTAACTATGAAGAGAGCTGCCTCCAGTTTGACACTAATCCTGGGCCTACATGTTTCTGGATCAATTGGTTAATCTTTTTGAGTTTTATTTCACCTTTTTTGTCAGATACAGAAATCATGATTTTCCTTCACTTATAGTTATATAACTGAGCATTTTCAGGTGTCACATTTGAGCGATTCACGAGCTACTTCATACAAGCATATATCCTTATATTTCTGTAGGTTCGGTTTTTTATAAGAGGATGATGCATTTCTTAAATATGCTCATGGTTTTAGTGTTTGTTTGAACTAAATATTACCCATGTTAGGAGAGTTTTTCCCAGATGATTTACTCTTATCCTAAGATCTAAGAGCAAATTTAGTATTTGGTACTTGGAAAAAAAAAGATTTAAATATTGGTCCAATACTGGTTTTGGTAGTTTATCAGTCTGGTACTGCTGATGTTTAGGGCAGGACAGCAATATAAAAGAATTAAAAATTCAAAATGAACTGATATGTGCTGCTATTGAGCTATATGTGTTAATATGGTACCTAATAAGACTGATAAACATGAGTTGATTGTGGATCCGATTGGCTTTTAAAACTTCTTGTGTTTAGCCTTTTCATTATGTTTTTCATGTACATACCTGTTAAGTGATAAGAAAGAAATTCTTTTGGTGCTTTCCTCTCCTTTTAATATTGTTTTTTCTCTTACTGAAAATGGTTAATTCTTATTTATTGTAGTTGAAAACTCTCAATTATTTCCATATTTCAGGTGCCAGGGGCTGAAGGGCTTGTAGTCAGAGTAGTATCATCTGTTGACAAAAAATTGGAAGTAAAGCAGCGGTTTCTAGAGATATTTCAGGAGGAAAATTACCCCAAAGAGTTTCCTTATAAGTCCAAGGTACAAAAGTTTCATTCTTGATAAGCCCCTGAAATTTATGCTTCTTGTCGTCCTATGCTGAAGAAAAAGTTTCACCATACATCATAAAATATTTCATTTTAAGATAGCTCAAGTCTATGATGAAATTGCTGTATTTAACCTAAAATATGCTTTTTCCAGGCTATATTGTTGTTTCAGAAGATAGAAGGGGTAGAAGTATGCCTATTTGGGATGTATGTTCAAGAATTTGGTTCTGAATGCTCTTTCCCCAACCAGCGGCGTGTCTATCTCTCATATTTAGATTCTGTAAAGTACTTCAGGCCTGAGATCAAAACAGTGACTGGGGAAGCTTTACGTACTTATGTATATCATGAAATTCTGGTACTTTGACCTTAGTATCCTTCTATCTTTTATGTTCTAAATATTATTCAGAATAATTTGTGTCGGTCCTTGATTGATGATCACATGCTTTTTCTACAAAAACAATAATGGCATGAAATACTTCAGGTCTTCTTTGTTTCAATCTATGAGCCAGAACTTGTTTTTATCTATATGTTTCAGATTGGATATCTTGAATATTGCAAGAAACGGGGGTTCACCAGCTGTTATATTTGGGCCTGTCCTCCTTTGAGGGGTGAAGACTACATACTGTATTGCCATCCTGAAATTCAGAAGACTCCAAAATCTGACAAACTCAGGGAGTGGTAAAGCTTAAAGGCTTTCATGTCGTTTCTTATTCCCTTTCGCTATTGTTATTTGTTGCATTTGCATTATTTGTTTTTCACCTTTACCAGGTACTTAACTATGCTCCGAAAAGCTGCCAAGGAGAATATTGTTGTTGACCTGACTAACTTATATGATCATTTCTTTGTAACTACGGGGGAGTGCAAGGCTAAAGTAACTGCAGCTCGTTTGCCATACTTTGATGGAGATTATTGGCCTGGTGCAGCTGAGGATATGATTTACCAGCTTCGCCAAGAGGAAGATGGTAAAAAACAATTGAAGAGGGGAAAAACCAAAATGACTATTACAAAAAGAGCTTTAAAAGCTGCCGGTCAAACTGATCTTTCCGGAAATGCCTCTAAGGATGCTTTGTTGATGCAAAAGGTATTTTTGTTCTACTCTGGCCTTCCATCATTTGGTAACTGAGGACTTCATGTTCATATCATCGTCTTATGATCATCTTATAAAATCCTGGTCGGGTTTTTGATCATGAATCTTGCTTGTTTCTTATTTACATAATTATTTTCAGAATTTTCTGTTGAAGTCATCATGTCCAGTAATCTATGTATTATTCTGCATTTTTTTCTTACACAGCTTGGTGAAACCATCTGCCCTATGAAGGAAGATTTTATTATGGTCCATTTGCAGCATGCTTGCACGCATTGTTGCATACTTATGGTATCCGGAACACGATGGGTTTGCAACCAGTGCAAAAACTTTCAACTTTGTGATAAGTAAGTATCATTCTCCAAGGCTGCACTTTTATATTCTTTGGACGAACTAATATATCATCAAAACAAAGGAAAAAAAAGAATAAAGTGATTGCCTTACGTCATAGAGGTAGTAACAATTTATGAAATATAGGTGATAATACGGGAGTTTCACATAAATTCTCATATGTCTAATATGGATTAGCAATCTCCATAATAGTTGCTGCAAGTACTGTATGACTATTCTGGTCATCTGTTGTCGGTTGGTATGCTCACATCATTAATGTCACATCATTATTGAATCTTTCTATGAAAGCCACTTTTCAATGCTAGTATTTTTGTGTGTAGAATTTTGTTACAGAACTATTCATGTTCTTTTCCTCAATACATGTGTAGGTTTTTTTCTTCTTTCTGGCAACATAAGGGGCAGTGTTTATGAGGGCTCTTTCTACTTTCTTTTACTTCATGCCTCATCTCTTTGACTCGTTGGCTAATTTTTAAATCTCTACAGGAAAGAAAAGGTTGAGTCAACAGCAAAACAAACGAGTTAAACAGCACCTAAACAGTTATAGGAATTGTGTTCTTGCGACTGTTATACTGTTTATTGAATAATCTGGTTCTAATTATAAAATGATACTCATCTTCTTGGTACTTATTCTAGAGTTGATTGCTTATTAATCATGATCATTTCATTCCCTTGGAAAGAGAATTATACTTTCCTCTTCTGTCCTTCAACTAATAGCTTATGATAGGCTAGCAGTTTTGAAAATTATAGATTTGAAATTAAGTTAATCTATCAAACATCATTATGCCTAGTTAATGCTCCTAATTTTGTATGGTGTTACTGTTCCTTAAAATAAGCTCTGTGGTTATCTTTTAGAAGCTGTTTTACTGCCTTTAGGCTTTTCATCCAGACCTAACGGGACTTAAGGTGGTATCATATTTTCAGTGACTCTTAATATGCTCCTGATTGAGTTGGTAATCCTTCAATTTGTAATCTGATACATTCAAACTGCTGGAGACTTCAAAATTGACCTAAATAAGTTATTTCCTCTCAGTAGCGGGCAGCCAAGTGCATGAGGCTCCTGCACCAGGATGTGGCCTAGGGATGTCAAAGTCTGCCTGTCCTTCTAAAATTCTTTTGCTGCCCTCTTGTCTTCTCTTAAAAGAAACAACCTTTTTTTAAGTGCATTTATTTGCTCTTGTAATTAATGCCTCTTTATATTCTCATTCAGATAGTTTGCTGTTGATAGTCCAACATTGAATCAGACTCTATCAAACTGTTGGAAATTACACAATTAGCTAAATGAGTTATTCCCTTCCAGGTGGGATGTTAGTTTCTGCCAATCTGGGATCCGGGTAGGATAAGATCTGCATCTCCAAGTTTTCAGGTTCCATTAGCTATTGGAAGATTTATGTTGCCATTAGAGAACAATGGAGACTAATAGCTTCCAAGTGAAAATTATTTAATTCAATTTACGTTGGGACTACATATAGCTTGGTTTAGATTGTCTGAAATTTCATTGTACAGAGCTAGTTAAAGAATGCCTGTCTTGAGTACAGGTTAAGACTGATTTTGTACTACAAAGTCTTGCCAAATACTTCCATTTTTGTTGGTGTTAAAGAGGATTGTACATATTGGCTTGTCATTCTCTTTTGAGTTATATGTGTGTGATAGATATCATGGTCAGTGGATGCAGTGAGAAAAGTTAGAAAGGAGATTTTTGTTTGCCAAGCTTTCCCTAAGAAAGAGCCCTATCTGGAACACCATGAGGACATTTTAGAATTTATTTCTATGAAGGCTGTTAAGCAGGGCAGAAAAAAGTTTTGTATGCATTGTTCAAAGAAGTTAGTTGTTCCAAGTTTCCTTGTCCCAGTATCTTTTTCTTTTCTGATATTGATTTTCACTTGCTTAATATACCACTCTCTACATGTTGTTTCTGGGTTTTGTTCCAATGCTTGGAAAATAATCATTCATATATCAGTTATTGGTGGATACTTTATGCCTGGTGTAATGAGTAATGAGATCTCATACATCACCTAATCTTTTCAACCTTGAGAATGGTATTGAAGGTCCATATGATTTTTTTTACTAGTGATAAAGTATGTATGATTGCATAATAGCATGAGAAGAAACTGTTTCATTTGTTGAAGAAAGGATAAAAGAAAATGAAAAAAGAAATTGAGAAAATCTATTCTATTTAGCAAGCAATTTTTCACCTTAATGTGAGTATAATTTTACAAAATTAGAGTGGTTAAAAGAAATGATACTTGTAAACATTTAGTCATACCAGATTGAAGTTTTTCAGCCACTGCTTTGAACTATCTTATTAGTAGTCTCCCCATAGTGGTAACAAGCTGCTATGGATGAACTTGTTCGTCCATATGTAGTTCTAAAAAAAGGAGCTGAAAATTTTGGAGTCTGGAATTGATTTGTTTTTATTGGCTTGTAGGTGTCATGAAGCAGAACAAAGTGTTGATGAAAGGGATAGGCATCCTACTAATAGCAGGGAAAAGCATATGCTATATCCAGTAAGTTATCCTAACAAAATTCATTCTGAGTGATTTCAAAATCTTATCTTCTTATGGTTGTGTGTGCATTTCCATAAAAAATATATATGCTTGTGGATGAGTTCCCATGATTGTGTATTTTTGTTTTTTGTTTATTTTACCACAGACTTTGATTGCTAACACATGTACCCTGTAGGTTGAAAATAATGATGTCCCTCATGATACAAAGGACAAAGATGAAATCCTAGAAAGTGAATTTTTTGACACCAGGCAGGCATTTCTGAGTCTTTGTCAGGGTAATCATTATCAATATGATACTCTACGCCGTGCCAAGCATTCATCAATGATGGTCTTATACCACCTCCATAATCCTACTGCCCCTGCATTTGTAACCACATGCAATGTCTGCCATCATGATATTGAAGCTGGTCAGGGCTGGCGTTGTGAAACTTGTCCTGATTTTGATGTGTGCAATGGTTGTTATCAGAAAGGTGGTATTGATCATCCTCATATGTTGACCAATCATCCATCAACAGCTGAGCGTGATGCACAAAATAAAGAAGCTCGGGCAAAACGAGTCTTACAGGTAACTTTGTTGATTAAAAATCTGTACCTGATTTAGGTGTCAACTCCTCAAGCATGTTATCATGTTTAATTCATAGTCATTGTTATGCTCTTATTTCTTTTTCTTTTGGAGATGAATGTTTTCAGACATTATTTTTATTATGTTGCTTTTTCAGAACAGTTATGTGGCAGAATTCAGAGACTGAATTAGAATTTATTTATTTTTTGGAATATTTGTATATATCTATATGTATTTATATATATACCTGCACACTGTAAACAAAATGTGTGAAAAAATTGTATTTCATTATAATGAATCATACATATGCAGTTGCACAACTTCTCAGCTAATGTAGGACTCATGAGTAGTCTATTTTACCATCCTAATTTTGGTTCATCCTCGTAACTCAAAAGCCATCATATTAGACACTGTACATGTAAAAGAAATTAGCCTTGGAATTAAGAGATCATGTTTGCGTGGCTATTAAAGTAGTTTAATCTGCCATGGATGGCATGATCAAACAGAGTAGTAAATAAGCATCCATGGGCCCCACAAATGTTCCTTGCTTTCTGTATATTCATTCATTAGAGAAATTATATAATTTGTAATATCTTTTAGGAGCATGCCGAGCACTTGTTAGATTCTTTCTGTCATCATTACAGACCTTTTAATTTAGTATATAATACTATAATTGTATCCTTGTGCAATATTCATACACATAATTTCATGATCCAATATTTGCACATTAGTAACCACATTTTATGTGCACTCATGTACAAATAGACTTTGTTGAAAAGAGGTAATTTCTTTCATATTTGTTTCTAAAGACACCACCATGATCCACATATCTGCTCCCCTTTATAAGTTATGATTACCCTGTGATAAAAATCAGATCATGTTGGCAAGGTACTTTTCTTGGAATCTAAAGGCCACTTGTACTGTAGACATTGGCCAAATTCTTAGCAAAGTTAGTGGTCTGTTAGTTGCTGTTTTAACTTGTTCACTAGTCTGGGTCAATAGTTTTTTTTTTTTTTTTCTATATATTGGGCTTCTACTGATGCTAATGTTGTTGGTGCATCATTTGATATGCTTATAATTCCTTGTATTAACCAAAAAAAATCTTGCAATTTTGTAAAAACTAAATTTTAGGTTCTCGGGTGTTGGTGCAAAAGATTATGAACAAAATAAAGTATCACTCAAAATGCAATTAATTTTGCTGCTTTTAACATCAAATCTTTTTGGTACGATATTAGATCTAACACTGGGCTTAAACTGTTCATTAAGTTATCTGTTGTTTTATTCAAGTCTAAAATGTTCTGCACTATTCGGCAAATATAAATTTTCGCTATTATGTGCTAACTCAAATTCTTCTATTCTGCAGCTTCGGAAAATGCTGGATCTTTTGGTCCATGCGTCACAGTGTCGCTCTCCTCAGTGCCAGTATCCTAACTGCCGTAAAGTTAAAGGCCTTTTCCGCCACGGTATACAATGCAGGACGCGTGCATCAGGAGGATGTGTTCTGTGTAAGAAGATTTGGTATCTCCTCCAAATACATTCCCGTGCTTGTAAAGAATCAGAGTGTAGCGTACCACGATGCAGGTTTTTGTTTACTCCATATATTTTGTGCTTATTGATTTCTTTATGATGCAGGTTTTGCCATAATGATGGATTTAACGTTGTTCCGTTTTTGTTGTTGACCAGAGATCTGAAAGAACACTTGAGGAGATTGCAGCAGCAATCTGATTCCCGGCGGAGGGCTGCAGTGATGGAGATGATGAGACAGCGTGCTGCTGAGGTTGCTGCAGATGCCGGATAACAAACCAAACCGTGACAATATTATTTATTAGCCATGGGAAGAAAAAAAAAAAAAGCCAGGAGATTGTACCCCCTTCTCGATGCCTCAAGTGAGTGCCATTCAAATACACGGACAGTGGTCGCCAGCAGATCCTTATAAGGCTTCTACAAATCAATGGTTGGACATGCATGCAATGGAACATGAACGTCTCTGGCGGCTTCCGTATGGTGTTGATACCCAAATCCCATTGACCTGCTAAGTTATCCATCGATA
Source organism: Ensete ventricosum (assembly GCA_029747655.1). Taxonomy (NCBI): domain Eukaryota; kingdom Viridiplantae; phylum Streptophyta; class Magnoliopsida; order Zingiberales; family Musaceae; genus Ensete; species Ensete ventricosum. The sequence goes on along the minus strand of JAQQAF010000006.1, from coordinate 56,953,830 downwards.
CTAACCAGTTGGAGATGGTGGTGGTGGTTCTCTTTTATCATCCAGTGGTTCGTCATCCATGGATGGTGGTTGTATCATATATGTTATGTAATTCATCAATTCTTATTTTCCTAATCAGTTTTATTTCCCCTTTTTTTTTTTTTTTTTTTTTTGTGTTCCAACTTAGAAGGGTTAGGGTTGGATGGCTATTGGGCTTTGGTTAGCCCTTTTGTCCATTTTGTAGAATATGTTCATTGCTACGTGACACTTCAAATAAGTAGGAAGCTGCTCTCTGTCTGTCCTATATCTTTGACAGTGTTGTCCACAAAAATTCATGCAGTGTCATTCATATATATATATATATATATATATACACATTCAAGGTGAAAAGTAAATAAAGAAACGTAATGCATGTGACTTATTATTAATTCCATTGTCACAATTGAATTATTAATTCTCTTAAGTTTAATTAGTGACTTAAAAAAAAAATTTGAAGTTAAAGATACTAGTAGTACATGAGAACTTTTTTTAAAAAAAAAGAAAAAGAAAAAAAGAATCAAAATTAATCTTAGCTCACTTAGCATGTGGAAATAATCTGAAATATTACATAATGACATCACCTCTTATTAGAAGCACAGCACCAGTCGAGCATCGATCGCCATGTCTCCATCAGGTGCCTGCCTATCGCCTCTCTTATCAGAGGCCACCACTCCAACATCACGCCTCTCCCGCTTCATTCATGCAAGAAGAAGAAGAAGAAGAAATTATTTCATCCATTACACCCTCACTTCCCTGGCTACTTTACGCCTCTCCCGCTGGACGTCCGACAACGATAGGAAGGGTTCCCTCCGTTTGCACATCTCCTCATCTTTTCTCTATATCCTCAAATTTAATTGTTGGTTGGACGCACGTCATCATTATTCATCTCGCGTACTTGATCCTTCCTTCGCATTTGCTTCTTACACAGACATCCAGCTTCCATCATTGTAACTTTGCCACATCAACATTGGACATTCTTCACGCTTATAGAAGATCTATCCTTCCGCATTTTGATTTGCCTCTCTTATAAGAAATCTCATCCAATATATTTTTACCAAACCTTACTTACCTACGAAAGATTAATGGTTCACAACCTCATCTAAATTATTTTTTTAAACACATCATTACCCCTAATTGGTAAATACTTTGAATAGCATGTTACTCCGGTCCTCAGCCCTGCCTTCTTCATTTATCATCCATTTGCATAAAAATAAATAAATAAAATCTCTGCAGCATTATATCATCTATAACGATTCATTACAAGACTGCAACCATCCCTAAGAATTTACTACAAGATCATCATCATCTTGTGGAATCATATTTCATCAACTACAAAAAAAAAAAAAAAAAAAAGTTGGTACTTCCCAATAATATCAGAATGCCACTGTCAATAACCTTTTTGTGTGGTTCCAAACTGACAGATCTAAACCAAACTAATTCTAATGGTCATACACCAAACAGCAGTTAATGTACGGCATCTTTGTATGTAGCATTATACCGTAAGATGAAACCACAGAAAGGCTGATCAAATCTACAAATCCTACCTAGTTTTTGCTAAATGTACATACACCACTTCTTTTATCATAGCATCAATTCTAGAGAATTAAAAATCCCTCATACTACATACATACTCTCTCTGGAACAAAATATGTATCAACATCGCTTAAGTCTTCATATTATTCCACATCTGCACCTTCTTATCTCCAACTCAAAGACCAGTCTCCCTCCCCTCCGCCAGTCTCTTATATTTACCACATATCTTGGTTTATAATAGCTTTCTTTCAGTAAGTCCATTGTAAGAATATATATATATATATATATATATATATATATATATATATATATATATATATATATATATATATATATATATATTATTAGTGAGCAAATAGTGCCACTAACAAATGGTAGAGCAAGGTCGCAGTTCAATTTTGTTTTGCTTTCGTGCTAAGGAAAAGCAGCTAGATGTAAATATTTAGCAGTGATTTAAAAAGTCACTCGAACGAAGCGAGGCGAGGCCCGAGCGCTCATTTAATGGCTAGGCGACGCGCTTCAAAGAGGTGCATGCCTAGGCACTCACCCGAGCCATAATGTCGGGTGCTTCGAGCGCCCAATTTAAACCAACCGATCGACCGCAACAGCGGCAACGGAGAGAGGCAACAAGTGCCTGATTAGTTGGTTCAATTGAACCAACTAACGCACGCATATTAGCCTCCCCCTCCTCACGACTTCCCCTAACCCTACACCCGATTCCACAGCCTCTCTTTGTCGTTGCCTCTCTCTACTACCAATACTGTTGCCCCTCTACGTTGTCACTGCTCTCCGTTGTCGTTGTTGTCACTCTTCGCTGCCTCTCTCCGCTGCCGGCCACTACCGCTACCGCCCGCTACCACTACTCTCAGACAATAGCCTCTTGTCCGTGATTTAGTTCTTACTGTGACAACTTCACACCTCGATCTCCTTCTCACACTCAACTCTTCTCTACTGTTATTAGCAATAGAGAATATTTTAAAATATTAAAAGACTTTTTATATTTTAATACTCTAATATTTTAAAAATATTAAAATATATTTTATATTTTAATATTTTAGAACGTCTTGCTTTGCTCGGGCAAGCGCCTCGAGCTCTTTGGGACCTTGGCACCTAGCTTTTTAAATCACTGATATTTATGTATTTCAACTGTCTAAGCAACTAAAAATCCACCATAGGTTTGAGACCACAAAATTAATCCCAAGGCAACAAAATGTTCTTTTTTATAACACTCCATGCTTTGGGCGGTAGAATTACTACCAATGTTTCCAATAAAAACAAAGGATCCAAAGAATTAGCTGCAAACAAAGATTATTATTTTGGCAATTAAACAAAACCTGTAAAACCAACCATCATCTTTAGCATAAGCATCAAAAAGAGAGTTCAGTACTTAACAAAACAATGAAAAACAATATACAACTTTTCCAGGATATATCATTGGAAAAGCCTAAAATGATTGCTTAACATAACTCCCTTGACCGGGAGAAGGATCCTTGTAGTTATTAGTCCAGTAACATGACAAAATGAAGGCACATACTTAAGACACTAAACATATATATATATATATATATATATATATATGTTAGACAACTCAGCTGACTTCCTTAAACAAATTGGCAAAACACATACTTTGTATGTGTTTAAGACATAATAACAAGTTAGAAAGGCACAGGCTTGTTGTTTAATTTACATGACAAAATTAAGGCACAACTCAACTTTAGAAAGGATTCACTGTAGACAAGTTTCTAACAGCAAACTAGACTCCAGAAAAAAATATATATATTTAAGATTAAAATATATAAATCGGCATCAATGTTGTATGGAGTGGAAACCAAGTAGAAAATATTCTAAACTCAAGTAATGGAAACACTAAAAAAATGATGAGGTCACAACTTAAATCTCCGGCAACCACAGGACAAGTAAATTCTAGAAGTTAAACATGATGATGGATAGCTAGAAACAACCCTACAGATCCCAATTTCAACCCTATAAAAAACTCCAAATAATGGAAGAGGATAAGAATTTAAAGAACAAGCAAAACTTACTCCCAGGCTTCATAAGGGTGAAGTCCCCATAGATGAACTAGCCTGGAGGAATTATCATAGCACAAATCTAACAAATGCTGAAACCATAATCCAAATATCATATTATAAAATCCAGGGGGTACCACCCAAATAGCACAACTATGGTAAGTTGCTAGAGGATCTAAGTAACAATTTAATAGAACAATGCTGAACTTCAACACATAAGTCTTCCTGGAAAACAGCATTCATATGCACCAGCCTGCAAGTACCATGATCTGACCAGACCAAATATGTGAACATTCTTCCTGAATCCTGATAAAGATGTTTAGAGGCCGGCACAAGCCAAAATACCAGATGTGAATTGCCAAAGACTTGTAGCCCTTACGACAGTGACTCGACTTAATCGCACGAGGGTGAAGAAACTCATAATCATGGCTGCAACTATAGGACACATGACTGACCACAGACATCAAAGGTGTGCAATGCCGACGATGACTCTGAACCTTCTTGACCCTCACAACAGTCCTAGGACTCACTGTAACATAACCACATGTTTGATCAATGCATGCAGGAAAATACAACAGATGAAACTAAAGTAAAACTTTTTAGAAATATTGATATTTTGTAACAGAATACAAAAGGCTATATCATATATTTTATATTCACAAGACTTGCTACTCAAACCCAACATAAGAGACATGTACAAGTACATATGTTCACAACAACGAACCTGATCATCCTCACTGGATGTCAACCCATATGATTGGGTTTGAGATGGTTTTTCTGCACCACAATTCTGTCGGTTACACACGGTCCGAAATGGATAATTTATGTTGTTACACTTTTCACACATCCAACTGCCCTCTGGTATTTTTGGTTCTGCAATACAAATGTAAAGGTTCTAGAAAAGTCTGAAAAGTTCTCTATACCAACATGCATCAACCACAAAAAGGTGACAATAAAGACATAACAAGATTTGCAATGTAGAGACCAAGGTTTGACTTACCGGTCCGTACCAATGTACCGACATATTGTCGGTACCGGTATGGTACCAGTAGCGGGCGGTATGCACAGTACATACCACCCGGTATATCAAAATATAATATATTTTTTATAATATAATATTCATATATTTAATATATTAAAAAAAGAAAAGAAAAGGGTGATGATGCCTCGATCTTTCTCCCCATGCGGGGAGACGTTCCGTCTCCTCGCGCGGGAGAAAAAGTGCGGAGGGCGCTTGTCTGGCAACGGCGTGCGGGCGACCCGCGGGTGAGGGCGACGACTGTGCGCGGGCGAGGGCAGTGCTAGGTTTTCTTCTTCTCTTATTTTTTCTTCTTTTCTTCTTCATCTTATTCTTCCCTTTTTCTCCCTCAATTGACCCGATTTCTCTCGAAATCGACCGCCGACGTGTCACGAACAAAAATGTAAACAAGGTGTTCGATGAAATGCTCATGTTTGTCCATGTCCTTCAGTTTGTATACATACCTTGTACAGCAAGTAGCGGGCTTGCAATGGACTTGGCAGCCCTAGTTTGGTTTGCTTTGTGGCCGATTTTGGCTTGTAAATGAGTGTCTTGTAAGCACTTGTGGGGCTTCGGTCTGTAATGAACCATGATCCTTTGTGTGTAACCTCTCTGAGTTTGTAATGTCCATAGGTGCAATTTATATTAGCTTTATAAAGTATTTGCTTAAGCAGTTGCTTGTGGATCTCGTTGGAATTGCTTCTTCTGGCCCGTTTTCTCTTTTGTAAGTCCTAAGGGACCCTAGGAGATCTTGGGGAAGGCTAACCTTTGCGAACAGACACGCATGGGTGCCGCACAACTTAAGCAAAATCAGCTAAGCCCGTGACATTGTGGTATCAGAGCGGGACAAGCACACGTAGAAACACTCGCCATACAAACGTGGGGAACCTAGCTGGGCTGTGTGGAGAACAGCCAACACGCGTAACTGTTTGGGGGAAATGGACATTGAGATGTAAGGAAAGGAGTCGCTCAGAGGAGCGAGCATCCAGGTTTGGCAATTAGAGGAATGGTCAACCCTTTACGCGAGAGGCACCACAAGGACAAGCAAGCGAAGAAGAATGCGTAGCGCAAAGATTGGGATGGCTAAGTTCGAGCTACGGCTCGACGTTGACAACCAAACTTGACGGTGCTCAAGGCAAGCGACGCGCTTGGTGAAAGATGAGACCGTGCAAAGTGGGAGGTGTTGCGCAACGACTGAAAGAGTTGTGTAAAACTCACAGAGGTGAGGGGAATTGCTAACTCGAAGGATTCGGTACTCATACAAGGGTTTATACACGGACGACGGAATGTTCGTGGCCATCCCAAGGCGCGATCGAAAATCAATGCCATGGAGCATCAGAACTTTCTCTTCGACATGGAAAGGATACGTCCATAGGCGACTGAAGTGTGCAACAAGTTCAGCACGTTGTCAAACCTTGAAGGGTGCAGTGGGGATTGTATTGGCAAAGAGTCGCAATCTAGCAAGTGCATTTGCTGGGGGCAGAACAAGACACAAGTTGTTCAGCAAGATGGAGTAGTCAAGAGGGGATGGTGGTCTCCGAAACTTTCAGTGGGAAGAATGCAAAGAGGAAAGTTGCTCCAACATGACAGATATCCAGGAGGGATAAGTCCTAGTTCTCTAGAAGGAGAATCATGTGCAATGGACCGCACATATTGAGGAAGAGTTCCTCAAGGCAATATCTCCACAAAGCTCAACAGACCGAGAGAGTGATGAGGAGTCATCGCATGATCTCGAATGAGGTTTGGTGGATGCATTTCGAGATCAAGTGGGGGAGCAATCCAAGGCAACATCATATGAAGGCACACTTAGAGTCGATGTGGAAATCGAACTCAACGGAGGGCAGACCCATGGAATGGTGGACGCGAGGGCCACTATCAACTCAATGCAAATCGAGGAGCGGAGAGACTTGGGTGGAACTTGGTGAAGTATTCAAGCCGCATGAAGGGAGTCGACATAGAAGATAGAACATGGAGCGGAGGCACGAAGCTTTTCTTGGACAAAGGTCAAGGGCATGAACTCTTATAGAGGCAAGAGTGGGATCATATCGTTCCATGAGTTCTTCATTCTGATGGGGTGAACTTATCTTGCATGGTGCCAAAGACGAAAGGAGCTTCGAGGCACATACACCTTACCTCAGAGATGCATTTGACGGAGTAACTAAAAGTGATTCAACTTGTGAAGGCAAAGTTGAGATCAGGAGACCTTAGCACGGGACAAAAGGACTCAGAGGCGAGTACTCCTGAAGAATATGCCATGGTGTTGCCATTCGAGTTGTCAGGAACAAGGGGTGCATAGTGGAGATTGTGCTGGTAGGTGATAGAGGCCCAAGATCCAGACAATGGCACACCAATTCTAGCGAAGTCATGGGACTTCAGGAGCTACTAGGCGACGGACTGTCCTAAACCTATGCTTTGTCTAGGAGTGACCTACGAGTGGGTGGACGAAGGTGAATTGCAATGGGAACGAACCAAAAATCGGAGATAGCAGAGGCCCTACGATGTGTTGGCAGAGGCCACACATGGAGAAGTCGTAGTCCGAGTTCATCACACGAGAATCTGTATGCAATGAAGATGTCACCAGGAGACGACATAGTGCAGCGGATCATGGTGGAATAGTTCATGGCAATGCAACACAAGCGGACAGGTCCCGTGAGGGACATGATCATGCAGAGGTACGATCAGGAGCTACTGGGAGCTCCACTTTGGTGTACGACACAACAAGAAGAAGGGCTATGGATTCAAGGAGTGAATACCGTGGTACCGTAGGGGCGGGTCTTCGTGTGTGCATTGGATGAAAGCCTTAGTCGTTAGCATATGGGGGCTGTATACCACCGAGGAAGAAGTCCAAGTGCAAGTACCAGAGAGTCCCATGGAGGGGGACGTGATCATGTGAATGATCAGGAGTTGCTGGGAGCTCCACTTCGGTGAACAATGCAATGGCAAGAAGGGCTGTGGATTCAAGGAGTGAATGTCATGGTACCACAGAGGCGGGTCTTCCATGTGTGCGCATCGAAGCTTGCATCAGATGAAAGCCTTGGTCATCAGTATATGGAGGCTGTGTACCACCGAGGAAGAAGTCAGATTGCAAGTACCAGTGAGTCCCATGGAGGGGACTTGATCATACAAAGGTATGATCGGAGCAACTGGAGAGTTGGACTGCTTCAGAGCTCACATTCGTTTAAGGGAGCCCAGCAAGTCAGAGGACAAGACCGAGTAAGCGAATGTTGCTACCAAGGAAGCTAAGGAGAACAGAATCGACGCGAGCCCTGCAACAATATGGCGGAGGTCATGCATAAGAGTTGCAGTTTGTCTTCCCATCAACCAAGGAGAACTGCTAGGAGGACACAATGGTGTTGAAGCAGGTGGTCGAAAGGGACGAGGAAGCGACGACGAGTTCGAAGGGGCTCAGCTACCCAAAAAGAGCAAAGTGTCGATTAGAAAGGAGGTGGACTCGGTGGAGCACCACAGTGCTGCAAAGGCGGATCTATCGATCGCGAAGGAAGGGACGCAGATGCAAGGCAACAAATAATAGGGCCATGGGCTTGACAGCGCCATGCTACCGCAGAGGCGGGGCTTCCGTGGAGTCATTGATCCCTTGCTCTTAGGGAGGGAGAGAATTGGTCGTAAAAGGGACCGAGGAGGTGGAGAATACAAAGGCAAACTCCAAGTATCAAGACAGGGCGAAAGGGCAGAGGCCAAGGAACTTCATAAGACCGGTGTCGATGGGCTTCTCATCAAGGTAGCCGAAAGCGAGGGACTTCGGATTGAGGCAGGAGTGCTCAACCAAGAAACGAAGTAAGCAATACGCGGTACTGTACCCTTTCTACTCAGAGGAGTAAGCGGCAAAGGTGATCGAGAAGATGGTACAATCACAGAGGTGACCAGAACCATCAAAGACTTACTCCAAGTTGAGGGACTCCAAGTTGAGGTAAATTTTTTGCTCTTTTCGAGCAAAACTTCTTGCATTCCAAAAGTTTAATGACGGTGGGAGGGCGAATCACAGTAGTTAACTCAATGCAAGGAGTGCAAACACTTCAAGTGCTTCAGAAGTGTGAGCAAAGAGCGGGCGAATATTAGTAACCAGCTCAATGCATGAAGTACAAACTCGAGAAGACAGGCGAAATCGAGTAACCTTTGCCTTCTCAACTTAAGAGAATGGGTGAAACTGAGTACCCCAATTCTCTTAACTCGAGGAGGCGAGCGAAGCCAAGTAACCTTGCCTTCTCAACTCCTAAGAGAATGGGTGAAGTTGAGTATCCCAGTTCTCTTACTTATCTAGCAGAGGAGCTCTACAAAAGTTCAGTGACCCTTCGAAGAAAGCTTATGGAAGACAATAGTTGTCAAATCCTCACCATTGGTGATCAGTACTACTGAGAGTAGATTGTCCGCTTCATTTCCTAATTGAATGTCAATCAAAAGCGGGAGTGATGTGAACCTACTTGGAAGTGACAACTAAAAGTGGAAGAAGGATCAATTGACAAATATTATGGAGGTGATGCTCGTTAAAGTTCCAACAAGCATCCATCCAGTTTAAGCAACATGAGTATACTACGATACTGGCGTAATAAGGCAGGTCTTTTCTTACATCAAAAGGATCCGCGAGAGTCAACAAGGATCAGCACAACTCAACCAACCCCACACCAGAGTCAGTCATTGGTGAGTTGAAGCAGCATGGCGGAGCAGAGTTCGACTACTCAACAACAGTGGCGAAGAGCGACTGAGAGCCAAAGGGGCGTGTTGCAGCCAAAGCAGAAGATTGAAGATTCAGTAAAATGCGAGGAGATGCAGCGTCTACAGTGGCTTCGACGAGGACGTCGAAGGAATAAGTGAGGGAGAATGTCACAGACAAAAATGTAAACAAGGTGTTCGATGAAATGCTCATGTTTGTCCGTGTTCTTTAGTTTGTGTATATACCTTGTACAGCAAGTAACGGGCTTGCAGTAGGCTTGGCAGCCCTAGTTTGATTTGCTTTGTGGCCGATTTTGGCTTGTAAATATGAGTGTCTTGTAAGCACTATTGGGAACTTCGGTCTATAATGGACCATGATCCTTTGTGTGCAACCTCTCTGAGTTTGTAATGTCCATAGGTGTAATTTGAATTGGCTTTATAAAGTGTTTGCTTGAGCAGTTGCTTGTGGATCCCGTCGGAATTGCTTCTGCTGACCCGTTTTCTCTTTTGTAAGTCCTAAGGGGCCCTAGGAGATCTCAGGAAAGGCTGAACTTTGCAGACTGACACACATGGGTGCCACACAACTTAGGCAAAATCAGCTAAGCATGTGACAGACGACTGAAATCGACCACCGACGATTGATTTCTCACTCAATCGACCGCTGACAACCGATTTTTTGCGGTACTGCCCGATAGCGGGTGGTCCGCGTACCGACAACCTGACAGACCGGTATGTACCGCCCGTACAGGGCGGTATAGGTTGAAATTGCAAACCTTGGTATTGACCAAGGTTTGACTTATCGGTACGGTACTAGTATCGGGCAATATTCACAATGTGTACCGCCCGATAAATTAAAATATAATATAAATATTTTATAATATAAATATATTTAAAAAACAGAGAAAAAGGCGACGTCACCTCGATCTTTCTCCCTGCGCGGGAGAAAGATCGCCCGCGACCTGCGGGCGCTGGCGACCCGCGGGAGGCGACGGTGCGCGATCCACGACGACACACGGGCGAGGACCGCGCGCGGGCGATAGGTATTCTTTTTCTCCTTTTTCTTTTTTTCCTTCTTTTTCCTCTTCTTCTTCTTCCCTTTTTCTCACTCAATCGACCGTCGACGATCGATTTCTCCGTTCAATCGACCGCCGACAGTCGATTTTTGGCTGAACCGCCCAGTAGCAGGCGGTCCGCGTACCGACAACCCGGCGGACCAGTATGTACCGCCCATACCGGGCGGTAAATATCGAAATTACAAACCTTGGTACTGACAATATTGAATTATTTAGGAAGCAATTTTTGTGGTTCTCAATGCATCCAAAAATGAAGATACATAGTGTACTTACTGGAACCTTTTGAATTCTCTGATTTTGGGCCCTGCACAAAGTTGATGAAGAACAGAATCAGCAAAGGCTAGCATTAGAATGTTAGATATAACTTAAACCAAAATTGGAAGTATTACTAGGGTGAAAGTAGAAAAGGGTAAGTGAAAAACTTTCATACTAGAAGGTTGAAATTAAGTTCTCAGATTTAAGATAAGACCCTTATTGATTCCACGTCTATCTTCCAAAAAAAATGATCAGAGACATCTAGCATATCAATAACGCTCCCTACCTTTTCTAAACAGCTATCAGCCTTCATCAAGGTAAGAACCTCACAAATACATGCATATGAACACAAATTCACGGATGCACACAAACTCAACAGCAACGACGCAATAATGACAAGCTATGCAGATCATTAAAGATATTTTTGTGGACTTTAGCAAATCCTCCTGCAAACATATCTGATTTTACACATGTATTACTTTGCCAATCCTTTATTTATGCAGATATAGAACCACGAATTCCGACCCATCATCTCATCCTTCCAAGTTTAGGTGCTATTGGACAAATCAAAAGCATACTCCAGTAATTCTATTTTCTCCGACTTTATCTGAATTCTATAGTCAGCCAAGCTTCCATATATTTTCTTCTACCAAGATAATTTGAGTCAACAATCACCTGGGTCACATTGTGAACCAATACCCACATTGAGAAAATCAAGCTTTAACGTGACACATGGGATTCAAGAGGGACTATAATTTAGATATTCGTTCAAAAAGCAACAATCAATTTGATTTTTCAAGGGAAATATTTTGATGTAAGCAATTACACAGACGATGTACTGAAAGAATCAATCAGGCATATACAACATTTTGGAATTGAATTGCTGTTTCTAAATCCTTTTGAAAATAAATGATAGTAATGCTAATGATGGCGACATGTAAAGACGTTGGATCAGTTCAGGTGTGGCTTATATGTATAGTTTTCTTTTTCAATTTTAAAATTCAAGTATGGTTTTCCATCTAAACATTAATCTAACTGGACCAAGCTCTATGTAGTCAATTTGGTTCAATCAGTTAAATACATCCAACCAATACCAGACACCTAAACACCTACATAGATGATCCAAACTATACTCTTTGGACATTTGGTAATGTAGTTTCGAATTTGGACCAATCACGGACAGAATGGACTATGTTGGCCACAAGCTTAGATATGTTAAAGACCTTGGCACAAAAGTATTTGGATATTGCTTTCTCTTGTTTCATTCTCATGTGATGCATTAATAAAAATGTTATTTATCTAGTTTAAAATAATTTTATGTTCAATTGTTTAGGTCAACTTGTATAATATAATCAGATTTACCTTTTTGCATTTTGTTGTTTGGTACAAGAACTTTGGTTGACCAGTGAATAATATAATCAAACCAATCAAATCGTTTATCTGGTTAACGGGTTAACCAGCATAGTTGGTTACATCATGGTTGGGAAAAAAACAAATTAATTCAATTTGGTTCGACAATTTAGGTCAAGCACCTTCCTGAAGACATTCAGACTCCATCAATCTAGATACAAGTTAGATTAGATTACTTAGTGGTTGAAGAATCATAATTTCCATGCATAAAGAGAATCAAAATAACAGAACTATTTGAAAAGGAAAAATATATATATTCAATAGCATCAATCCTGGACTTTGTTTAGATTCAAGAAGAGAATGTATGATTGCTTATTCTCCAGCTTTTTACAACTAAGGCTGAACAATTAAAGTTGTCCATAGAAGAGCTCAATTTAGTAAATCTTATCACTAGAGTTTGATAAGCATACCCCTATGTTGCAATTAAAGAATTTCTTGTGATTGACGCAAAAAAGGCCAAGAAAAGACAAGCTGAGATGAATAGTTATCTGATAACATGAAGAGGACAGAAGCCCAGACAAATTCAAGCAGCGGCACTAATCATTGAGAAAAGACAGTAAATTCAAATAAAAAAGATCATACAGAAAAAAGACCTGGCTTTCAGGCCTTGGAGTGTTGCACTTCCTCATGTTACAAACAGTTCGGAACGAGAAATTATTGTTGCCACAATTAGGGCATGTCCAGTCATTCTCATGTCCTGCACCTGTGATATATGGAGAATTAAATGCAGATATTATCTCAAAGCTTCACCAGGACATCAAAATGTCAGAAGAACCTGCAGTCTTCTTTGGAGAACTTTCATTAGGATAAGCTCCAGCCCTGCCCCCCTGCAAAATTTTCACTCCAGAATTACTGTTTGTTTTAATGGTACATAATATCAAGTAATTATGACCGAGTCAAAAAAAGTCAACAGAAAGCTTATTGACATCTCATCAAATTACACAATATTTAGACAATTTTTGAGTCCTACAAACTTGTGGGTCAAAACTACTAGTCACACTCAGAAACAAAAATAATAATAATAAAATAAAATAATTATTTTCCCAGATACTATCTAAATGAATGCACACTATATCAACAAGAAAAACTTGTCCTTTAACTGTAAAACCTACAAATAGCTTACCATTGCACCATGACCCATTGGTATGCCCAACCCATATCTATCCACCATAGGAGGCATACCATACATACCACCTAAAGAATAAGAAATCATTAGCTAAAACATATATAAACAAAGACAGGAAGCAGAAAAGAAATGTTGAATGCAGTATCAAAAGGTTTCCAGATATCCAGGTGGAACCAGAAAAAGTAATGTTGTACAAAAAGCTGAATATGTTATCTCATACTAATAAGAGGCTGTGAACATCCCTGACATAGATTAGTAGTTTTTATCGTATCTTAATCTAAAATGAATTTTCATAACCACTCGTTAAGTCAATGGCTTGTAATTCCATAAGAATTTGTTTAGAACATTCAGTGAACAGTAAAACTTGCATGGAAAACTCAATGCAATTGGGTCACATTCAATCTCATTTTTAGAAAGTGACATGATCGATTACTAGCTTACTTTCAAACAATACATTGGGTGGTTAAATGTCATTTACCTGCTCCTATCATAGATCCACTCGAATAAGGAGGTCCAGACATATGCATTGGTCCATATGGACTCCCAACAGAAAAGCGACTGCCATACTCATAGTGATAAGCAGAACCTCCAGGGAAAGAGAAATCATAAGGAGCCAGTGCTGGACCATTAAAAAGGGAAGGCCCATATGGCAGAGCACCAAGATACATTGAAGACGCGGCACCAGAACCCATGTAACCAGCTACAGAGGTGTAAGGTAAAGGAGCTTGCATAGACTTTGCAGCAGATTTCTGGACAATAAGAATACTAGCACATAAGCATGGAACCAGAGAATCCACACAGCAAAAGGAAAAAAGAGGAGAAATTGAGACAGTGAAAAACCATCCTCAGTTGCTGCAAGGTCAGTAGACATCTTTTACATGTCCAGAAGTTATTAAAGAAATGCACACAGTAGTCTTACACTATATTAAGATGCTAGAAAAGAGGAAAACGGTTAAAGAATGACAGATCAAAAGAAAAAGGAAAAGAATAAAAGAAATAAAATAATGCTTATATCTCGCAATGCAGCCTGTAGTATATGCATGCTATTGAAGCCAGATTTGCAACGGAACAATACAACCCAAATCCCAGTCGTACGGCATCACAAACTAGGCTCACCCTTTCTTACCTTCATTTTCTTTCTACTTTTTAGGCTAATAAAATATCTAACAGAAAATGAAATACATTCAAACATGCACTTGTGATAATCTCACAACATGTTTTAACAAATTCAATTGTTAGGACCTGAAAGATCCAAATGGCACTATAAAATCAGGCAAGCATTACCCCATCATGGTCAGCAGGCCTTGACTGAGTACAGTTCCGCATATTGCATGTTGTCCTGAATGAGAAATTGACGTTGCCACAACTAGGGCATGTCCAATCATCATCTCGGCGGCCACCTTATACAAAAATATGTTAGATCATAGATCAGTCCTTTCTATCCATCAGTGATCATAAACTTAAAAAGTGACCAGACAACTGTTTCAATGGCCAAAAGACAGCATGTCGTCCATACCATCGGTTCTAGCACGCTTGCCAGCAGATGAGTTCCGGTTATCCACCTGCAACACAAAGCACAAGAAGTGATTGAACAATGAGATGTCGTACATACATGTAACTACAAATTGCTCAAGTTCTCACTCAATCCAATCGTCTATCAAATCGGGCTCCAAGAATGTATCACATATTTATAGCACAAACATGATTAAAATGTTACTGATTCCAACGGAAAAAAAATTATAGGCCTAAAGCAACCTAATCAAAACTAGGAAGATTGTTGACAACACTGATAAAGACAATACTACTTAATAACCTTGTATGTCTATGTGTGGTGAACATTTAGAACACTAATAGGCATAGAACGGAAAATTCTTTGAAACCTCCGATACCAATAAACCGAGAGAAATTCTATCCTGACAAACTTAGCCCAATCAGAACCTTGGTATCATTAGAAAATCACGATCAAGACAACCTTACAAGACGAACCAAATATTACCTTGGAACAACATTAATGGGGCATAAATCTGATGGAAAGATTAAGACAACCTCACACAGATGTAGCAAAATTAGCTTCGAATCGTACTAAGAACACTTAATAAGGCATCAATTTGATGGAAAAGTCGATACCAAATCACGGAAACGAGCTCGTCCTACCAACAACCAGCAAAAGACGGCAGATCAAGTAACAGAAACGATCCACAAAAGGGGGAAAACAAAGGGTAGAAAATAACAAGACCGGATTTACTCGATGAACACTTCATAAGGCAATAATTCGATCGGAATCATCTACCTAATTACGTGGACAAGGAAATCATATGACAACATTGATCTCGCTCGACGAAGAAACAGGAGGCGACAGATCGAGAACCGGAGAGGAGGATCTAGTAAACAGAAGTAAATCCAAAGAGGGGAACCATCGCAGGGACTCATGCGAGAAAGAGAGCGAGAGAGAGAGAGATTACCTGAGACATGGCGGCGGCTAAGGGTTCTTCGACTCCGGACGCGACGGATTCTTTATTACTCTTTTAGCGAGTAGTTAGTGATTTTTCACATTTCGCACCATTAATTTTCTCTTTACTATATATATATATATATATATATATATATATATATATATATATATATATATGTAATCCTAACAGGATATAATAATTGATTTGCAAAGGGAAATAGGCCTAAAGTTGGTAGTCTAGTCTTAATGAGTACAGATAAAATTATAAAACTCAATAATAGAATATTAACCAAGAGAAGAAATGAACGATCAAATCTCCTCGTAAGTAAATAGTTTTGTCAACTCAATATAGTTCGAGGGATCAATTGAATTCAATTGAAGCAAGGAAGGGTTATCCTCAATCAAAGTCGATGATAATAGAATTCAATTGAATTCTATCAAAATAGTATTGGATTGATTAATTATTCTATCCTCTACGTTAAAGTTGAGAATAAGATTTTTTTTTTTTTTCTTTCTATGATGGTAGGTTATCAAATTATAATAGCATTTAGTATTTTTATCCCTAGTATTAATCCATTTAGTTTTGGTTTAACACTACCATTTGATATTATTTTATTTGATAATGTCTTGCAGATAATAATGCACGTAGAAAAAACTGACACCCTCCTCCTTGTCTTCTAGTCTTGGATCTTGCTCCTCCCAATGTAATCATAGATTTCTTCCACAGACACAACTCTAATTCCAAGATTTAAAAAAAAAAAAAAAGATAGATCTAACATTCATAAGATTCCAATATTTATTAATAATGATTTGGACCTCTTCGTACTCGACCTTATTCTTCCTATTAACCCCACTTACCAGCTTAAGGGTGAGAAGGTTATGGTTAGAGATAGAACAATATAATATAAACATGATAAAATTGTCAAAGATATTTAATTATTTGAATGTAAACCCAAGCCAAGACTAAGTTACCGAAATAACATAATAAAACTGATGTCACCTTTATAATACCAAGTAGATACATCCTATTCAATTAGGATCATCATCTCGGGAAAGAGCATTGTTTCGGCCCGTCGCTCAAGAAGCACTATGAGGTAATAAGTGCATCAATCGATTTCAGCAGATAGATCGTTGATTCACCCTTCATTTGAGGAGCACGACAGCGTACAACACTGTTCCAGTGCCATCACGTATTAACCAACCTTATATGGATCATGAGGCAATGGGTGCAGCAGTCGACTTCAGTAGATAGATCGTTGGTTCAGCCCTCACTCGAGGAGCACGGCGGCGCACGACACTATTGCACACATTAAACAACCTCGTATGGGTCCCTCATATCACTGGTAGTATAGAAAGCACCTAGGTAAACAATAGCAGTGGAGTCTCTCTAGATATCTCACACAAATAACATACACTCAAAACTCCACATCGCTAACGTGATCGTCGAAGGGGTCACATGGAGCATCCCTCATCCCAACCAGGTCTTCATGCAAGACCTTGCAGGAGCCACCAAGCAACTGCATCCCGAGACACACACACCTGAGCGGGAGCATCCCGGGACGCATATCCGAAGCCCGACGAACCTTTTTCCAACTAATTCTGACAAGCTTGTGAACACGGGCGTAATCCAGCCATACTGACTCTCGTATAAAATTCCAAAACAGTTAGCATTACTCGAACAGTTTTAATTAAAAAAAAAATCATAAGGAAGAAGAAAGAGGAAGGGAAGGGGAAGGACTCACTCACTCTCTTGTGCGATAGTTTCATGATCTAAAGATGCCGTAGATCATGATTTTGAGAAATGTTATTTACCCTTCAACAGTCCATTGACAAATCTGGAGGACATCGATGGAAGGAGAGGAGAGGAGAGGAGAGGTTAACATCACTCGGCTCACTCTAGAAAACTACCAGAGGAAGTGATTTCTTCCTTCCTTCGATAGTAATAATAACTTTGTGATATGACAAATGCCAACCTAGCCGTTCAGTCATCACACCCTCGGACAGCTGGCCCGTTGACATGGTCGACCCGACGCAGGTAATCGGCCGAATATACGGGGGGCGCCAGCGGTCGTACAGTCGACCTGACACAGGTAAGGTCGGCACCCCCCACCTGCAAACGCACGCCTCATTGCAAGGGCGACAAGCATGGTGGAGGGTACGACGGCATGGTAAGCATGGTGGAGGGTACGATGCATGGTAGGCCATAAATGTGGTAAGGTCATCAGGTACGAATGATCTACAACACCCACTATAAAAGCTCCTGCACCTCTACGGGGCAGGGGGATGAAGAAAAAGACCAATACACGAACTAACTTGATCTTCAGAGGGGTCACGTCGAGGGCCTACCCGACCCGACCTTCTTGCAGGAGTCGGCGGCCGACCCGAATTGGAGTACTCCCTCTTCACCCGGACTCCACCACTTCAACAGCCGACCTCCCATGCCGAGCTCTGAATCACTACACATCCGGGCAGGCTCCCACTTCGTACCGAGGAGACCACGGGCGAGCTAGCGCACACGGGCCTGAACCAGCGAGTGCTTGCTCAGCAGACTCGGAGGCCAAACTCATCTACTAAGCAAGCACCAGATTCTCCACTAACATTTTGGAGCTAGAAGGAGGGCCTTTCCGCCAGTCACTCTCGGCATCCCGCGAAGCTCCCCGAGATCCATCCGGTCTGCATCCCGACTTACAGGTCAGTAAGAAATTAATAAAGCTAGAGCAAAGAAAAATGCTAGTACCCCTAGAGGCCGGACTCAAACCCGCCTCGGCGAGCCAAAGCTCGGTCATCTCCTTGATCGCACGAGAAGAGAAGAATCCCCTTCAGTCGGCCGACCAGGACGGTCTCCTCCTCGGACAGATAAGGGGGGGCGTTGCCGATCGGGTGAGCCGACCAGCTGAGCCCGAATCCCCAACCCAGACCACTAACGTAAAGATAGCGCGACTTCCAACCTTTGTTACTGGAAGGTGCCCCGCTAACCCTAAAACCAACTCGGGCGGTAAGATAATAATCGCTCTGACTCTTGCATAGGCGAAAACACGCCATGAACAAGTCACGAGTCGGGATAATCTCGGCTCCTCGGCATTCACCCAAGAAAACCACAAGGTAACGCCACGAGTTGGGCGCTACCTGGCTAGGAGAAATTCTCCACCATTTCAGGCACTACTCAATCAGGGGGTACAAAGGAAACCGAAGACCGGCCTCTAAGGCATCTACCGAGATGCACATGCCGGGGACGTCCAAGCTATAAGGACGCTGCCCCGGCTCTGGAACGTGCAACCCGTATTCAGTCGGGATGCTGTACCGTGCCCTAATCACGGCAAGTGACCCCTAAGTCACCGCCGTGTCGAGATCATGATCTGACATCATGACCTCCAAATCCCTCTAAACCCTCGCGTCGACAAGCGACAGGGGCTCGGAAGACGCTCCCGAGGAACCAACATCGGGATCACTCCGACTTGTCTCTCCCGACCCCAAGGGAGAAACTACCCTGACACTAGTTGAGGAGTCCGACGAGGTCATCGCGACCTGTTCAAAAGGAGCTGCCAAACTGAAAGGACGAAGGATGGCTATGGTGGTCCGAGACGGAGGCAGGAAGAAGGCAAAATGAACGAGTGAGGTCTCTGCCCAACCCCGCAGCTAACTTATAGCGCCCAAGGGAGTCATTTCAGCTTCCCGAGGTAAGAGGAAGCGCCGCCACCCCCGAAAAAGCATTCAGCGCATTAAATGTGTCATAACTCTGACCGAAATCCTAGGCAGATATATATATATATGTATATATATATAATATTGTCCCATAAGTATGATAGTACGCACATGATAATAAAGAGCGAGTTCACCCTCTCAGCCAAATCTCCGGATTTGCGCCCGAGTTCACCCTCTCGGCCAAATCTCCGGACTTGCGCCCGAGTTCACCCTCTCGGCCAAATCTCCGGACTTGCGCCCGAGTTCACCCTCTCGGCCAAATCTCCGGATTTGCGCCCGAGTTCACCCTCTCGACCAAATCTCCGGATTTACGCCCGACTTCACCCATGGCGAAAGCCTTACATCGTAATTCCCGAGCTCATGCTCGGTCGGATCGACTCTTGCTGTATTGCAATTCCCGAGCGTCAGCTCGGTTGGATCGACTCTTGATACATCGCAATTCCCAAGCTCATGCTCGGTCGGATCGACTCTTGATACATCATCATTTCCGAGCTCATGCTCGGTCAGATCGACTCTTGTTGTATTGCAATTCCCGAGCACCAGCTCGGTCGGATCGACCCTTGCTACATCGCAATTCTCGAGCTCCTGCTCGGTCGAATCGACTCTTGATACATCGCACTCAGAACTAGTTCAGGGCGAACTCGAACCAGCGGTTAACCACAAGACCTCATCTTCGACACCCACATCAGGCGTCTCGAGAAGGTCTTCCCGGGGGGGGGGGGGGGGAAGAATGATATGACAAATGCCAATCTGTCCGCCAAGGCATCACACCCTCGGACAGCTGGCCCGCCGACATGGCCGACCCGACGCAGGTAACCGGCCGGATATACGGGGGGCGCCAGCGGTCGTACAGCCGACCTGACACAGGTAAGGTCGGCACCCCCCACCTGCAAACGCACGCCTCATTGCAAGGGCGGCAAGCATGGTGGAGGGTACGACGGCATGGTAAGCATGGTGGAGGGTACGACGCATGGTAGGCCATAAATACGGTAAGGTCATCAGGTACGAATGATCTACAACACCCACTATAAAAGCTCATGTACCTTTACGGGGCAGGGGATGAAGAAAAAGACCAATACACGAACTAACTTGATCTTCGAAGGGGTCACGTCGAGGGCCTACCCGACCCGACCTTCTTGCAAGAGTCGGCGGCCGACCCGAATTGGAGTACTCCCTCTTCACCCGGACTCCACCACTTCAACAGCCGACCTCCCATGCCGAGCTCTGAATCACTATACATCCGGACAGGCTCCCACTTCGTACCGAGGAGACCACGGGCGAGCTAGCGCACACGGGCCTGAACCAACGAGTGCTTGCTCAGCAGACTCGGAGGCCAAACTCATCTACTAAGCAAGCACCGGATTCTCCGCTAACACTTTGCAATGTAGATGAAGATGGTGTTCTTAGGTCCATACTTCTTCTGTCATACCAAGGTTACTGCTCCCTTGGTTGCTTATTGCATTGATGACAAATTTTTTTTTTTTTTTTTTTTTTCTCTTAGTTTGTCAACAACAGATGGATCATATATGATAATGGCATGCTATAGGACATGTAATTTTAGCTGTACTTACAGTTGATAAACATGTAAAATTCAGTAACTGTTCCATGGTTTTATCCTTGTAGAGGTGCTTCTTTGTTTGGGTAAAATAAACTGAAATGTGTATCAAGCTAAGACATGAATCTTTATTGTAAAATGTGTGTGTGTGTGTGTGACTTTACCTACTCCAGATTCAAATAAATGCTTTCATTCATGAAATCATCTGCAATTGCTAGGATGATATTTTCTGGATTAATTTGAAGGTGAATGATGTTTTCTGGATTAATTTTGGGAGTTCAACAAAAGCAGTCAATACCCACTTTTCAGATTTAATGGATAAATCACTACTAAGAAAAAAACTAGAAGATATGTTCTAGTTATAAAACTAAAAAAAAAAAAAAAAAGGTCAGCCTCTCTTCCCCTTTGTTTGTCATTCTCACGATTTATTCTGCATTCCTCAACGGAGTGGAAACTAAAACTTCTTCAAAAGAATATTATATTGTCAGCTTACCTTGATGACTCTTTACAACAACTGCTCGTTGACTCCTCGGTGTTCTAGCTAGAGTGGTCAAAACATCACTCAACAGTTGTTAGGAAGGAATGATCTGATACCAATATATATATATATATATATATATATTTGAAACTAAAGCTCCGGAATTAATCTAAAGTGGTCAAAACATCACACACGGCTCTCTCTATCTATCTATCTATCGCTGGTGAGCTTCTAAGGTTTATGATTCAGCCCACCAATGCAGCAGCCATATTAAGAGTATCCTTCCTTCCTTACCAGAGATAGATAGGCTTCATTCACCATATATATTTGGGATGTACTATTCAACATCCACAGCTTGAATCACAAAAAAGTGCATTGAATCACCACCATATATTTGGGATGTTTCCAAGGAAGGATGATTCAATCCACCAACAACAGCAGCTTTCCTAGAATTTTCTTGGACAGACTTCATTCCACCATAAGAGAGAGTTTGGGATGTGTACTACTCAATTGAGTCACCACAAGTCCCACTGAACTAGTTAGTGTGATTGCAGTATTCTGGTGCAGGAAGGAAACACTTATCAACAAATTTGTGATGTGAGACTTGGTGTTTCTTTTTTCCTGGTCCTCCTGCCTTCCTCTCCCTTACTTTGGAGTGGATAAGGCAAGCATGATGCTACTGCCAGATCCTCCCTCACCCATAAAATAAGAATTAAGGCTAACAAATAATAGTGGTGTGTGTTCCTTCTCTTACCTGCTCCTCTCTATCCATCATTTACAAGAAATAAAATACAATTTTTTTGGATTTTATCTTCATTTGCTTTAATCCATAATTTTTTTCATTTCTTTTGTTAATTTTTTGAATATATATATATTTTTTCAAAATATATCCTCTCTTTTACTTTTTCTCAAGTAGTATTCTTAATTTTTTCAAAATATATTCAAAATATTCCTCATTTTTTTTTATTTTTATACTAGTTTTAAATTATTACAGTGTTTTTAATTGGCCAACTTATAGTATTTTTCAATAAAATTTACAATGTCTTATTGAGATATTAAAAATATTTTAAGTGATATTATATCATCTCTCTAATTGTTGTTGCTCATATATATATATATATATATATATATATATATAATTACCATATCATATTTGTGGGCTTGTAGTTGGCTTGATTGTCCTCAGAAAAAAAGTCTATATAAATTATTTATAATATTTTATAGTAGAAGTTACGGTATTTTTATAATATAGTAGCAAAAATACTATAATAAATTATTTTTTTATTTGTATTTGAGTGATGTTACTCTTAAATTATTTTAAATATCTATTTAAGTCATTTTATAGGTTTCTAATATATCTTGATTTTATTTGACATTTATAATAAATAGGCTTATGACAGACCAAAAATATTGTAACATACCAAAACACGATAAAAGATAGAAAAAATTTTAAGAGACGATTTTAATATTTTTTAAAATTGAGATTATTTTTAAAAAATGAGATTATTTTTTAAAAAATAATAAAATGAGGGTCTTCATTGGAAAATACCCAAAATTGAAATATTGTATCTATTAAAAGTATCTATGGATATAGGAGACCGACCTCTAAGATGCTTTAATATTTACGAACACGGATATCTCACACCACTGCCACGTGGTATGTTTAAGGTCTACGAGTAAGCTCTTTTATATTTGTATGGGAAAAAAAAAAAAAAAAAAGGATCCTTTTTGGTTTCTTCTCATCCAAGTTGAAGCGGAGACTCTCAATTCGTCTCGCGCTCGCCCCCGCTTCATCCTCCCTCGCATCTCTCCGCCGATTTGATGGCCAAATCCGGATCCCTGCTATCCAATTTGGCAAGGGTACCGCCAGATTTAGGCGAATTCTGGCGGGAATGCGCCGGCGGTGGTTGGGCGACGACGGTCGTTGTGTTCCTCCTCTTCGCGTGGCAGCTCCTGCGGCTCTTCTTCTCCCGTCGTCGCCACCGGGCGGCCTCCAGAGCTCTGGAATCGTCGCCGGCGTCCGCCACAAGGATCGATTCTGAAGAAGGTTCCTCGGCAGGGTTTGCCCTTGATCTTCTGTTGCCATGCTTTTCATCCGTCTTTGTTGGTTTTATTGCAATTGGTAACTGGGAGAAGAGTTAATTTTTCGTTGGATAACATTCGTGTCGCTCTTGGTGCAGATTATCTGGGCTTATCTCCGATTCTGATCTGAGAGACTTGATGATTAGTTTGGAAGGAAAGCTCCAAGAGAATGAGAGATGGGAAGATGTGATTGAAAAAAGCACTGATCTTGTGTCCTATAAAGCAAAGTGCTTCCGCCCAAAAGTATGCTCCTTTGACTTATTTGTGTTGAAGATTGTTATGTGGGTATATTTTTTAGCTTTTGGAAGGTTTATTGTTCAATCATAGAGTGTTTGATCGAATTCAGTTCTATTAACTACCCACTATTATGCACTTGCTTTCGGCATTAAAACGAACTTTATTAATTTATAGTATGATACTTCTTTATAACTTCTACTGTACTAGGATGAAAGCTCAATTCTTATGAATGCTTGACTAGTTTGAACTTTGAAGTAAAGAACAGCTTTGTCAAATTTTTATGACTCCGTAACAGCATTTTATTGTTTTATTATATTTTGTTGTTGATTAAAAGTGACGGATAAAATTAATTGTGGTGTGTTGAAACTCTAACTAATTCTTTTCTTGATGATGAGCAAATTGAGGACCCCTTCTCCCCCTTTGAAGGGGAAACTGGCCATATCTCTTGCTTAATAGTATCAATCAGATACTCTGGTTCATTTCTTCTTTTCCCAACTTAAGTCCATATAATTTGTTCTTATTTTGTAGCCAAAATTAGACCATTTAGTTTCAGGAGGTGATCTGCTTTTTCATGCTTGATTGTTTTGATGCATTGTTTACTTCAACTGAATCAGCTATCCAATTTGATTCTTTTTATTCTTTTAACTCTAAATACTGAAGTTCCTAGTCTCTGATGTAGTTTAAGGAGTTAAGAATAAGAGTGGCATGTGAGAACCTCTCCTTTCACTTTAACATAGTCTCATTGTCATTACTATCCTTTAGCTTAAAAGTCTTAATGTTCATTAACATACTGTGACCTAGTACACAAGATTTCCATCAATGTAGGATCTGTAGAGCAAGCTAGTTTTCTACTTTTCAAATTATTAGGAAAAAATTACATCAAAGCAGCACTTCCATCTGACTTCTACTGACATGGATTTCACAGGATGGCCCACCGAAATACCTTAGTGTTACAACATTCAAGCAATGCTCCACGGAGTTATTAAGAGATTTCTACATGGACAATGAATACAGAAAAAAGTGGGACAAGATTTTGATCCAGCATGAGCAACTGCAGGTTGATGAAAATAGTGGGACAGAAATTGGACAATCCATAAAAAAATTTCCTCTCATGACACCGAGGGAATATATACTAGCATGGCGTGTGTGGGAAGGAAAAAACAAAACTTTCTATTGCATTATTAAGGTAAGTAAAATGAGTATTTCTCAGCCACTAAGCCTACACTGCATCACTCAATTGATGATTTACGTCCTCTATTATTTAATCCTTCCTGATAGTTGGTTACTGTACCTTTCTATCCTTGATATTTCTATGGAGTTTATGCAGCATGATGCATCTTTCTTCTATGGTGCAGTTCATGCTTGATTTTTTTGATGTGACAATTTAAAGTAAGAGATACAGCTAGACTCAGTTTTTATGATTATGCATTAAGACAGGTTTTAGTTTAATGAAATAAACCTAGATATCACAATTCTGATAATAACTGAGGATGCACCACAATGTAAGGCATCATCACTTTATCTGATAAGGGAATTTAAAACCCATCAATGTGATATGGTTTTGTTTAGGGTGGATTAACTCTAGAAGCTTATGCTACTACAGAAAATGAAACTAGAAAAGAAATGGAAGGAGAGGAACAATAGAAGAAAAACAAAATTTTAGGAGGAGGATTGCTGTGTCAAACACTTTACTTTCATTTACAACATTCAACATCTTATATTGCCAAGGTGCTCTCTGCTTGATGAGAGTTAAGTAGACACTGCCATACTTTATTTTGGACTTCAATGTATCATGAATTATAGGATTTAAGTTGGAAATTGTTTAGTCCCGCACAAAATCCTTGTATATCTTCAATACTTGAGATATGTCTTAAAAGTTCCTTCAGCTAAATCTGACTTACAAGATAGTATCATGCATATTCTACTAAAATTAAGATTCTCAAATATAAAATACTGAAAAAGCAATGATAAAAATCATCTGAAAATTCCTTGAAATTCAGAAGTAGTATTTTCTGGGTCCATACATTAGTTTTTTTTTTAACCTAAGATAAGCTGAATTACTGAACCTGCCAAACCCTAAGCTAATGCTAGGATGCACCAGTTGCCCAATAAATTATTATGTGTACTTGGTGATAGGCCTATCTTTTGCAAATGGTCATTAGCATCTGGACAATAGTAAAATAGATTTGGTGCAAGTCATAAATATAAAGAAATTTTCATGGTTCTTCTCACGTATCCCTAAGAATCATTTCAGTTATGTATTATGATGACTTAGAAAACGTTGAATTTTTTGCAAATTTTTACAATGAGATTAAGAGTTTTGGCATTCTTTTTTTTTTTCAGTGATATGTCTTGAAGACTTGTTTCTCATATGTCTTGCCTGTTGAAACCCATTTAGTTTTGTCTCTTCTTCTTTTTTTCTCAAATATCTATGTTATACAATACTTATTTTTCTATGGTTTTTGTTAGGATTGTGAGCATCCTCTGGCTCCACGACAAAAGAAATATGTTCGTGTTGCGTTTTTCAAATCGGGTTGGCGTATAAAACAAGGCAAGCAGTTTCTCTTATTAAGTTTGTGATATTAATGCCATCGAGTAATGTGCTCGATAATGTCGTTGCTTAAATGGTTTCTTGCATTATTGTTTCTAGACAAGCATGATTTGACTAGGCTTATGTTATCCAATATGTCATAGTGCAGGATCAACTGTTAGCATGGTACACGTGAGACCTAGACCAATGGTGGTTCCATGTGATGATACATTATTTAGCCCTGTCTACGAGTAATCATTTACTACGAGCCTTTCACTATGGTTCAATACTAGGTCAACTCTAATACCAATTATTACGATATGACTTAACAGGATAACTGACCTATTAAGTTGTTGAGTGTGAACCACGGGATCAAAATGTTTAAGCCCAAGTTAATAACAATAAGCCCATTAGAGTTCTTTGTCTACTTTCAATGTGAGACTAAATCGAGGTATAATTATAATTTGGTAAAGGATAATCTCCAATCTCAAACCGTTGTTGTCTGAAGAATTTCTCTTATGGTGTCACAGTCAAACTTTGCATCGAACAATCTTGAAAAATTAGTTCGATGCCAGTTGTATCAGAACACATGCTGCCTAATTGATATTGTGCGGAAAACATCTGGCACTCCACTAGACCAATCAAAAGAGCCAGAAAACAGCAATCCATTATTTTTGAACCTAGTTCCGTTTTGAATTGTCTTCATTCAGGTTTTCAGTTGATTTACTTAAGTGTTTTTTTCATAGTTGGCTGAGATAGAACAGTATGAATAAGTCTGATTGTAGCAATTATAGAGATGTCTAAAGAACACTGGTTCTGCATCAATATTGCTCCTTGTCAACTGTTTATCTTTTTTATGTTGTTTATCTTTGCATTATTGGTGAATGGTTGAACGTTTCTATTGCAGTTCCAGGTATCGATGCATGTGAGATAACTATGGTGCATCAAGAAGATGCTGGCCTCAATGTTGAGATGGCAAAACTGGCATTTGCTAAGGGAATATGGAGCTATGTGTCAAAGATGAACAGTGCACTGCGTGAATATTCCTCCTACCCCAGTCGCTTGACCATGGTCCCTATGCTTCTTAGACTTATTAAAAAGGTCAGCATTATTATTTCAGCTTCAAGCTGTTTAGTAGTTTTTTGGTATCAAGGGGAAAAAAGGGAAATTAGATATTCACAGTTTAAGATTTTTTCATTTAGTCTTAACATGTTAAGGGCGAGAGCCCTGAACCTAAGCATGATAGGCATATTGTCCAGCTAGTTTTTGCTATCTGCACTGTTTTGCAGCAATGTATATACAGTTTTGATCTTTACTATGCAAGTTCCATTGTCAATCATGCGTTATTGGCTGAGTAACAAAAGCTTTTCACTGATCTCCATTTTGTCCAACATGGCTTTTTACTTTCTAACAAGGTTTGCAATTTTGACCTGTACCGCCCAGTATGGGCGGTACATACCGGTCCGCCAGGTTACTGGTATGCGGACCGCCCGCTACCGGGCGGTTCCGTCAAAAATCGACCATCGGCGGTCGATTTCGGTCATCGGCGGCCGATTGAAGAAGAAATCGACTGTCGGCGGTCGATTGAGAGAGAAATCGATCGTCGGCAGTCAATTGAGGAAGAAAAAGGAAAGAAGAAGAGGAAAAGAAAAAAAAAATGAAGAGGGGAAGAAAGAATACCTCGCCCGCCTGCACGTCGTCGTCGCCAGCGGGTTGCCCGTAGCCGCGGTCGCTTTTTCTCCCGCGCGAGGAGACGGAGCGTCTCCCCACGCAGGGAGAAAGATCGAGGCGACATCACCCCCTTTTCTTTTTTTTAATATTTTTAATATTATAATATATAATATTATATTATAAAAAATATTATATTATATTTTAATACTGGGTGGTACGTACTGTGCATACCGCCTGGTATGGGTCCCGTACCGGTACCGACAATATGTCGGTACACCGGTATGGACCGATAATTCAAACCTTGCTTTCTAAAAGGGTAGGTTATTAGACCTCTGTATCTCTGAAATCCCAAAATTATGTTGCAACTAGGAATGTCCATGACATGTGGGACAATAAATTTATCCTTTTGATATCGTTGATAAAAGTTGAGGTTATTGCTTGATATTGTTGCTTCTAATGAAATGGCTTACCATCATGATTCATTTTCACAAATATAATCAGCAATTGTTTTAATTCAGGGGGTTCCTTTTATTTTCAACAAAATGCATTCCAACACTGTGCTTGAGTGACTAGGAAACAGCAGGAGTTGAAGGCTCCTGTTTAATAGTCTCTGGGGTGGTTTTTATTCTCTAGTGCTTGTGCCGATGTTGTTGCTCATCTCAACAGCATTGCTAAATACATGGTTTAATATATTAAAACAATTTGTTCTGGGCAAATTTTTGCCTTAGACAAAATAAGGTTTTGTTGGGGGATTGCAGCCTCGCTGTTTTGTGCATCTGAACACAATTTTTTAATGGAAGTTCGAAGTTGATGAAATCATGAGACAACCTAATCTTTTTACTGAAGAAGATATTTTGTGCTTAATCAGGTCCCACCAAAGTTGGAGACCTGTGCTGAAACAAGTATCCAAGAAGCTCCAGAGAAATTAGGAACTGTCATTGGCAGACAGAGTAGAGTGGATTCATCACAGAAGACACCGTCGAGATCTTCAAAAAAGTGGATAGCAAATGGGCTTTTGCTCCTTGGTGGCGTTGTATGCCTTTCACGAGGCCGCTCTACCATCGGCACCCAGCTGGCCGTTGCATGCATTTTGAAGAAGCTGATGAAGCACAGAACGGAATCATGCCAAGTTGAGTCTACCCAATTCAGACCAAATAGACGAAAAACCAGAAGAGATGATTGACGTTCATCAGTCATCTTTCTTTCGCCTGCTCCAAGTCCAGCCTTGCATGAGTGCTAATTGCTCCAGTGTTACAGTTGTCTAACCAACCTACATATTTTCTTTTTCACTCAGATGTAAAAAAAGGAACAGCAGTATTGTATCACATTAAAAGGTCACTATTTGTGTAATTGATGATTGGATTGCCTTGATTGGTGCTGCAGTCAATGGGTAATCCTCCAATAGTTTGAGAACAAAGAGTAACTGAAGTGCACTGTGATGCACCAACAGTTAATGTAGCAAGATTGACAAGGTGTGTATTGTTACTTAGCCTTGTGGAAATGATCTAAAGATTTGCGTGTTGCTGTTTCTTTCTGTACATTTACTGACCTTTTACTGACTATGAAATGATGGAGATGAGGTGGTAAGCAAGTTGGTCAAGTTGAGGCCTACGTGATATAAACTTATTTAGACATGCAAAGAAACAACAAAAGGTAGGGTTTGACTCTATTTGAACTCTAAATCTGACTTATTTTCCGAAATTGACTTGAACATAAGAGAAGATGGATACTAATTTTGCATAATTGAGGCAAATAAAAAAAGTACTATTTACATAAAAATTTGTAATTTGATAGGTAAAAAAAAAACCTTTAATTTCTTTTTTTTTTTACTTCAATTGATATATATATATATATATATATATATATATATATATATATCCTTAACTCTAAAATATGATCGTAATTAATTTATAGTTAAGTCATTAACTATTAACTAATTAATTAATTTTTTTAATTTCATCTATAATGAAACCTATTCAATTCATAGACGACAAAAAATATCGGAGAAGATACGAGAGGCGCTACAAGCCACTATTTGTCTCGTCAACCTCATCACAGCCGTCCGTCTTCTGCCTCCTCCCCTCTCTTTGTGATATTAAGATTCGTGCTCCAACCCACGTCGCTCGACGGGCTTGATTTGCCTCTGCCTCTATTAATTGCCGGTTTATTACCGTTTCCGGCGCCTACTCTTCCTCGTCCCCGCTTCCTTAAACAATCGATATAAAACCCTCCATCCTCCTAAAAATAAATAATACGAACAAAAACCAAACACATCATCTCCCGCTTCCGCTCCGCTCCTCTCCTTTCCCTTCCTCTCTAGTCGGAGGCGCCCCTTTTTAGCCTTCGGCGATTCGGAGGCCCCCGAGCCCCTCCGGCCTGCACTGTAACTGCCTCATCGACCTCCTCCTCCGCCGCCCGGGAGCTCTGAGGCCCGTCGCCGAAGGCAGGCCGTCGGATCAGGGGCGGGTGGATGGACGGAGGGCGTTGAGGCTCTCTTTCTCTCTCCACCCCCAGGGGAAAGGAGGGAGCCGGAGGGCGTCATGGGTAACTGCCTTTGCTTCGAAGACCGCTCTAGACGTCATTCGTCAGAATCAGGTGATCTCCCCCGATCTCCTCCTCGATCGCTCATTTACACACACGGAACGAGGGGGAAAAACACACCTCTCTTTCTTTCTATTCCATCATCTGGAAATTGGCATTACCGATTAGGTTATGTGTGCAAATTGTCTAGGTTAATGCGTGACATGCTACGTTCATATGCAATATATTGGAATGCTAAGACAGCAGCAAACTTTCGTAAGAGCTGGTAATTGAACATCCGCGATATTCTGAGCATAAACAATTAAATAGATTCGAATTCGATTCCAAGCCACAAACTTAAATTTAATTGGGTTCAGTTAGGCTCGGTCCCAATTGATTCTATTTATCAACGTAAATTGGGACTGTGCTTGTGATTTATGTCAATGTAGTGGATATATCTTGCAGTCAGAGAGTTCTTTCATGCCCTTTGTTTGCTTCTTAGTCTTAATTATTGAGGACCACATTGGTAAGAAGATGTTATTATAGTATGAAAACTTTCATATACTTAAAATTAGTGATTATAACCTTGGGGTAGATATAACATTGTTTTTGGTTTCTATTTCTGGTAGTTAAGTGCTAAGTGCCTTTTGTATATCTAAGAAACAACCATTAAATTTTTATCTATGAATAACTGATGTGTTTAGGCTTTGATGATGGATATTAACTGAAAAAAATTAATTCAAGCTTGAGTGAGGCTCATGCAAAAGTATAAAAGAAGCCTGACAATCTATTATGAGCTAATACACCTAGTCTTGGTGTATTTAAATGTGGATTTTGTAAGGCTGTTTGGTTGAGCAGACATACCACTGTTAAAATCTTCCTTTCTCATAGCCTTAGTGTTGGACACTCAAGACCTACAAGGATGGAGCTCCTATTGCACTAGTTGCTGTTCTTCGTGCTTTAGTGGGAGAAGGTTCATACGATAAAAGAGTTCCAAGTGTTGGTACATAAAAACTTAGTGCAGCCGTCTCAACTTTCATGTTTCAGATTGTATGTAATTTGGTGAATTATTAATCATGCAATCTGGAAAGTTATGAAGACTTCAGTTAAATTCTGGGGTTGTCAATTGAAAAGAAATTAATTTGACACAAACTTTATGAAAGATTTTGTATTCTACATCCATTGTTCCATGTCCAAGCCAAGGCAAGCTTAGACAAGAAAGGGACCTTTAGGAACACAAAAAACTAAATGGTGGCTGGAAACATCTGTCCTATTGTTTGCAGTACAAACGTATATGCACCATAGAGCAATCGCCATAAAATTCTCCTGGAGCTTGGACGATTATATAGTGTGCGAGGGTTTTTCTACTCCAAGCATTAGTTGTAGATTTCTGCTTTGCAAAAAGAGAAGTGAAAAAACATCACTTCAATCTGTAGTTACTTTCTGAATAATTGTACGGTCAAGGTTTGCAATTTCGATCTATATCGCCCGGTACGGGCGGTACATACCGGTCCGCCAGGTTACCGGTACGTGGACCGCCCGCTACCGGGCGGTTCCGTCAAAAATCGGCCGTCGACGACCGATTGAGTGAGAAATCGACCGTCGGCGGTCGATTGAGTGAGAAATCAACCGTCGACGGTCGATTGAGGAATAAAAAGGAAGAAGAAGAGGAAAAGAAAAAAAAAGAGGAGGGGAAGAAAGAATACCACGCCAGCGCCGTCCTCGCCCACCTGTCGTCGTTGCCCGCGGGTCGCCTGCGCGCGGTCGCCCGCGGCCGCAACCGCTTTTTCTCCCGCTTGAGGAGACAGATTGAGGCGACGTCGCCCCCCTTTTCTTTTTTTTCTTAATATTTTAATATTTTTAATAATATATTATATAATATTATATTATAAAAATATTATATTATATTTTAATACCGGGCGGTATACACTGTGCATACCGCCCGGTATGGGTCTCGTACCGGTAAGTAAAACCTTATGTACGGTACAGATATGGCTCAACATTTGATGAGCAAGAACAGAATCTCTGGACAAAATAGTAACTTAGAATAAGTAAATGTGTAAACAGGATGTTTTACTGTATGGTTATACCTTTGTAGATTACTGAGTTATATTGTGATCACTATGAAATTTTGGCTGTTAAAAATGCTCTCTGGTTTTTTGGTCAGAAGATGAATGTTCTGTTGCAAGAACTTGTAACTGTGCATGCTAATTAATAATGATCATTGAATCTTCCTCAGTTCCGTTTGGTAATGCTTCTTTAGGAGCATCTCCTACACAAGAACATCAAGTTGCAAAAGTGATCAGCAATGTTGTGACTTTACCCGTGACAATCAAAGATGTGGAAGATTTCCGACAGATGCCTGGCTATGGCAATGTCCAAATATTTACATATGATGAATTGAGGCTGGCTACCAATAATTTCTGTCCAGATCTAATACTTGGTGAGGGTGGGTTTGGCCTTGTCTATAAAGGTGCCATAGATGCTAATATCCGGCCAGGTTTCAAGTACACTCAAGTTGCTGTTAAAAAGCTTAATCCAGAAGGACTACAAGGAGACAAGGAATGGCTGGTAAATATCATTCCTGTTACTTCCCACGAACATTGGTTCCATTTACTTTCATATCATGTCTGTTTTCCCAATAGTGATCATTAATAATTGATCCTCAAATTATCTCTATACTTGAGCATTCAAAAAGTTTGAGCATAGTCTCTACATCTCAGTTACCATTGAGAAAATTGAGCATGTTACACTACTACTCAATTGCCGACAGGGAACCTCAAATTTTTGTTGCTGTTACTTCTCATAAATAGCTGGTAATTGTTCTCTATATACTCTAGTTCTGAAACTAAAGAGAGAAATTGATTATAATATAGACTTGAATCTTTCGGTTACTCTCTCTCTCTCTCTCTCTCTCTCTCTCATTCTTTCACACAAACACACACACACACACACATATATTTATATATGTATGCACACAGTAAACCATGTTGTAAAATGCTTTAAATCAATGCAAGTCAGAAATGCTTAATTGTTTTGGATTTTTTTTTTTATCGTCTATTCAGAAGCTTCACAGTTCATTGGTTTCTTCCTTCTTTGTCAGGCAGAAGTCAACTATCTTGGGCTCTTTAGTCATCCAAACCTAGTCAAGCTTATTGGCTACTGCTGCGAGGGTGAACATCGGTTATTGGTTTATGAGTACATGGCCAATGGGAGCTTAGAAAATCACCTCTTCATAAGTATGATGATGAACATACATGCTCTAAGACATCATTTCTGCTGTTAAGTTGATTTCTTTATCTAATAATAATTAATGTTTATTTTTTGATAAATCAGAAGATGACATGCTTTTGATATCAGCAAATTTACCTGGCTGCATAACATTGATTGGAAAAACAAGGACTGTATGAATTAGCTGAAGGATGTAGGACGTAGTGACATGATTAAAAATTGAAATCACTAGGTTGTTGCTAGAAAAGCATGTTATTCTAAATGAAGCATACCAAGGAAAATATATTGTGATCATTATCATGACTTCACAAGTTAGTAAATGGTCATTATTCCCAACACATTATAAATCCAGTAATTAAATGCACCTCTTTTCCAATAACTTCTTTTAAGTACATCTTCTAGTGCTTTTGTCATATTATAGTTTTTGCTTCAATGAATCAGATGTTTTATTCATAGATGCAGCATGATTTGGTGTCTCAAAGTCAGTTAAGACTTTAAAGAAAGACTAAAATCATTAGCAAAAGATAACTTCTGATGTTATTGTTATGATTAATAAATGTTGCATTATCTTAAACTACTTTACCTTCAGAGGGTTACAGCACCTTGCGGTGGTTGACTCGGATGAAGATAGCTCTGGATGTTGCTAATGGGCTTGCCTTTCTTCATGGAGCTGAAAGACCCCTCATCTATCGTGATTTCAAGACGTCAAACATCTTGCTTGATCTGGTTTGTCTTCTTTCATCACCTTTTGAAACGTAGCTACATTTACAGATTTTTGTTGTTGACAAGAGTCACAAAAAGAAGACTTCATGTTGGAAGTCCTGTTATGAGTCCAACACCAACCAACACAATAACAGATCCTAATATTTTTGACTATTTAGAATGGCTATATGAATCATTGAGCTTTGTGAACTCTTGTTATGTCTCCCTCTATCTTGCCTTCACATCGGTAAACATTAATTATTTTATTTCTTCTAATTTCTTAGAATATGTGATACATCACTTCTAGGTGACATCTTAGCCTACCCTTTCAACACTTGGAGATATCCAAATGGTTCTCATGTCATTTTAAAGAATATATATGTACTGTACTCTTGGGACTCAAAACCTATAACACTGCACTATGTCTCTTTAAAGAGGTACTCAAAGAACACTTGTATTCATTTTTCAAAGACAATGCAGCCAGGCCAAACTGACACTAGTTCTTAGTATCGTGTGGTCAAAATCATTCTAAATTGACTAGTAACAGGTAAATGAATAGAAAATAGATACAATGTACTTTTTGAATGTTCTCTTCTTATTTTGACACAACTTGTGTTGGAAAGGTGTAAATATATATATATATATATATATATATATATATATATATATAGCCTCTTCCACTTAATACAGAGTCATCTAACCGGTGAGAAATCGGTATTCTGTTTAACATTTAGCTTGAGCAATGATTGTGGATTTTTAAGATGATCTGAAAATACTTTTTTTTTTTTTTCATAATGCAGAGGTATAATGGGAAGCTTTCAGACTTTGGACTAGCAAAGGAGGGGCCTATGGGAGAGCAAACACATGTTTCCACAAGGGTCATGGGTACTTATGGCTATGCAGCTCCTGAGTATATATTGACTGGTAAACTATAGATGTTTCAACAGATGCATTGATTGCTCTTTAGAGGTTCTGAATAAAGATATCCTTGTTTCATGTAGGGAAAAAAAAAAAAATCTATCTATCAAAGTTGCTACTGGAAACATAATTTGTTTCATGCCTTAAAAGTTTTCTGTATAGATTAGGATCTCTCCTGAGACAGCTTAGAGATTACTAAACCAATAAAAAATCTTTCTCCTGATATCAGATTGTTTAAAATCCTACATTGGTCCTTTTTAGTCCATCCTGTGTTTGAAGTAGTAGTAGTAGTAGTATGTATTCCTACCATACTGATCCTTTCCTCCATCAATCAAAAAAAAAAAATTCTCATCATGTTTCCCTTTCTTTCACTATTGCATAATAACATGGTATGAAGGATTTAAGAAGCTGTTATCTTGTAGTAGTGAGTGCTCTGGTGTCCTTGCTTGATCTCATATAAACACCTTTGAATGCTTAAATAACATATGTGGCTTAAGTTTTAGATGCAAATGAATGAATGAATGAATGAATTATATATATAATATACTGATTCAGTAAGTATTTTAGATGCAATGAATTGACATTGATTATAAAAAAAAAACAAAAAAAAAACAAATATTATTTCAGATTGATAAAAAAAAAAAAAAAACTCCAAAGTGTTGTGTGGGTTTCTCGCACGCAGGGCATCTGACGGCGAGAAGCGATGTGTATGGGTTCGGGGTGGTGCTGCTGGAGTTGCTGTTGGGGCGCACGGCGTTGGACCAGAGCAGGCCGAGCCGCGAGCACAACCTGGTGGATTGGGCTCGGCCGCTGCTCGTCCGCCCCAACAAGCTCTTCCGCATCATCGACCCTAGAATGGACGGGCAGTACTCCGAGGAGAAGGCGGAGAGGGTGGCCCGCTTGGCCTTCGACTGCCTCAGCGAGAACCCCAAGGCGAGGCCTTCCATGAACGAGGCGGTCGACGTCCTCCGCGACGTCCTCAAAGCCGCCGACGACATCAGCCTCCCCCTCCCCACCCCAGAAGCCACTGCAGGGATGACGCCGGCGACGATTCCGCCGCTGCAATTTGAAAGATAGACAAAAAGGATGATGAACCCGTCCGTCTCAACACCAAATTTTCTTTCATATGAATGAATACGATAGAACTATTAACTAATTTTTGGATCACCGTGTCAAATGGTCAATCCGTAATATTTTATATATATATATATATATATATATATATATATATATATATATATATATATATATATATATATATATGAAACACTTGGATCGTCAGATTAGAAACATGATTTGTATAGTATTGGTGAAATAGGATGGATGCTAAGGATGAGAGAGCAACTAATATAATAAATACCACCCCCTAAAAAATTACAAAATATCTTTGGTAATAAATAAATAATTTAAGATATTTCAGTCTGATTTGTAAACCCAACTGATCCAAAGGTGTAATTCTCTCTCTCTCTCTCTTTTCTTTTTTTTTTACAAATCGATCCAATCAGATCGCTATAACTATGATTGAAATTTTTAGCTGGATTATTTATATTAATTCTATAGTATACCGTCCTTTTATTTAATAAAACTCCAAAGTTTGTGATATTTTTTAAAACTTTTCTCATAGCAGCACCCTTGGCCATATGAAATGACTGTTTTATTTCTGTCTTTGACCGAATGAATCATTATCGCCTCCTCCACTCCCCTTGCACTCTTATTGGACCCCAAGGACGTCACATGCATGCATGCATGCATCAATGCATGGAGGGGGACGGTCGATGAACATAGCATACATACTTGTGGAGGCACAAGCGACCCAACAAAAAAGCTTACTTGTGCGTGTATGATGAGGCGTAATCTACAAAGCTAGCTCATACATCCCATGGGAGAGGGTGATCCAGCGTGAAGTTGCATGCGACCAATAAGGTGAATGAAGGGGCGGCGATGGCCGATAAGAATCTGATGGCCATTTTGCAAAAAAAAAAAGAATTTTTTTTATAAAAAAAAAAGTGGGAGCGTTTTACACTTTAGTTTTTTGAAAAAAAAAAAAAATTCGTCCATATCATTATTATTAAGAATAATTATCGTTATTACTATAAACTGTGATTATTAGAAAGCAAGTTATATTGGGCTGCGCTGTATTGGGTCGGCTCATATGCAAATCCCAGCCCAACAAAGTTGCGCATCACACACGTGCCAGTTTGTACTCACGAACACATGTCTTCCCCTCCACCTTACCACGTTTTGGCTCTGTCAGTGTACTCACGCACACTTGTCACTCGCTGGGAGCTCTCATCCTGCGACCCTCCCACAGCCCCGGATAAGATAAAATGGTAAGAGTCGTCTACCTCGCTCGTGGATGCACAAGAAAGACGAACGGGAAACGATGGGCCAAGGCGAGGAGGTGAAGACGAGGCCTGAGCCGAAGGTGGAGATTCAGGTCCGCCAACTCACCCG
This sequence comes from Ensete ventricosum, assembly GCA_029747655.1. Lineage (NCBI taxonomy): Eukaryota > Viridiplantae > Streptophyta > Magnoliopsida > Zingiberales > Musaceae > Ensete > Ensete ventricosum. Next base: position 56,916,170 of record JAQQAF010000006.1, on the reverse strand, counting down.
TCCTTCCTCATGTTTACTTACGTACATGTACTGTACTACCACTCTGATGGATGGAAACAGGAGAGGGGCGAGGTTTTCTTCTTCTACAGGCCGAGGGTCGACAAGGAGGAAGCTCACAGTGCCAACGATGTGCAAAGAATGTACGTCGTGCTGCGGCCGGAGTCAGGCGAGCAGCGCTCCGTGGAGGAAAAGCAGTCGCCGGACTCGGGCAAGGAAAGCAAGATGAGCTCCGAGGACGATGAGCAGAAGAAGAAAGAAAGCGAGGTGGGTTCTGAGGAAGACGAGAACGAGAATGGTGGCGATGAGAAGGAAGGCGGCTGTGGCCGGGAGGTACGTGCTGTACCTGTTCTACCACATCTGTGGTGGTGGACAGTGAGGGTTTCTTTGGACTGATGTTTCGTGTGACTTGTGAAGGAGGTGAACATCGAAGAGCAGCCGCTGTTTCGGTTCATCGTCATGGGGAAGAAGAGCTTACCTGATCCAGGTCAGAGAAGCCGTCCCTTCTGGGGCTTCGTGGAGCTGGTGACGACGAAGGCGGACGACATCAAGAAAGCTCTCCAAGGAGGTACGAGATCGACGTGTGACTGCAACACCGATGAATCATACGGACTTTTGTGTCCCGTAGAGTTGCAGAGAAATGAACGTCTCGCTCTTCGTGTGATGCAGAGGAGTACGAGACCGCAACTCGTGGCCACCGTCGCAGGCCTTCGGCGAGAGCGCTGGGAGAGGGCGTCTACCGCATACTGAGGCACCACCAATCCGGGCGGCGGACGCACACCCACCTCGTCTACAAGCTCGAGTTTCCGCCGGGGGATGCGGGGAACGAGCCGCAGGAGTCGCTGAACATAGAGCGCGAGGCCTCCTTCATCATCCAAATCAAGAACCCGGAACAAGGCGGCGGTGGTGGTGGTGGCGGCGGTGGCGGCTTCGCAGGACTGCAGAGAAAGCGCAGGGCGTGCTTCCCCGCCCACCTCCAAGGCCAGTTCGGGAAGCGGCGGTTCGGCCCCGCGGACCCGCCGGACTTCCTCAACTACGAGGGCTGCGAGCTGCTGCTGATCGCTGCGTCGGACGACATCGACGAGGAGCTGGGATTGGAGCTGAGGACGGAATGCGAGGCGGATGCCAAGTGGTCGGACCTGCTGCAGGTGTTCGGGGAGACGGCCGCCTCCAAGCCTCTGCTAAGCGGCACTTGGGTCTGAGCTGCGGTCGCCACTTGGCCTCTGCTGTTGCAGGAGGTGGTGGTGTCGTGGCTTCGTCCCAAACCCGTCTGCCGGAGCTCACAATAATAATTCTGGGGATGTGTTTTGCATGTGTGCCTGTAACCTGCAAGTAGTCTGCCCTTTCTTCTTGGATGTAAGCTTTTGTCCCTCGATACAGTATCATGATGGTAACTATTCCTTTCTTATATATTATAATCCTAAATCTACATATTATTATTGATATATATGCAGAGCATAATCTCTCTTATATATAAATATATATTATTTCAATAGATAAAATTATGTTGTTCTTATAATATTTTTTGAAGGGTTAAGAATCAGTTTAACTTATTGTGATCATGGATCGGTCGTTATGATTTATTTATGTTTAAAAATAATTTTTATATTTTTAAAATATAGTACATATATTTTTTTTAGATTTATAATGAAATATTAATATAATATATATAATTTAAGTTAAAAAAATTAGTTTAATTTTGTGGCTGGTCAGATTTGTTCGTGTATAAAATGTATTTTATATTTTTAGTAATATAATATATAATTTTTGTATAAATAAATTATTATATAGTAATATATAATTTAAATTAAAAAATTAAGATTATCATCAACAATAGTTTTTCTCAAGGGTATTGTAAGTAAGTAGTTTTTCTTGTATTGATGATGAGATCAATAGTTTTTAGTTCTATCTTAGGTGGAGTTTTAAGTTCTATCTTATGTTGAGGGGCATCGATCAATATGATGTTAGATATATAAAAAATTAAATGTTAGATATATAATAATTTTTTATGAGTTTTTTTTTATCTTATTATTTTTTATTTTGTTTTTTTTTACGTTCTTATCTATCGTGCTTATATTATGGTGCTCTGATTCTCCTTCATCTTTATCTCAAAATAAAGAGAGAAAAAAAAGATACAAGAAATAATTTTAAATTATAATAATTATTATAATTATTAATGGATCTAGTATTACAATAGTAACAATCAGTAGATCGTGCTACACTTATTTGGTCTCGAGTAAATATCATGATTATTTTAATTATTTATCTAAATAATTAGATTATTAACTCGTTGTAAAATCTGTCAATGAAATTGAATATCAGATCATCGCTATTTTCATCGTAGAACATAATTAGGTCATGAATCTTTTTTATGAATTTGGTATCACCTTTTAGTTTACTCTAATGATATATTATAATAATATCGATGTCACATGCTTATATTCTAACTTGATCTCTCAGTCTCTCTAGAATGAAACACATTGTCATTGAATTCCATTTTGTTAAAAATTAGGTTATCAACTTTGTGTTTCTGATGAGGTAGGTATTTTTATTATATCATTTTAAGATTGACATTCACACGAGGAAAGCTCAATGGATCATCATGTTAGAGATAAATATAAAATGACAACTTTATTATATTCATTACATATTCTAATCCTTAATCGATCTATAATTTAATGATATATACATGATTTGTAGGTGTGGTTAAAAGAAAAAATATTCTTTAAATCTATATAAAAATACGTTATCTCAATTTCCTCAATGAAATAACCAAGCTTTCACAATAATTCTTCAGATCACTCTCATAGGTTACTTAAGGGCTAACAACTCACTTCAATCCCAATGGATGGATTTACCACCACTCTACGCTCCACTTTATTTTCTTTATTTATTGGCCTTTTTTCCTTCCATCATTTAATTAGCATATCTGTCTGCCATTACAATTTCCCACTACAAATAAAAGAAGACATAACGAACAACAATCAAACTGAAGCCTCGGGGAGCAACGGGGAGGTGGCAATGCAGTGGCGGGCGAAGAGGTCGTGGAGCTCGTCGAAGCTGAGCTTCCCGAACGAGGCCTGGTTTCGGCGGAGAGCGTCCACAACCCACCGGAAGAAGTCCGGGTCGCAGGGTATGGCGAGAACGCCGGGCTGCTCGAACCCGTACTCCTCCTCCGCCCGCTTCATTAGCTCCAAGAAGACCGGCAGTTTCAGGAACCGGACCGGCACGTCGAAGCGCTCCCTCTCCGGCCCGATGCACAGCGGCACGTACCCGGCCGGGGCCGTCGCCACTTCCAATCCTTTACAGGACAGCTGCTCCCGCCACCGCCGAATCACCTGCTTCAGCTGCACGATCTGTCGTATACTCACCATTTTCAGCTTAATGGCGGCACCGCTCACCTGATTCAGCTTCCAAGTGGGAGGAGGCAAAAAAAAAGTGAGGAACTCGTTTGGGGTTTGGGGGGTTTTTATAGGGAGGAAAAAAGAGGGAGTTTTGTTGGTTGTGTTGCAGAGGGTTTGAAAGGGAATTAAAAAAAAAGAAAAAAAAAAGGGAGAAGATTCGCTCGGGGGTAGCCAAGACGGGAATGCATTCAAATCGACCGACTGAATCACCCCTGAGATCCCTCAGGGTGATGTCCACAGTACAACTAGGCGGTCGGATGTCACCCTGGAATCCGTTTACTATCGGTTCGGATTTACTTGAGACTCGAACCGACTCCGACAAAAAAAAAAAAAAAACTCTCGAAGGACCAAAGGTCAAATGGTTATGGTATGAGAATAAACGACGAACCCAAACCCAAAAAAAAAAATTAATGGATATTTGGATTTATATTCGTGTTATTCTATTGAACTCGAGGCAGAGCAAATTGGATCAGCGAGGTGCAATGTCACTACGTTTGCGAATATTTTGAAGTTTAAAAGAGTTGAACGTGGAAAAGAGCAGTGGTTTTGGTCCATAAAGAAACTATATTAATTGAACGCGGGGTCCTCCAGGTTCGGTGACACTGGCTTTTATATTTTTTCTGAAGATTTTTTTTTTTTAAAAAAAAGAGCAGTGTTTTATATAGAACAAAAAAAATCTAAATAGAAAAACTGCTCGACACAAATAATGTAAAAAATAAATATAAAGTACTTTTGTTAATTGTTAATCTACTTTTTGAAAGAAAAAAAAAATTTATGCTACGACCATGGAGATTCTCATTCTCTACATGTATTTACAAGATGAAACACATTTGTCTGATCTATAACTTAGTATGTTCAAGCTTTTGAGTTATATTGAGATTCAATCTTCATTAGTTTTTACTCTTCATTAATCCCACTATGAATTTAATTCCTTAAAAAACAATTCGTATTGAACAGTATTTGATACAAACGAGTCAGAATTGATAAATAAAAAACCATATAAACGAAGGATAAACTAAGGTTTAACTGAATAAACATGAATCATACGAACGTGCTGACGTTGATGAGTAAACCACCTACAGCAATCAATATTCATGATGAATACAATAGGGAAAATGGTAAAAATATTGGTGCGGAAAAGACGTGAACAAATTGGAAAATTTGAGAGAGACAATGACCAAAATACTTCAAAAGTCTATATATACACAGGCTAATATACATTGTCGCCTCTAGTTAATTATATTTGGTATTCTGATTTTTTATATTTTAAAAAATATATTGATAATCCTTTAGTTACAAAATTAAAATATTTAGGTTTATTAATCTTACCATCGTTCATTTTATCAACATAAAAACAAAAACAACGAGCAAAAAAAATAATCTTGATGTTTCAATTGATAATGGTAGATCACATCGATGGTGACGAACGACGACGTCGCTAGGAGTTGCAAATAACTATTATGGATGAGAAGAAATGACGAGAAGTGATGATCGCTTTACATTTATATCAACATTCATATAGTTATCGAACAACGTTTTCGTCACTCTGCATTTGCATCAACAACAAATGTAGTTACCAATTATCGAATGACTCTCTCATCGCCCGACAACTGTATCGATATCGATGCAGATGTAGAACGACACTGCTTAACAAATATTTCGACATCGAAACAAATATAGAGTGACCCTCACCTCTCTCAGTCACTCTCCTCATCCACAATAATCATTGACAACTAATTGTTAACCACCATTGATTGAAATGTTAATATTATATTTTTCATCTTTTATTTTCATATTTTTATTTATAAAATTGATGACATTAAGATAAATTGACCTGTATGTTTCACTTTTTTAACTATAATAATAATAATATAATTAAAAAAATACATGGATCAAGATAGTAATTAACTATAATGGATAATCCATAATTAACCCTATATACACACTAAAAATTAGAAAGTATATATATAGTTAAGACAACAATATAAGCAGCTTTTGGTCAATAACATAAGTTTGACCAATAACTTTAGAAGTTTAAGCGCTCTGCACGAAGCTATTTGGGTTCTCATTTTAATCCAGGCATTACGTTCCAACTCAAGATGATGAATGCATGGAGTCAATAAAACCTGTGTTGTTTCGTGGGACTTAAGTCAGAGGAAGAGAAAGGTACATTAATGATGATTACAGTTGTACCCCACTTTTTTTAACGCACAAGAGACGAAAAAGAAAATTCATTTAAGTTCTCAGAGGCCAGATGACATTAATGAAACTGAACATATTGCATACCAGCAGTAAACAGGTTTGTTCACGGCTTCATATACCACACGACTTCAAATTTCCGAAAGGAAAAAGACTAGTCTCATTAGGTTTGTCTTGTGATTTGAAATGTTGCTTCCCTATGGCAACAAAAGACGTAACTAAAGCCAAGACAAACCTACATAACTAAATACGATTCGGTTCAGATGGGCGAAAGTAACAAGATTGTAACTTTACACTATTAGCGTTGCAATGCAATTAACATAACTACAAAATAACATCAAATAGAAAAAATCCAACTCCAAATATAGAGTTACAATATTAGCATTGCAAATCTTTTTAAGTTGCCATCATAAACAATACAGAAAACGGAAAAGGAAAGGTTTGCCATGGCCAAGGTTGCATGATAACTAGGGGTAAAATGATGAGGTTACCACGGCAAGCATTAGCACAAGAAATCACAACATGCACGATGTAAGATTTACCAACCAATGGTCATGGAATATTCCTGATGATAATCTAATAAGTGAACAACACATTGGATCTCAATCTTAATAACTTACAAGCAAACAGCAGAGCATAGGTCATCCACTGGTTGTTGCTATTAATTCGGTAATCTGTTGTCAATCTTCCTCATTCAACAAATAATACGTAGTTACGCCCACTAATTGAGTTTGTAGTAAAAAGAGGATTGGAAAAAACGAGACGAAAAGTGAAAAAAAGAAAAAATCATCTATAATTTCGGCAATCTTTAAAAAGCAACACCCTAAACTCAGTTGAGTGAACACCTGAATGAAGCAAGGCGCTTCATCAGAAAAAGAAGGCCAAAAATCAGCTACATTATAAACAGAAACATAAAAACAGCAAAGTGCAGTTCCCATTCTTTGTGATCCTTCATGGTCTACTTAATTCCACACTGAACTAAATATAAAACTGCATCAATGTCTCTTTTATGACAGAATAGCCATTGGGTCATATCATCACAGACTAACCGTTACATAGGCTAAATGGTTGCTGCATTATACTAACAGAAAGTTCTACATTGTATGCAAAAGACATCATGGTAAAGTAGCTCAGTCAACATGGAAACAGAATGACTCAGTAAGTAGGCCATAAGAGATAGATATCCCACTGTGTAACAGACGAGACATAAGTAGTACAAGTGAAATAAATGGAAAGCTTGGAGAAACAAAATTTGACACTAAGGAAATTATAATAAGGATGAACCAAGAACAGATTTAAGTGGGAGTAAGGAATGCATGCAGTAAGCAGATCATAAGTATATCATGAGGGTTGAAGAATTGTAGAGCAACATACCTGAATGGATACATGACTTTTACAAGATCGATCTTGAATAATGCCAGCAAAAAATAGAAAAAGTTTTTTTACCAGAAAAAATAAAGTGATGGAGCTTTCATCCACTCAGTTCAGTATTTTCATGTACATTAACATATAGACAAAATCCAAAAGATGCAATAGAATGGTTTCAATATTGCCCACTCTTGCATGAAGTAGAAAATCAAACCCCTGCTAGTCTACAAAATTTTAGGTTTTTCTAGAATACATAAGATATGGATTTAGCTTATATACAAAGGTCAAAAAGACTTTAAAAAATGAATCAAACCAGAGAACCAGAAAGCCTACAAAGCACCTTATCAATGAGAGAGAGGCTCTAATAAATACTTACCATCTCCCAATCACTGCATCATGCAATTGGACATTCTGGTGTAGTTACTCGTCAACCAAGAAGTGCTTCTTTACATTCATTAAGGTGCATGTTGCAGTAGTGAATAGAAGTGCTTCTCAATTGCCTCTCTGCCACAATGTTTGGAGTGCAAGTACAAGCTGTTATAAATGCAGAGCAGGGTACAATGTCAGAATGGTGAAAAACATTTCTTAGATGTACCAGTGTTACAAGAGAATTCAATATTACAAGAACATTTCAGTGGCTACAGAACTTCAACAAAAAAGGAAAAAAACTGGCTCATTTCTTGCATGAAAATATTCATCTAGAGATTGTGTATAGCCACGATAATTACCTACTGGTTAAAAGCGAAATTATGTTCCGACCATTTCAGCTTGTTATTATTGTTGTTGTTAGAAGAGCAAATACGCAGACCAGTAGTCATGCATGCTCAACAACCAGGTGCAAGTTTCGTCATGTACAAAGACAACGTGTAGTTTATGATGGTTCCATTGACACCTCGTATCTCACAATATGAGGTCATATAATAGGTACCGCCCAGCATAGGGCGGTCTGTGTGCCGGTCCCATGTCGGACTAGTATGTACCACCCATATCAGCGGTATAGCTCAGTACGACGAACCCTGGTTGCAACTATATAGGTAACATTTGCTAAACGTTGCTCCTTGACAAAGTTTCTAATGCAAAACAATAGCACCATAAGGTCCCAACTATTTGGTTGTCTACATGGATGTTCTCCCACCATCATGCCATCGGGTTTCTATTTGGTTTTAATAAATATTTCTTTGGTTAATCCACTTCGTATCTTCTCATTCAATCCATAAAATTGTCATGTGAGCATTTCTTCACATGTTTCTCCCGCAGACTTACTTGACTGCCATTTAAAATGGGTTGAAGGTATTAGACAATGGAGTGTTAGTTCTGCAATTACCATAATTTATGGCTTTGGTATTTTTCGAGGAGGTTAGTACTTAGTACTCTATCTTGAATAGTTAGAGTTTGCTTTTCTTTTTTATCACTTACTCCTAAATCACTATTGACCTGTACCGATCAATAACGGTCGGAATTCGACCGTTATATATCAAGTGCTCAGATTGCCCAATCACCATAGTCGTCCGTCCAGCATACAAAGGCAAAGGCAAAGGAAAAGGTAATAGCATCCACTGCACTATTGAAAAGAATTAAGTCGGGCAATGAGACACCATCCTAATCACATTCAAGAATCCGCTCGATCCAGAGACAACAACAACATGGACAGTAGTGACTCGACCGATGATGGCAACAACACCAAGGAGTCGATGGCCTTGTCTACACAATTTGAAGGTGGAGCATGGACCGAGGAGCAATATTTTACACATCACTCAAGATTCAGATCATGGAGCTCAACAAGGTATTAGTCACGTTTTATACATGAAAGGGCAAGACAGTGGATGATTTTAAGCATATGCGACAGAGCTTACACGACGTAAACATTATTGTATTCACAACCGTCATATTATGCAGAATCTTACGACCAACAACAATACAGTGAAAGTTGATCACACTTCTCCGAGCAACGGTACGATAATTGATCTTATGATATGGAGCAGTAGATCAATGGCGAAAGTAGAAGCTCTAACACTCTCCATGCTCCGCACCAATACATGTCACAATCGTCCTTGTCTTAGGAGTGCCTCGGACACATGCGATTCATGACGATCAAACTACTACCATCATTATATGGATGTACCAATGGCATACGATGTATCAATATACTATGTCGTGGGATCATTTTCAGGATTGAATCTGACAAACATATCAAATTGAGATACAGATATATAGGATTGAGGACCTCGAATAGAGTCTCATCGCTCTTTTTTATGGTAGAATCAAGTATATACATCAATTGATTACTTGATTTATTTTAATCTTAAAGTTAGTTTAAATTGTTTAAAAGATAATCTAACAATTCAAATTATTTCTTTGTAGATAATGCAATATTAATGGAAGGAAGGTTCACAACATACTATGAAATTGCTCTATAAAAACCTAAAAAAGATATCACTATTCTTTCCTAATTTAGTTCATTTTTTCTAAAATTATAGCAAATTTATTTTTATTTCCAACTTAAAAACCGTAATCCAACTTTTTTTCTATTTTTTAGGAATTTTTGAAGCTATTTTCAATAATTTTACCGTACCATCGTTAGGCCCAAGCATACTTACATATGGTATGTCGATACACCTCCTTACGTACCATATCACGGCTGGTCGATATACCAGTATGGATCGATAAACCGAAACTTGCATCTAAAACCTAGATATAGTAGCAATCAACAAAGAAAGTATGAAAGGACTTTAATTCGAAGGAAAAAATATCTTACAAGTATACTATTTTTATTTATATGTCATGCACTCACTTGTTAAAAAAGCATCCTCTCTCTCTCTCTTTTATATATGCAACTACAGATGCTTCTTGATGCATGATGAGTTGGATCACCACAAGATAAGTATAGTTTAGACTAGCTACTAAATGTCAATATTAAGACGATTTCCATGCATTATTTTATCTACTTTGATATATATCGTCTGTTTTCTGCTTTTGAAAATCCGTAGCTGTTGTTTCTTTGTTCGTGCTTATGTGTCTGTTTTCTGAGTTAATATTTGTCATCCTGGTAACTATGGCAAAGTACAAGATCAAATGACCGCATCCATATCTGTCCTTTGAAACTACTCATCATACATCTGAACAGATTCATGATTACAAAATTTCCATCACTCATTAATAATAGCCTGTATCTTCTCAAAAAATGAAAAGAAGTTCAAAGAAATTAAAATGTCTTGCATTGCAAAGTACATGATAAAACTATAGAAACAGGTTCAACTTCTTTTTTCTTATGGTACAGTACATGATAAAACTAATGCATTATGAAATTCTCCTATTGTTCACAAGCATTTAAGAATTCAAAAATAGATACAGAAGAACATTAAATCATTGCCTATGGCTATCAGAATTTATAAGGCAAAGAAAATCAGTCCCCATATGGTACAACAATCACATGCAAAGTTCTGATTTAAAATAAGAAATTCAGAACTGCAAAAGTAATATTCAATATAACAGCTCCAAGATTGAAAAACCAGGTTCATCATGTAAAACTCAAGAGGATAATAGGATTCTAGTTGGATTGGACTAAATTCCATCACAAGTCACTTGTTGGGAGATAAGAAATGTTTTCCAGTGTGAAACAGATGATCTATGGTTAACAACCGACCAAACTTTCGGAAACATTTCTAAAAGCAAGAAAACCTAATAATCACAATAATAACTAAGTTTTCATAAGTTAAATCTGATGAAGATGTTTATTTTTGTTTGCTTTTCAAAAAATAAAACAAGCTATAAAATATATGGTATAAGCACCAAGGTGAGAAAAAGATATCCAAATGAATCCAACTAAGAGATTCGGAAAATCTGGGGCAAACACACCCTAATATAAGCATAAAACTTGCCTATACCATCTCTGTAATCTGAAGCTGCCTTATCAGTTCTTGAAAATGGCTTCTTTATAGAAGTAGGCTTTCATGAGGCACCAGGCTTCTTTGAAGATATAAGAGCTGAAGGTAGCAGAGCCTCAATGTCTTCTCGTTGTCGTTTCCTCCGTGCAATTAAATCTTTTGGCTCCTGTGTATCAAAAGAACTAATCTTGGCCATCTTACTGGTTACCTGTGTTGCTTCCCTTGAAGATGGAGAATTTGAACTTTGACTTGAAGTACTAGATGGAGCATGTTCAGAAAATCGCCGAGCAGCTGTTTTGTTCTTTCTAGAAGCTTTCTTGGAGATAATATCCTTGGAGTATGCATGTACCTGCAATGGTGATTCACCAGCTGAAAGAGAACTGCCTCCTAAGTTTTGAGACCCAATAGAACTAGTCAAGCCACTATCAAGTGAACTGCTGCTAGTTTGTATGTCTATGTCTAGATTCCTACCAAGTTTGCTCTTTATTCTGCTGCCTGTTTTGGCATTGGGTTTGGCCTCTCGTGTTATACAGCCCACATAGTTGTCCCTTTCACTATGCTTTCGGTGAGTAGAACCTGAAGCCGACTTTGAAGAGTCTCTGTTTTCACTGTATGAGGATAACTTTTTAGCAAAGATATGACTATATGGCCTAACAAATGACCGGAATAAATTTCTCTCTTTAGAATTCTCAATAAGAGCAGCCCAATTGACATTTGTTTGGAGTGTTCTGGCATTACCTACTATCCACAAAGAAATTTTTGCTCGTGTTAAAGCAACATTCATGCGTCTCACATCCGCAACAAATCCAATACCTTTTGAATGAGATTTAGGTGGTTCAGAACTAGAACCAGAAGCTCTCACAGTTGATAGAACCAAAATATCTACTTCACGCCCTTGAAAACCATCAATAGTGTTAAATTCTATTTCAGATACAACATCTGACTGAAATGCCATGGAAAAACGTGAACGTAACAATGAAAGCTGACTCCGATAAGGTGTTACAATCCCTATTCTTCGAGAGGTGAACTCTGATGGGTATCTAATTCAAAAATAAAAAAAAACCAAAGAATGACAAAAAAATTACTGTCTGCATAATTTACCATGAGATCTTCTCAAAGAATTAGGAGAAGCGTGTATACCTTTTCTTTAAGAATTTCAATATTTCAACTGCTACCTCAACCTCGGCCTCATTATAAAGGGATACAGAACCAGAATTCTTTCCATGATGTTCGTGACCGTCAACAATATCGAAGAACATGTAGGGACCAAGACAACAATTCTCATGGAATAAAGCTGACCTGCCTTCCATCTCGGCACCATTTAGTAACTTGTTCTCATAAAAGTGCATTGATGGAAATCTGCATATCTCAGGATGCATGCGATACTGCATAAAAGTGCAAATCACAGTCATGCCAGGAAATAAAATAAATATGCCGTCAAAACAACTTTAGTTGAACAACAAATACATAAAAACAGCATTAGTCTGTATCTATAAGTTTATGCTGGTAGCACACGTGTTAAACTTCGTTAAGAAATACTCCTAATTTTTAAACATTAGCCAGGAATCATTAAAAAAATCAGTGATCAAAAAAGCGCTAGGCGCCAGGGTCCCAAAACGCCCGAGGCGCCAGGCGCTCGCCCGAGCGAAGCGAGGCGCCAAAATATTTTAAAATATATAATATAGTTAATACTATAATTATTTAAATAAAAATGTCATATTTAATTAAGCAAATTTGAAGTATAAATTACAAAGTCACAATGTCACATTAACAAAAAAATTTAAAATTCAAAACAATAAACTTTTACATCAAAATCACTCGTTATAATCATTATCATCATCATTTTCGTACAAATCATCTTTATTAATTTCGTCATCTTCCTCTTGCCCTTCCTCTTCATCAAAATATGTCTCATTCTTTGTGTTTTCAATAATAACAGGAGCTGAGCTTGATGCTGCTGCACTTAATTTTCTTTTTGTCATCTGCCTTGTACATGTTTGTAATTCTCCAGCACCTGAGGCACTTGCCACATCTCCCCATGTCAATCTATCATCTTCAAATACAAGCTCATCTTCGGCATCCTGTAAGTTGTCACTCATTTCTCCCACCAGTCACTCATTTGAATCATCAATATCTTGTAATGAGATTGGATCAATTCTATTTCATAATTCATGGCGAGCTTTCAAAGCTTGATTATACATTACGTAAACAAGATCATGTAATCGTTGATGTTCCAATCGATTTCTTCTCTTCAAGTGAATCTCTCATGTAATATAATTTAAAAATATATTAATACATATAAATAAATAAATAAGTAAATAAATTAAAACAAAAGTATTTAATGATTCTTACATGCTCAAAGACACTCCAATTCCGCTTACAACCTGAAGCACTACATGTCAAACTGAGTATTTTGATAGCAAATTGCTGTAAGCTTGAAGTGGAATTTCCAAAGAGACTCCACCATTCAGCTGTAAAATTTATGTTATTATTAAGAATAACATAATAGTATACCAATTACCACAGATGAAATTATTTATATCAAATTGTTATTACCTGCGGATGTAGTTGTCCTAGATCAAACTGCCACTGGAATTCCAAAAAGACCTTCAGCATTCTTATATAGAGATAATTCATGAATAACCTTATTTTGCGCTTCAACGCCTAAAACTAATCTTATAATGCACTTATATAACCCATCTAGAACTTCTGCATCAAACCCAATAGATGTAATCTTATAAAAAAATTCTGGATTCAAATAATATCCTGCTGCATGTAAAGGACGATGAAGCTGACAATTCCATCTTTCATCAATGATTGTAAAAAATTTCTCATATTTTTCTTCATTTTCATTAAAAGACTTTTTAATCGTCTCCTTTGCTCTATCCATAGCCTCATAAATATATCTCATTGCAGGCTTATTTTCATTATCCACTAATCGAAGGACACGAACAAGAGGGCTCATTATCTTTAATATGTAAACCATATGATTCCAAAAGGATGGCATTAATATTATATCAGTGGCTCTCTTACCTTTTATTTCTTTTGCCCATTTACTTATCACCCATTTCTCAGAAGTAAACATGTTTCTCAGATTATGTTTTTAACGATGCACGCTCTGTAACATCAAAAATGATGTAGCAAATCGGGTAACACCATATCTCACCAATTCTTTATTGCCTATAAATTCTCTCATAATGTTCAAAGCTCCAATATGATTATAAAGAAAACCAACAACAAAGATTGCCCTTTCTAATGTTTTCTTAATGTCCGAAATTTTTTCAATATCCTCCAACATTAAATCGATACAGTGTGCCGCACATGGAGTCCAATATAAGTGTTGTCTTTTTGATTCAAGTAATTTACCTAAAATAAACGATAAAAAATTTATAAGATTTAATTGAAGATAAAAATAAATAAAATATTAAAAATATTTAAAAATAGATATTACTAGCTAATACATAGTTGCTTCCGTTGTCGGTTATGACTTGAACGACATTTTTTACTCCAATTTCTTCTAACAAACTTGTCAAGCAAATCATATATCTTATCTCCAGATTTCACAAAAGACGAAGCATCTATTGACTTTACAAACATGGTCCCTAAAGAACAATTAACCATAAAATTAATTATACTTCTACGTCTTCTGTCGGTCCAAACATCTGACATAATAAAGCAACCATGTGTTGCCCATGATTTTTATGACCCTTTAATAAATTATTTGTATACTCCAATTCTTTTTTTAACAATGGAACTCGCATCTCATAATAACTTAAAGGTTTTAATCCTGCACCATATCATCCAATAGCTTCAATCATATCCTTTAAACTGTCTAGACGAGTGGTACTAAGTGGAAGACCAGCCTGATAGAAGAAACGAGCAATGTATTGAATTGTTCTTCCTGTTATTTCTTTATCGCAAGCATCACTTATATTTATTTGTCTTAATTTTGAATCTCCTGCTTGCCCTTGTTGCTTTTGTGATCTTTGAAACATATATAGATCCATCAGTCCCTTTTTACGCTTCTTAGTAGTAGTGCCCATAACTTCTTTTTATCTTCTGTCGTATATATTTTTTCTACTTGAGTTGATATTTATAGAATAATCTTCTTCATCATCCCTGATATGTTCAACATTATCCTCTAATAAATTTCCATAAGATTTATTCTTTTGTATCTTTTTTTCATTCATGTAAGCCAGCAACTCTTCTTTTACCTCAGGTGGACACTTCTTACAAGCTGCTGCATTTTTGAAATTTCCTACTAAATAAAGATAATACTCAACATCAGATAAGAAATAAGTGTCTTTGACACACAAGAACTCTCTTATATACAATTCACAATCACAGACCAAACAAAATTATGCTTTGAATATGACAAGGGATATTATATGTACAAGCAAAATTCAATGGCATTTTTAAGATTTATTTAGCTTTAGAAAAACTGATTATATAAATTAAATATTAACATAGCCATCAATATGTCATGATAACAAGTAGTTGTAAAGCTACAGACTTATTGTTTCATGAACCCATCCTAACTTACCTGTTCATTTAGCATTATTACTGGGTGACCAGCTCTCTGCAATCGCTCAAACATACTGCACTCATAGAGAAATTTGCTCGCAACATTAGAGAGCACAGTAGCAGGAAGCTGCTTGGGATCACCAACCTTCAAAATGAAAGCTCATCAACCGGGTTGAAGTGTAATCAGAATTCTACAATGAGAAATATACAACATGACGAACATCATTACCATCATACACTTGGTTCCATTTGACTTGAGAAGCTGAAGCGGAATTAGTGTTGCTGGTTCAAGAGCCTATAGTAGTAAATTCCAACAGAAAATTTTCATCATTTCAGTTAGCCACAATAAAGAAGTAAAAAAAAGTACTACACTATAAACATACTTGGGCTGCCTCATCAATAATAACAATATCAAACAAGTTCTGTTCAGAAAATTTTCCAAATCTATTACTGGAAGCAGATTCAGAGCAAACGCCATATATATCACCACCACACCCACTAAGAGTTGTAACCACAATTTCTGCCTCCTTGAGGATCGATTTTCGAATTTTATGCTTGAGGGACCTACTTTCCTCAGAAACTTTCCTTTCTCGGGCATGAGCAGTAGCAAGATCAGCACAAATTGCCTTCTTCTGCCCATACAAAATATTGAGTTTTGCACCTATTGCAGCATCAGAAATTTCTAGTGAATCACCTTTCTGGGAAGGCTTGTTATTGATTAAAATGCCAGTGTTCATTTCATTTTCCTCTATCTTAGCACGCTTAGATTCATAGAATCTTATACTGTCTACAACCTTTTCAAGTTTTGCACGAAGTGAACTAGAAGATTCTGCATCTTTATCATTTTTTCCGCAGATTTGGCTGTTCATTTCTTCTGCTAAACGTTGTTCAACAAGTGTATCAATGAAAAAGGGTAGTGAACGAGGATGAACTGTTCTTGAATTTCCAACCCGCACTAGATAAGATTTGTATACCTTCCCATCACTCCCATAAAGTCCCTCACTGATTCTGGATACCAATTCATCGACAGCAGCATTTGATTGCGCACAGATAAGAATTCTCCCTCGTGAAGGACGTTCTGTTGGTACAGAAGAATCTTTTTCTGCATCCTTCATCAGTTGTTTAGCAAAGGCTGCATCCTGCCAAGCTCTTGCCAATGCAGCAGACTGACTAATAAGTCCTTTTGAATGACTAGATTCATTATTGTCATGTATTGAATGAGCGCTTGGAGTTTTAAAACATTGGCTCTTATGAACTTTTTGTAAAGCAAGCCATGCACTTACTATAGCAACAATAGTTCTAGTTTTGCCAGTTCCTGCATAGTAAAACTTTAAACTGTATAGTGCAAATTATTCTAACAAGTGCAACTTTGTTGACATCAATAGAGCAGAAATTTTCAAACCTGGAGGACCCTGTATGAGGGAAAGTTCTAAGGTCTTCTTGGGTTCCGATGACCCAACGGCAGTGCTTATAGCTTGAATCTGACTGTCATTATATGATGATATAAACATTTTCTGCATGTACCGAGAAAGCATATCCAGTTGAACCTTTTTAGATGCAGGATGCCCAGCAGAATGATTGACTGGATTTAGGATGATTGGAAGCATAGGGATGTCATGTAGTGAGGAAAGAGCCTGAAACTCCCGAAGTTGAGGGGTCATACTCATGATCCGACTTGAAAACCATTTACTTCGTTCTGTAAGTAGCCTTCTTGCTTTGTTAAAGCGTGAAGAACTACTTGGAAGATATAACCTGATTACAAGAACTATTGATCGACTTTTATCACTTTTCTCACGCCTCTCCACCTAAGATAGAAACCAACAAATTACAAGACCCTGTTAGGCATAAAATTTAATTATTATAGTAAAAGAGCAAACCCAAATAATACCTTTCCGAGTACATGCACATGTTGGGCTGCATTTTGCAGGGGTTCCTTTGTTAGCAAAACTAAGTCATTTTCAGCACATACTCTTGATGCAACAGTGTCAGTGCCATCAAGGCAGCCACGAATCAGATGAAAATCATCTACCCTTTCAACTGAAAGTAAGCATATGCTGATACAGGACATCTCGTCCCCAGAATTTTCAATGTATGAACTATGTAATTGGGCTTTAAATTCTTCCAATACCAATGGCCGGAAAATCTCAACATAATGGCTTGATGATTGAAAACATAAAGGTATCTCTCTTAAATTGGTTAAAGTAGATTTTCCATCTTCATTATCAGTGGTTAATCCCACAAGAACAAAATAGTCCAATTCTAAGATGGGTCTATACCAGTCATCTAGTTTTGGAGGTTTAAGTCTTCTAGCCCCCGAGTCCATCTTATTAAGAGGACCAAATTTATTTTTTGTAGGCAACTGAAGCTGAACAATTTGCCTTTTAGGTACAGAGATGCTTTGCTTTGATGACAACAATTTTGCATGCCTAGATCTCTCAAGGGCACATTCTAAGATATCATCATCTTGACGAATCAACTCCTTGATGACAGCATCATCTTTTCTTAGTTCCGAAGAGTAATTTTGAGAAGATAATTGATGAAGAAAAGGTGGGCTAGATAACTTGGCTTTTTTAAGTGATGAGACGATGTCACTTGTATTAGATGACTGACTAACTTCATATGTATCTATGCTCTTTGGAAGAATCATACTACTTGTGCCTTCACAGACAGCTGACTCAACCTTTGAAGACACACTGCTATTGATAACCACATCCTTATTTGCCCTTTGGGAAGGAACCTGAGAGTTCCCAGAAGATTTTATTGATGGAACATTCTTCAATCCATCTTCTGACAGACAGGTACCGTCTACATGGTTATGGCTATCTGGTAAGGCCCCTATAGTAACTAAGTCATGGGAAACCTTCTTTTCTATCTCATCATCTGAAAGAATAATAACATCTTGGTTCCCAACTGTTTGAGGTGGCAATGTCGCCCCAATGCAAACTTGATCATTACAGACATAAATCTCTGAAACAGAACTTTTCTTCACATACGAAGGCTCAGAAAGTAATGTTTTTGGCCGCAGGACTTTCTGATCATAAAATTGAACATCTTCAGACAACGATATATTAAGTTGAAGCACTTTCTCCTTCAGCTTATCAACTGCTACAGTATCTGTCAAAGAAGAAAGAGCAAGTGTCACACATTTTGGGGGTTGGGGATAAGGTAACTGAGTAACCCAAAGTAAATCTAACCATGTGACACAATTGCTTCAATAGCACCAAGATTGCATGATGTCTTAATTGTGTGTGAACTTTTTAAATAGTTCACCAGAGAAAGAATGCACTGCTTCCAGTGTCTACTAACAACAATAAGAGAAGATCTCCCCCACTCCACCAAATGCAAGAACCACTTTAGGTCAAATATATCATGAGTAAAGCATGCTAGATTGCCAGACAACTCAGACAATGAGAAGCTGAGTTTTTCATAAACAACAGGAAGAGTCTCAAGCAATCGAACACATGTCATCTGCAACAAAAAAAAATAAAAGATAAAGAATGTATGCTGAATTTAAAGTATCCACATAAAAGCCACAAAAATCAAAATAAAATAATTAAAGTGCAGCTTATTTCTGCCACTATCAAGGACAACCACATCTCGTGCTACCACAATAACAGGCGGTTGAAAAAGTCATAAGTTAGAATTGTAGACATGAGATAACAACAATAACAGATTTATCATACCTGACAATTTTTGCTATTGACAAGCTCCTTTCCTTCCTCTAGACATTGTAAAATTGATGGCCATACAACTGCTGATAGAAAGCAACTAAACTTCTCCCATGATTTCATGTCCACTATGGTTCCTAAGCTTCCAGTTGGTCGGTCTGGAAAATTTTCAAAATAGGGTTGACGCAAAAATCCCCCATCAAATAAAGGATTTGTATATTTTGTATCCATTTTAACTGATTTTTTATCAGAAGTAACCACTTCCTTTAAAACTTTGCGCAGGATGAAAAATAAGTGGTGAAGATTATGAAAAATTGTCATGAGTGAATGAACCGGTACCTGAGATTGAACATATGAATAAAGGCATTTACAAAAACTGAAAAGTTTTTTCCCCTTTGAAGCTAAGCAGATCATTCACAGAGCACCATTGTAGGTCGTCAACAAATTAAACAGCACAAAAAGAGCAAAATGAGAGGAAATGACCCAAAAAAAAGTTTGAACTTTAGAACTTACGCAAATTGTTATACAAGGAATATAGAGTTACGATACAGTCTAAAGAAGCATATCCTTGATACTGTTTTACAAAACTGGCAAAAAGTATAAGAGCAATCATGAGACATTAAACACTAGTTATAATTGTGTGAGAGTAAAAAAGGGACAAGTGTTGATCATCAAACAAATAAATTAAAGATGTGTCATGCAGAACAGAAGACTATTGAAGAAATAAATGTGTCCTACAGGAATCTGATACCACCATCAGAGAGCTAACAAAGAAATAAATCATGCAAATGAAAAGAGACTCCAACATCAAACAAGAAAAATTACAAAACTCAAAAGACAATTGGATGGTCTTAATGCATTAGTGTGTTCAAAAAACCTGGACTACCCTGTAACCAATATTTATCCAGAACATTAGAAGAGAAATATAATTAAGGATTTTTTACATGCATAAAATACTCATCAAAATAGACTATACATACTCCAGCGTATACTTGGGGCAGTCAGTCAATTGCCTCGGTGTAATTAGGCATTCTCTATCCTAGAGACAATCATCTCAAGCAAATGCAACTCATACCCTTGCCCAGGGGTTCCTGCGTATGCAAAAAGAGGCAAAAGAAATCTATGAAATAGAAAATCTTCCTGGTGACGTGGGATCCAGAAAAAAATGACCCATTTCTAACCTCCATGATCCGAGCTACCCATGAACAGATTCTTAGAAGTGTAATTAGTGCAAACAACATATGATATCTGTCAAGTGTCATCTGTGCTATTTCTTCTTTTTCAACATTTGAGAAATTGCTACTGTTTCAGGCTCGGCTTTTTTTCATCCCCGAAGAAGAAATATTTCATGAATCCTGCTGAATTAAACAATATCAGCAGGATTTTTTTTCAAGTGTCATCTGTGCTATTTCTTCTTTTTCAACATTTGAGAAATTGCTACTGTTTCAGGCTCGGCTTTTTTTCATCCCCGAAGAAGAAATATTTCATGAATCCTGCTGAATTAAACAATATCAGATCCTAACTGGTCCATGTTCATCAATTCTCAGTATGCTAGGTGCAGTTCCCAGATTAACAAGCCTACATCATATAAGTCACTGATAGCCACTCTGATCCAGGTTTACATAAAACGTCAGTAGAAAATTCTAGTTTCTGAAATGAAATTGACAATTTTGAATAATAACAGTACTTTGCTTGTTATTTTCAAAGTTCTATAAAAAATTTTACATCAAAATACAGCCTGTCAAACTTTGAATTTTTTTCAAGATATTGCAAGCACACATGGTAACTTACTCTGATATTGACACTTATCACTAGTCATTCACTCATAAAGAGGACCATGCATACCAGAATCATTCAGTATTTTTTTATTGGTGGAATAAATTGTCATAATGCTTGGCTATAAAGTACCACTTCTGGAGTTTGGAGAGAATATACAACATACACTCATATGGATTAGTGTAATTTCTTTATTTTTGAAGGTAAGAGTTGTGTTTACCACAAGGAAGAACAACTCTAAGTAAGAGTGAAGTTACACAAGGATGACTGAATACGACCAAAGAAAATAAACCAATAAGCCATAATATATAGAACATGGGAGTGACTATTCAATTTGAACTGGAATTTCAGTACCACTATCTAAAAATCTTTGTCTCAGAGCTTACCTGTTGTAATGCATATCTCAATCCTGAAAACATAGCAGACAGAGAAGATGCACTAGAGCAAAGAAACTGAAGTCCAGAAGTCAGACCCCGTGTACTTGAAACATGTTCCAGTATCACTCTATCAGCTTGTCTTATGCTCTGAAACAAAATGTAAATGTTAACAGATTTGGTTAACACTCTGAAAATTCATTGCTTTTTCCTTGTTTCATTTGCTAGCTTCTGATTAAGGTTTACGTGATGGTCCATTCAAGAAACACACACTGTATCACCATGGTAACTTCAAAAAAAAACATGCAATGCCAAAAAAAGAGCCAAAAATAGCACTAGCCGGGCATTGAGCCCCTACCAGTCGGCACACACTTCATGCTGATCTGTGCAGCTGTGCTAACCATCATAAATACACCAGCACAGAACCAGCATGCCTCCGTTCATGAACTTAAAATGTACCTCTAGTAGCCTAATGAATGAACCTCTCACAGAAATCAAGAGGAAAAGTTCAAATCCTTACATCATCAGGATCTATAATCAAAAGTATCAAGCTCTCTGCCATTCTTGGTTCCCATGTCCACTGCTTCTGGAGTTCATGTTGCTCGATTTGCAATACGAAGTGGCCAGCAAGCCTAGGTCAAGTTTCAGAAATTACTTGGTGCTGAACATAAAGAAAATCCAGGTAGATCAAAACAAGAAATCAATAAGCAGAAACTTTATTTCAAAGGCACACAATTAGAGTATTATTAACAAAGCTCGTAATGAAACTTTCATGGAAGAAGGCATTGGTAAAACCTCTTGAGTGTTTTTGTTAGGAAAGAAGCCATAGATGATGCCCTAACAGAGTTTCTGGACTCCTTCCCATCACCACCATCATCTGATCCAGTAGGGACTTCCCACCCAAATGATGACAAAATTTCTCTAGCGTTTAATGACAAGAACTCTTCAATTGAGGATGAGAATTCTATGACAGAACCAAACTCTAATAATGAAATATGAGATAAAGCCCAGAAAACAGCCTTGGAAAAAGATATAGGAAGCATGGAGGGGTCTACTTTAGTTAAAGCTTCAAACCATAACATGGGAATACAAGCCCATTCTGCACATACAAGAGAGGTAAGCTTGTTCTGGATACCAAATTCACTCCAACAGCTATTATCCTTCTCTTCGACATCATAAGAAAATAGTTGGTCATCTTCATCATCAAGCGATATTTGTGGGACGCTTGCACAAATGTGGAAAGCATCATTGTACTTTGATTTTAAAGACATCAAAGCAGAGGCATCAGAAACTATAATGGTATTGATGAGATCAAATGCTGGCTGACGCAAAGAACTATGAAGAGATGAATCCTTTAATGAGCTGACCAAAGATGGCCCCCTGTCAAACAAATAGGCGACTAATAGTCACAGTGAATTAAACATAAGTAAAATGGTATTATTGTTACAATATTTATTTTTTTATGCAGTAAAAAAATTATAAAAGTAACTAGCAACCGACAGAAATGGAAAAAATATGGCTGTCCTTAAAAGCAAGCTCCTACATGCCAGCATTCGTAGACGTTTCAGAATGCATTTCATGGCATGCATTTTATATAAAACAATGTCAGAACCTATGTAACATGGGCTTCCAAAATTATGGAAGGAATATGAAGCATTGCCCTGGGGATTAGCACCCACATATGGTCATCTTCGACTAAGACATTCTCTCATATTGTAGTGGCTAGCCCAAGCATTGTGGTGAACTGATGTTGAACATTCTAAGTATTCACGGGAGAACTCATGTCAGTGATTAACTAAAAATACTGCTGTCAATAGTTGGTTTGGTTCTTGCTAAAAACAGAAGCATTGGTAAATGTTAATGACTGTAAGCAGCATAAGAAAAACCGCAGGAAAATGTTTAATTGTTCCTAGACTCCAAATGTGTTTTGGCAGAGAAAAGTTGAACCAAGTTAGATGAAGAAAGTTCAAGCCCAAAGCCCCAAACATATAGCAGATTGATAAAGAATCACTGGTTGTATTTGTCTTACATTGTTGAATGATTACTATATTGACACACCCTCATACAATTCCAGTAGTCTGGATAAAGAAATAGTAGTATTTCTACTCCTTCCTTTTGGTCGTCATATATGACTAATATGACTAACAGTTATCAGAAAGGATTGATAGTTCAAGAAAACGACTGCTAAAAAAAAGCTAGTTAATCAATGAAATTATGTAGCCTAATGAATTAATCTTGAGCATTTATCTCCATCAAGTGTTTGAACAATTACTATAATAGATTTGCACATCCTTTAATCAATTTTATACAGATCCGAAATTTCCATGTTAGTTCACCTTTTAACTTTGCATATAAATCAGTGAAATCAAGAGGCACTCAGGCACCACTCAATTCAGGTTCCGGCAGGTGCCCTTGGTTGGGCGTTGCTTAGGTGAGCGTCCGGCCCAGATCAATTAGATTGAACTTGAGTTGAACCTGAATTTATTGATTCAGTTAAACCAAGCCAGTTTACTTAACTTAATTGCCCCACGCCCACCACCACCACCACCACCCCTCCCGCCACATGATCACTTTAACCTAATCCTTGCCTTCTCATGTGTGAAAAAGGTGGTTGGATCTCTTCCAGCACGTGTGAAAGCCACACTTGACCAAAATCAATTAGATTCAGCATTTGTTGAAAACAAATTAAATGATCCAGTTCAACTAAGCTCGTCTACTCAAGTTAGCCCTTGCCATGTTGTTACTCCTCCACCTCCCACCCCTTCGTATATTAGCCCATTGTTGACCTCCTCCCCTTACCATTTGCTTCTTGCTCAACGACGCTATTGCCCCAGGCCCCCAAGCCCCTCTCCCCCCTTCTGTCAACTTCTCCCAAACAGTGCTAACACCCCCAAACCCTTCTCTCTGCTTTCCTCCCTAGCAGTGCTAATCTCCTCCCCCTGCTATCTGCATCACCAGCAAAAAATGTCATTTAGGAGCTTCCCCCCACCTCTTGCTTCTTACAGCGACTCCCTCGGCTTCTGCCCAACAGAGGTACCGCCCTCAAGCTCTTCCCCTCTCTGACTTGTTCTGACAGCACCTCCCTCCCCACCCCACCTCTTTAACCTTTTTCTCTGCTACTTCTATCTAACAATGAAGTATGCTTCTTTTTCTCCCCAACAGCCCCATCTAGTCTCCTGAATCCTGAATTTAAATGATAACTATTGTTGTTAATTATTAACTTTTGTTAATAGTAGTTTATGAATTGTTTAAGGACTAAATTTATCATTACTAGTATATTGGACTATCATTGAAGTTTTAGGATCCTTAATTATGACTAATTATGACAACAATGTTATATAATTTTATAATTATCTTCTTAATTATATTATTTATAATTTTATATTGGTGACGACTTGCTTCTCTTGAATGAGCACCTAGTACTTCAGACATTTTGGAACCTTGGCACCTTTTAGCTCCTAGTGACTTTGACTGATACAAATCCTTAGTTATCACAAATATGTGTCTTCACAAAGTTCTGACCCTTCATATCATCATTGGTAGCTAACTTGCTTATTTCAATCATTCCCAAGTCCCAACATTGTTCACAATACATTAAGGAGACATTTAGTAAGGAGACCCTGTCCAAATCATCCCTTGCAATCCACCCAATATTATCATGACTCACTACCAATCAGTCTCGCTTTTATAAAAGAAATAATTTTGTTGAATATATCGCTCGCCCGCCATCCCCCCCAACTCCCCAAAATTACCCACAAAAGTATATTCACCTTCTTATGCAAAATGCAAAAAGGATATGATTCATAATATTAACACATAAAGAAAATTTAGTTAACTTGTAAAAGAGCATTCAAACAGTAGCAGTGATGTAACTAAGAAAACTTGGAAAATCAGGGAAGGCTAGATTTAAGTCAACCTAGAAGAAAAATTAGGCGATAGTAAAGCCCCTAAAAGTATAACCAACTTGAGTTAAACTAAAGAAAACTTCAAAAGAAAACTTTATCCTTGCTTAGATCAAAAGGTAAAAAGAAAAGGTAATTTCAGAACTCAGATGTGGTCAAACAATGAAATTTTGACCCATGGTAAGACCAAATTCTGAAACACTGATTGACCAAAGCACTAGTCCATTAAGCCTGATTACTGAAAAGATTAAAATATATTAGCAAACAAAGAAACATATAACAAGAAACATAATTTTCAGTTTTTCATAATTGTTTACCACATGTGAGCACATTCAAAAGGTGGGCATGGAGGATTCATTGAATAGCCACGTTGAATGATGAGAAGTGCAATCTGAACCAAAAAAAAACAACTAACATGAATAAGTACGATAAATATGTTAGAATAAATAATAGAATGTATGCAACAAAAAACGAATACAGTCACATCCATCTTACAGATCAGCTAACCTTACAAGCATTTTTTCGCATTAAATTGCTGAAATTTCTACTTTGAGTTACTTGATGAAGGAGAAAATAAAGAAAATGTCTTCGCTGCTTTTCATGCTCACCATCTTGCAAAGATTCAAGAGACTGGAGTAAGAATTTTTAAATTAACATTAGTAAACTGAAATAACTAAATAAATGAAGAAGCTTGTTAGAAATTAAACATTTATGTAAAGGATGACAGATGGACAAGCCTGCAAAAATGGTAGAAAAAGATCAAATATATCTTTATGACTTTTCTCATTGAGAGTGTGAAAGCACTGTCCCAAAAGCGTGTTGCGCATCATACTGGGTGATAATGTTGTTCTCAACCACAGCTTACATCCTAGATATAAAAATAACTCGAATTAAATTCTCAAGCTGATAAGTTTCTAAACATGAAAAAAATCAAACACTTACCAAGCATTTCAAATAATGTCCTAAGACAAGCAACAGCAAAAGAAAATTCAGGTGTGTCATCACTGACATGGTTGAGTACAATACTCAGAAAAACAGGATATTTCTCCAATATCCCATCTTCAAGTGCTTCCGCCTCAAGAAAGCCAAGTCTACAGTTAGGTGCAATACGTTAAATGGTTCCACATCAAAAAGAAACCATAACAACATATTTTTGTGTCTTTGACTACAGGTAAGAAATCTAGGTGGACCCTTAATTTTGTATCCCAAGAATTAATTTACATACAATGTCTTGATCCCGTTCCATACATTTATGCGCTCAAGTTGCGCTCTTGGTCTTAACACTTCTGAAGTTGATGGTAAAATCTCTGCTTCAAGAAAGCCAATATATTTCCTCAACAAAGGTTGCAAGGGCTCCAGATCTGTTGCTCTCCTAAAAAATTGCAATAAAGGAAGTTATTTGAAATGAGCTTCAAATGATAACTGTGAGTAACTAGCATAAAAAGGAACAGATAGCAAAGTGAAAACACAGTCCATTCATTATGACGCCAAATAGAAGACCTAATAGACAAGGGCATAAAGAAACACAAACTCCCTATAGAACTAGACAAGGAACCTATAAAGTTAAGAAGATGAAACACCATAATGATATTGAATATGTCAGGATGCTTGTATTTTTTTATAAAACCCACTATGAAATTCACTTCAAAACAGGTCACAGGTTACCAATTTGGTTCTGGCAGAACAACAATGATGTCCTCTCATCATCTTTCATATGTAATTTTTTGCTTAAATACCTAGTAACAGACAATAAAGAAGTTTCCAGAAACAAACGAAAGTAGAATTGCAGTTTAAACTTCAATACTACATGTAAGCAGGTCACAATTACTACATGTATTTTTCTATAAAACCCACTATGAAATTCACTTCAAAACAGGTCAATTTGGGTCTGGCAGAACAACAATGATGTCATCTCATCATCTTTCAGATGTAATTTTTTGCTGAAATACCTAGTAACAGACAATAAAGAAGTTTCCAGAAACAAGCGAAAGTAGAATTGCAATACTACATGTAAGCATGTTGATCCTCCATCTACTATTAGCCATCATGAAAGATAGTAATCACCAAGCAAATATATGTGTTTTGTCTAGGATAACTCTGAGCTGCCTGTCTAAAAATATTAGCCATAGTATACATATTACATAGAAATACCATCCTTCCACGTGTTACTAGAATATTCAGGTTTCAGCAATATCCATAATCTAGTATATCACATCAATATTCTTATTTTGGTTTTTTTGTAAAAAGAATCTTAAATTATCCTTTATTGTTTCTACTTCAGCTCGACTTCTCAGACAAAAAGCAACTGAAACATTTCTGTTCCATGGTTGTACCCAAACCTAGGCTAAGACACAGTAGCTTTTGCTTGAAATAATGGCCATATCGGGAATGCAGATATATTGTAGCCATCTGTCCTCCTTCAGTCTTATGTTTCCGCTAACAGAAACCTTTAACTAGACCATCAGTATACCAATTAAGAATTTGAATGGATAATTCAAAAATTAGGCCAAAAAAGGTACCTCAGTTTCCCCATGCATCCAGCTAGACGAAATCCAACTGCCCTTGCCCGTCCACCTTTAAGGAAAAGTAGAGCATATATTCCCTGTAGAAGACAACCATTTGTCGAGTAAAAAAGCAATTAAAAAAATATCACATGGAAACAGACTCCCATCAAAATAATAGACAAAGAAACAAGGCAGCAATGCAGCGGAGAAGAATTACAAATTTCATAAGAAAATTACTGGATACTGTTGATTGCTTGAGAGAGTAACTTCATGTGACTGATCAACAGCTTCAATAAAGAACTGAAACTCATTAACAAGTGATTGGTCATCCAATAAGATAGGAAACATTAGCACCTGCAGTGGAAAAATATGACTAGTTACTATATTTATGTAATTTAAAATAGCAAAATGACTTTACAATGAACAAAGGAGGAAATTCACTAGTTGGCATCGTGAATAAGAAGCCAAAAAATAGAATAAATAAATAAATGGGATATTAAAAATGCTACATAACTTGCATGTCAAATCAGGTAAAATAAATGTCATGCAAAAGACTCTTGGACATATCATGAGAGAAAATCATAACCGAGGAAATGTGATGTTACAGACTCATTAGATGGAATTCAATGCATGATTAGAGATAGCAGGTGACAGCTATACCTGACTATTAATCAATGCCACAAATACCTACGCCGACCTTGTTCGGCAGTCAAAATATGTGAACGTAGCTCTTGGATAATTATTAGGCAAACTTTGATAACATTAACAATAAGCAGCAAGGAGAGAAGCAAATGACTATTCATGCAATTAATAGTTCAGAAGCGCTTAAAGGATAAAGTTATCGTTAACATACTTCAAACATCACACTAACAACTTCTGTCCCATGAGATTCTGGATCATACTCCTTACAGCGAATTCGCATATTAATATCTTTAAGATGTTCTGTTACCCTCTCTTCATCTAGACGGTGCAATACTGTCAGTAAAGGATCAACAGAATCTGTTTCATATTCAACATTGTAATATTCTTGAGCCTGATGATGCTGACATATACACTGTGTGCAATGCCCCAGTTCTCGAGAAACCCGCTTCCACAAAAGCTTAAGCGGTGATACAGAATTTGTATCTTTGAAAAAGTTATGGAATGTCTCCAGAAGAGGTCCCATTAAGTCTGAGTAGTCACACCAGATATGATTTTCCCCTGGTAAATCAACCAAAAAGTTGAAGGAATCTGAAAACCTGCAAAAGATAATATGGAAGTTATACATAGAGAATGATGTAATCTGGTTATCAAATAACAAATACCAAACATGACAATATTTTAAAAAGGTGTAAGTGATCTACAAACTGTCTAGTGTCAGCCATTTGCAATTTATGGAACTCTGAACAATGAAATCATAAAAATAATGCATGTAAAAAATAGTAATTTAATATAAATCATACCAATGCAAAAGCCAAAAGAAAATACCCTTGTAATATTTTCCTACCTTAAAAAAAATAGTTTTTGCACATGATCAGTTGAAAAAGCATCATTGACCTTATACTATTATAACAGAAATTTTTGATACAAAGTGAATCTTTATTTTAGGCTGTAGTGAAAGTTTTACCGACAATAAACCAATGACAATCCTCACGAAATATAGCTAAATAGTAAAACATAGCATGTGTAATCAACTTTTAATAATTTTACCATTGTCAAATATAAAGAACATTAAGTTCAATTCTTGGTTGACCTTTCCACTTCTAAAAATCAATAAAAGCTTACAGCATCTAGGACTCAACAACATATGCAGCTGACAGTTATTATTCTTTACCAAGTAGGATAGCCATAGGCAATCTGAAAGGTAAATGAAAAGAAAATTCATTATTACACAATGATAATTACAATATACTCCCTCGACTTACTTATCCTGAAATTTCCAAACAGAAATGATTCTGGGGGGCTCAAATACAAATGCAGCTTTAACAAAGTGCTTTCTGAATTATAAGGTTATTATAGACTGATAAACCATAGGAGTTATTAATAACTGGCCAATATCCGGATGTGAGTGTACCAAACAACAGTACATGTATTCTTTTCGTACAACCATCCATTTACGGCTATACAAATCAGTCATTTGAATAATCGAGTGGAAATTAAATAAAGCCAAACATAAAGAAGAATCAGAACACAACAACCTTAGGGCAGAGGACTAAGCTCCGTTATAACATATTGTGCCAAATTTTCTAGTTGTCTGACAATGATAGATACCTCGAATAAACCAATATGCAGCTATAGAAATATAATTATTCACAACTTTATAGTAAAAAATTCCATACATCTGGTGCCCTAATCAATAAAGCAAGACAAAGAAGATTCAAGCTGTCATTTCGTGAGCTATTTGATTATAGCTCATGCTCATAGAAGGTCAGACGAGAATACAGAGAATCATTTCAAATTTTAACCCAACTTTATATCTGCATATGAAGATAGATTGGTCAAGGATACTATCAGTAACAGGTGTGCTATGAGGCTCCTAACAATGTAAATGGATAAATTCACTCAATGCAAAAGGATTGAGTCAAATCCCCTACAACCCAAACTGAGCCAGATGACTTGGTTCAATCAATTAATTCCAATCATTTGATCAGATTCCTCTAACCCCCCAATGCCCCACATGCCTAATCCCCCTGACAACCTTCCTCCCCGATTGACCTCCTCCTTCTCCAATGCTGCCTCCTCCCTCTGAGGACATCCCCTCTCTCCCGGCACAGTTCAAGCCCCTTCATCTGATCTATATTGCATACACAATTCCAGAACACAGATCATAAAACTCTCTTTGTATGTCACGTGATCATCCTTTGAAACAAAGGAGATAAACAAAATTTAACAATGAGGCACGCACTAGAACTTCTGTTTTCAAGAACATGAGCATACATAAAATAATTCCGATGGAACTGTCTCTAGTAAAAAGACCAGCACTTCAACTTACAATATCCCTTTTCAGGATCAAGTGAGGCACAAGATTGATATGTCCATTTGTAGCCAGGCACAGCGTGCTACCAAGTAAATTTAGACAAAAGAAGCGACCCACGTTGCCATCCAACAACTATTATAGGTTAAAGGTCCCTTTCCACTAATGAAACGCACAGGTGCGAAGAGACGGAAATATGGAACATGCGAAGAAAGCAATTGAAGAAATTAAGAATTCCCACTCCTAGAGGACTCCTCACCATTCCAAGAACTACAACCGTATCATATATGTCTATTCGTAGAACTAGGAGAAAAAGGAATCAATAGAGTAAGAGAGACAGGTGATGATCGAATAGAACCACTCCTCCTTAGCGCGCAGGATCCGGCGCTCCCTCGAGGGGGAAGGATCGTCCCCATCAAGCTCCTCCTGGATCGCGCTCCACCGGTCCAAGAGCTCCCGTCGGGTGCAACCCTTCCTCACCATGGCAAGGATAGATATGGACGCCTCTCCTCCTCTTTATCCTCAAAATCTGCTTCAGAATCCCGCAATATTGCCGCCGATCAAACTAGGGTTTCGCCCCAACGCCGCCGCGTCGCCGTCGTCTTCTAAAGGAGGAGGGAGATTGAGTTTTATTTTTGAAATAAGCAATAGAAAGGGGCTCGCACGGTGCGAAGTCGCGAAAGTGAGATATATATATAACACGTTTGGGGATTGCACGGCACCTTCCCATATGTTTTACTCGGCATCGATCGACCGTCACCATCCTTTACGAGGCGTTATCCATCGGAATTAAGCTTAAATTAACACATAAAGTGATTTTTATCGTCTATAATAAAGAATATTGCTTAACCGGAATGTAATATTACATTAAACGAATTTAATATGATAAATCGATATGATATATTTGCCATAGTAATGCTGACGGTCTATCTCCAATCGACTCTTATCAATTGCCCAATGGTCTCCAAGCAATCGATCAAATATACGCCCCCCCTTTTGTTAGTCTTTGTAGTCGATAGATTATACGGAGCTGCTCGGTTCTACCTTATCAGTCATCATCCAGGGCAATGGTCCTTAGGCGATCGATCAAATTAGCTCCATCTTTTTGTTGGTTCTTATGGACGATAGGTTGCGGGGGGTCGTACGAGCTAATCGTTCACATTGACAAATGATAAAAATAACACGTTGTGACGATCATGAATGGTCCCCTCGATTGTCAAAGTATACGAGTCAACTCTCAATCACCTACACGGGGTCGAGTCTCTCTCATGTAAAATATTTTCATCCCCACTACTCTACAAATCTAATTTGATCATTGAAGGGGTTGAATCGAGAAATATCCTCGACATTTATCTTTTGTGCAGAACCTTGAGGAGACCAAAGCCCACCTCGACCTAGCATCGAATGCTCGAATACCACCTTGTATCAATCCTCGCCACCTCACAATTTTACTTGGACGACTTTTTACATTGGAGTCAAGATCAAGCCATGTTGACTCCCGATCTAAATTTTTTTATGCTATAATTTAGTTTTTGTTAAAGCTAATGCAAGGAATGTAAAATTATATTTGTTTTATATATTAATAATCAAATAATTTGAAGTTATCATAATTATGCTAAGATTAGCAGCCATGAAACTAACTATTGGTGATTTTGATTGACCATTCCACATAAGAAATTAATTGATGTGTCTTCTTCATATATATATATATATATATATATATATATATTGTCATCGTTGGATATACAATTGATATGACAAATGTCGTCCTGGCTGCCAAGTCATCGCGCCGTAGGACAGCCAGGCCGCTGATGTGGCCAAACCAACGTAACTGGTCGACCGGATGTACGAAGGACACCATGTGTCGTACAGCCGACCTGGCACAGGTAAGGTCGGCAACCCCCACCTGCAGGCGCACGCCTCACCACCAGTACGGCAGGCATGGCGAGAGGCGCGACAGCATGGTGAGTCATGAATGCGGTAAGGCCGTCAAGTACGAATAACCCACAACACCCACTATAAAAGCTCATGCACCTCCACAGGGCAGGGGGATCGCAAAAAGACTATAAAACTGACTTGATCGTCGGAGGGGTCACGTCGGGAACCTACCCGACCCGACCTCCTTGCAGGAACCAGCAGCCGACCCCAACAGGACGACCCCTTCTTCACCCAGGCTTCGCCACTCCAGCATCAGGACTCCCGAGCCGACTCCTGAATCACCGCTCATCCGGATCAGCTCCACTCTGTGCCGAAGAAATTGTGAAGCGGGCGACCTAGCGCACACGGGCCTGGACCAGCAAAGGCTTGCTCAGCATATTTAAATGCGGAACACACCCACCAGGCAAGCTCCATAACAGGCACTATCATTTTTGGCGCTAGAAGGAGGGCCGATGTCGCCAGAACGCCCACTCGCTGACTCGGGAACAGAGCGCCGGACGGAATCTGATCACCCTCGATCGGCCGAGTAAGCCCAGGCTGCCATGCCAACCCCCATGGTCACTGCCGAGGCCTTCCTCGGTCTCACCAGCCAAGTCCAAGCACTTGCAGGCATGGTGCAGACTATAATCCCGTATCTGCCGCAACTGGTGCACTCGGCAGCTCACCAATCAGCGCCTCCGCGAGCGGAGTCGCCAACGGCCCCAAGTCGGGGAATCCCGCCAGTCGCCGAGTTACTACCTCCCCAGGTCACCGAGGCCCCCCCACCTCGGGTCCCGGCTTCGCCGACGTCGACACCAACCCGATCCCAAAGCCGCTCTCACAACCCGGCGCCGACTGAACCTGATCTCGACGTGCTGTCGACTGACTCCACCGACTCCTTGAGGGAGCAAGTCCGTTGAGTCCATCAACGGCTTGACGAGGTTCAGAGAGAAGTCCTCAAATCGAAAGACGAGGCTAGGGAAAGCTCTAAGGGAGGCTCCCCATTCACCCCTGAGATACACTTAAAGCCCCTGCCGGCCACATTCAGACTACCAGCCCTCGAGCCCTATAACGGCAGCGGAGACCCAATAGAGCATATTGCTACATTCCGCGCCCAGATGGCCCTGTATGACACTTCGGAGGCACTAATGTGTCGAGCCTTCCCGACCACCCTCAGAGGATCGGCTAGAACCTGGTATGCTCGGCTAAAACCCGCTTCCATACCGTCATTTGACGTATTAGCAAGGGAATTCGAGTCAAACTTCTTGGCAAGTGCGTGCCCAAGGCCCACCACAGCCTCGCTCCTCGGGATGGCCCAAGGGAGCGACGAGCCCCTCTCCCAGTTCGTAAGAAGGTTCACCTCTCAAGTACAGGGCATTCCGGACCTCCATCCGTCCCTAGCCATCCAGGTATTTCTGACGGGGCTAAAGCCGTCAAGGTTCTTTTGGTCGCTGATCGAGCGGCCACCGGCGACTCTGCCCGAGATGTTGCAACGGGCACACCAGTATGTGGCAGCGGAGACCCTAATAGCCGGCAAACGGGACGAGGCGAAGCGCCCTCGGGGCGAACAGTCTCGTGGGCATCCCGCCCCGCCTCCCAAGAAAAGGGAGGACAGGTCGGGCCTGCTGCCAGCCAGACCTCCTCCAACTCCCCTCAACTCAACCCGAACGGAGATCTTCTTCCATATACGGGAGAAGGGACTCTTGAAGGCACCAAGCCCGATGAAGTCGCATCCTGAGCGGCGTGACAGGAGGAGGTACTGTCGGTTCCATCGAGAGTATGGTCACGACACTGAGGAATGTCGCGACCTCCAGTACCAGATTGAGGACCTCATTCGGCACGGTCATCTGCGGCGATACGTCCGCGAGCAGCCCCCTCTCTCGGACGGTCGACCACCCCGAGACCTGTCCCCCCGACCGCAGGGCCCGGTCAAAAAACAGATCGATGTCATCTTCGGCGGCCCAGCCTCAGGCGGCAACAGCTCGTCGGCACGCAAAGCATATGCGCGATCTGAGGTCGGGAAGAGGCCGCTACATCACGAAGAGCTCGACGTCACGTTCAGGTCGCAAGACGAGGAGCATGCATCTCATGATGACGCGCTAGTAATCTCAATCCGCATGGCAAACGCCTACGTCAAGCGGGTTATGATCGACACGGGAAGTTCGGCAGACATTTTATATTTCGATGCATTCCAACGGTTGGGACTGACCGACCTAGACCTCACCCCCCTAACATCTACCTTGACAGGGTTCACTGGGGATTCCATTTCTCCTATGGGGATGACTACGATCCCTATCACGTTCGGGGGAGAGTCGAGGTCAAAGACGCTGATGGTATCATTCATGGTGGTCAGGCTCCCATCCGCATATAACGCCATCATCGGGCGCCCGACCCTAAACCAGCTCAGGGCAGTCGTCTCAACGTACCACCGGATCTTGAAGTTCCCAACTCGAGCCAGGGTCGGCGAGGTCAGGAGTGACCCGAAGGAGTCCCGACAATGCTACCTGACGGCGACAGCGCTGTGCAAGAAACCAAGAGCCGAACCGATCAACGCCATGCATCCTGACCCAGTGGAAGTTGCTCCGGACGCCCACTCCGCAGAGAAAGTTCTCGAGCTACCGTTGGACCCGAGCTGCATGAGCAAGCTGGTAAAGGTCGGGTCGGAGCTTACGGAGAATCAACAAGTTCAGCTGATAGACTTCCTGAGGAGGAATGACGACGTTTTCGCATGGACCCCGAGCGACATGCCAGGGGTCGACCCGGAGATTGTCCAACACTACTTAAACATCTCCCCCGACGCCCAGCCAGTGAAGCAGCGCCCGCGAAAATTTGCTCCGGATCGCCAGAAGGCCATAGAAGACGAGGTCACACGCCTGTTGGACGCACAGCTCGTCGAAGAAGTAAAGTACCCGACCTGGTTGTCCAATGTTGTACTCGTTAAAAAGGCAAATGGAAACTGGCGGATGTTTGTTGATTATACTGATCTCAATCGGGCTTGCCCGAAGGACTGCTACCCGCTTCCCCGCATCGACCAACTTGTGGACGTCACGTCCGGGCATCAGCTGCTCTCTTTTATGGATGCCTTCTCGGGATACAACCAGATCCAAATGGCCCCGAGAGACAAAAGAAACACGGCATTTATCACGCACAATGGGACATACTGCTACAAGGTGATGTCGTTCGGATTGAAGAATGCCGGCGCGACTTATCAGCGCCTCATCAATCGAATGTTCAAGGACCAGGTCGGAAGGAACATGGAAATATATGTCGACGACATGATAGTCAAAAGCCGACATGCTGAGACCCATCTCTCCGACCTGGAGGAGACATTTCGCACGCTGAGGAAATACAGGATGCGCCTCAACCCAGCGAAGTGCACTTTCGGCATCACGGCCGGGAAGTTTCTCGGCTTCATAGTGCATCAACGAGGAATCGATGCCAACCCCGACAAAATAAAAGCCATACAAGAGATGCAGTCCCCTAAGATCGCAAAGGAGATACAACGACTTGCGGGAAGGATAGCGGCCCTGAGCCGCTTCATTTCCCGGGCCGGTGACAAGAATTCAGCCTTTTTCACGCATTAAAGTCGGCAAAAGACTTCAAATGGACCCCCAAATGCGAGGAGGCCTTCCACCAACTCAAAAGTCACCTCGAGAACCTGCCGCAGCTGGCCTCGGTGAAAGATGGCGAGCCCCTCGGCCTATACCTCGCTGCGACCGATCTGGCAGTTAGCTCGGTCCTGGTAACGCTTGACAAAGCCGGGGAAAGGCCGATCTACTACACCAGCCATGTTTTGGCAGGACCTGAGCTTCGATACGCCCCAATAGAAAGGATAGCCTTGGCACTTATTCTGGCCTCCAGAAAACTGAGGCCATATTTCCAGACACACCCCATTAAAATAATAACCGACCAACCCCTGCGCCAGATCCTTTCCAAATTTGATATTGTAGGTCGGATGCTGAAGTGGTCGGTAGAGTTGGGGAAATTCGACATCGAATATGAGCCGAGAAAGGCAATCAAAGGCCAAGTGCTCGCGAATTTCCTATCGGAGCTCATGCCACCACCAGTTCTTCAAAATCCGACCCCTGGATGGACCTTACACATCGATGGGTCAGCCAACTCGGAAAGAGGAGGAGTCGGCTTGGTGCTCAAGGACCCCTCCGGCCACGTTTACGAACATGCCTTGCGACTGGGGTTCAGAGCTACAAACCATGAAGCCGAATATGAAGCGCTCCTGTTCGGCCTCAAGGTCGCAGCCGATCTGGGGGCAGAAGACATAGAGGTGTTCATCGACTCCCAACTCGTCGCCGGCCAAGTCAATGGCACGTTCGAGACCCGGGAGGCAGCAATGATCAAATACCTTGCCGAGGTGCGGCTGGCGGCGGCGCGGTTTCAGAGGTGTACCATCACCAAGGTGCCCTGCAACGAGAACACACAGGCAGATGCCTTGGCCAAATTGGCTTCCTCCCGCGCGACCGACACACCAACCGGAGCATTGGTAAAAACCGTCGGGCCGTCCATCGGCCCGACTATCATGATTGTCGGTCAAGATGACGGAGGCTGGACCAACGAGATCCTCCGCTTCAAACAAGCGGGAGTCCTCCCGGAGGACAAGGCGGCCGCCCGAAGAATTAGAAGGGCGGAATCGTGGTACTGCATCATCGACGGTCACCTCTACCGGCGAGGCTTCAGCCGACCCCTACTGCGCTGTTTGAACCCGACCGAGGCACAGACCACCTTAGCCGAGATCCATGAGGGAATATGTGGAGATCATGTCGGCGCTCGCACCTTGGCACACATGGTCCTCAGGCAAGGTTATTATTGGCCTACACTACGAAAGGATGCCCAAGCATACGTTCGGAATTGCGAGCCATGCCAAAAGCACGCCCGATTCCAACATAGACCGATGGTGCCACTCTCGACTGCCGACTGCGCCTGGCCCTTCGCCCAATGGGGAATGGACCTCCTCGGCCCCTTCCCCCCAGCCTCGGGACAAAGAAGGTTCCTGATAGTCGGCGTCGATTATTTCACCAAGTGGCTCGAAGCCGAGCCGTTGGCCTCCATCATCGAGAAACAAGTCGAAGGGTTCGTATGGAAGAACATCATAACCAGATTCGACCTCCCAAGGACGATCATCACCGACAACGGCACGCAATTCAACAACACAAAGTTCAAAGCGTTCTGCCAGAGCTATCGCATCCAACTAAAGTTCAGCTCGGTTGCCCATCCCCAAGCTAACGACCTGGCCGAGGTAACAAACCGAGCCATCCTTGAAGGATTGAAAAAGAGGGTCTCCAACGCCACGACTTCTTGGGTGGAGGAGCTTCCGAGTGTCCTATGTGCGTTGAGAACGACCCCTAAGACCCCGACGGGTGAATCGCCTTACAGCTTGGCATTCGGGACTGAGGTCGTGCTGCCCCCCGAGGTGGTCTTCCCAACCCTTCGAATTCAAATCCAACATCAGGAGGAGTCCGATCAGCAACTCCGTAGAAACCTCGACCTATTGGAGGAAAAGCGGGTCGATGCTCATCTCTGAGCACTGGCCTACAGGAGGGCTGTCGCGAAAATCTACAACCGACGAGTACGCCCGAAGCGCGTCGGGCCGGGCGACTTGGTGCTCCGCAAGACCGAGGTCAGTGATCCGACTAGATCCCGCGGCAAGCTGGCCCCGAACTGGGAGGGTCCCTACCGAGTTATAGACACTATCCGAGACGGGACTTACACACAGGCGACCATGGAAGGTCGGGTATTGCCAAGAACCTGGCATATCACAAACCTGTGAAAGTTCTACGTGTGACCATGTATCACAACTCATACCAAATTGGAACGCAACGGTGGCACCAAAATGTCCTGACTTGTATTAACTTTTGAAAAAAATACAAAACAGGTCAGGGCCGATATGAGGGCTACCTGACCCGAGTTACAAGCTTCAGAAAAAGGTAAAAACCAAGTTGAGAACAAAATTAAGACTCGGGAGGCACCGAGTCATCAAAATCCTGCCGACGCTCCATTGGCACTGAGTCATCCTCGGGGTAAATGGTGAAGGGATCCTCTTCGACGTCGGTATCGGGGTGGCGGGCACGAAAGCAAGCCCGCGCCACCCGATACCCGTACTCGTAGGTGACCCGCCCCATCCGCTTTAAACCCTCTTTGAAGCCGAGGGACTCCTTGTATTTCGCGACGGCAGTTATGGGCAGCTCAGCTCGGGCATGCTCCAGATCCTTCACGGATTGTAGCAGCTCGTCGTCCATCCTCCTGGCCCTGGTCCGGGCCTCCTTCAGCAGATGATGGGCATCGCCCAGATGGCCCCTCAGCTCTTTTTCCGAGGCCTCATGCCTGAGGAGCTCCTCCGCTTTTTCGGCCTTGATCTTCTCAAGCTCCTCCTTCAGCCTCGACGCTTGCTCCTCGGCCTCGGCAACCGCCTCGGGCCCGCCTTTGGACTTCAGGACATCGAGCTCCTCTTGCTGTTGCTTGACTCGATGGTCCATGAAAGTGATCAGGTGACCAGCATCATGGACCCGGTCGATCAGGGCCATTTGAAGGTGCTGGCTCTGCATGGAAGAACTCTGTTTAAAAAAAAAAAAAAAGAAGAAGAAGAAGAGAAGGCGAAGAGGAAACAAACTCACAAGTCGGAACACTTACTAGGACGAGCTCTTTGGTGGCTCGGGCCATCAAAACCTCCGACGGGAGCGTGTACAGCTCCCGCGCCAATTGGGGGTGGAGAATCCCCCTCTCATACTCCTCGGCGGAAGACGATGTGTGCCATACCTTCGTCGAGTTCCTTAGTCCCGCCCACCGAGCCTGCAGCTCCTTCTCGGGGTCTTGGTGCCCCAGGTCAGACATCATCAGGGCATAGTAGCCCTGGTCTCCTTTGTAGACCTTTGTCCTGAAGAGGTCCTTCATGGACCTCGGACGCTCATGAACCGGAGAAGCGGCGGCCCCCTCCTTAGACTCGGCGGGCGCTTCCGGCCTCGCGGGCGACGCGGCTGGCTCCTTACCCTTGGAGCGGGGTCGGGAACCTCCTTCGCCGACCGGGGACTTGTGCTTCCTCGACAGCACCTTTACCTTCTTGACGGATTTCCCCGTCGCGTCGGCCCGTTCAGTCGGTGGGGGAGCTGGTCTCTTCGTCGACACCCTTGGAGCCTCCTGAGCTGGGGAGGCACTGGCCTCGCGGGAGGGGCGGCTCGGCGGGGCCCGTAAAAGATCCCCGAGATCCATCCGGTCTGCATCACAACTTATAGGTGAGTAAAAGATTAGTAAGGCTTGAGCAAAATAAAATGCTAGTACCCTTAGAGGCCGGACTCAAACCCGCCTCAACGAGCCAAAGCTCGGTCATTTCCTTGATCGCACAAGAAGAGGAAAGAATCCCCTTCAGTCGACCGACCAGGATGGCCTCCTCCTCGGACAGATAAGGGGGGGCGTTGCCAATCGGATGAGCCGACCAGCTGAACCCAAATCCCCAACCCAGACCACTGACATAAAGGTAGCGGGACTTCCAGCCCTTGTTACTGGAAGGCGCCCCGCTAACCCTGAAACCTACTCGGGCGGTGAGGTAGTAACCGCCCCGACTCTTACACAGGCGAAAACACGCCATGAACAAGTCCCGAGTCGGGATAATTCCCGCTCCTCGGCACTCACCTAAAAAAACCACTAGGTAACGCCACGAGTTGGGCGCTACCTGGCTCGGAGAGATTCTCCACCGCTTCAGGCACTCCTCGATCAGGGGGTACAAAGGAAACCGAAGGCCGGCTTCCAGGGCATCTACCGAGATGCACATGCCAGGGACGTCCAAGCTATAAGGACGTTGCCCCGGCTCTGGAACATACAACCCGTATTCAGCCGGGATGCTGTACCGTGCCCTGATCGCGGCAAGTGACCCCTCGGTCACCGCCGAGTCGAGGTCATGATGCGACATCATGACCTCCAAGTCCCTCTGAACCCGAGCGTCGACAGGCGACGGGGGCCCGGAAGACGCTCCCGAGGAACTAACCCCGGGACCGCTATGACTCGACTCCCCCGACTCCGAGGGAGAAGCGACCCTGACACTAGTCGAGGAGTCCGACGAGGTCATCGCGACCTGTTAAAAGGGGCTTCCGAGTTGAAAAAGCGAAGGGGCGAAGGGTGACTATTGTGGTCCGAGGCGGAGGCAGGGAGAAGGCAAAATGAGCAAGTGAGGTCTCTGCGCAACCCCTCAACAGATTTATAGCACCCAGGCGAGTCGTTTCAGCTTCCCTAGGTAAGAGAAAACGCCGCCGCCCCGAAGAAGCACTCAGCGCATTAAATACGCCATGATTATGACCGAAACCCTAGGATATATATATATATATATATATATATATATATATATATATATATATATGTATATATATATATATATGTATATATATGTATATATATGTATATATATGTATATATATATATATATATGTATATGTATATACCTTCGTGCATATGCATATATATATAATATTGTCATAAGGGCGCATATCCGGATTTGCGCCCGAGTTCACTCTCTCGGCCAAAACTCCGGATTTGCGCCCGAGTTCACCATCTCGGCCAGATCTCCGGATTTGCGCCCGAGTTCACCATCTCGGCCAAAATTCCGGATTTGTTCCCGAGTTCACTCTCTCGGCCAGATCTCCGGATTTGCGCCCGAGTTCACCCTCTCGGCCGAAATTCCGGATTTGTGCCCGAGGTCACTATCTCAGCCAGATCTCCGGACTTGCGCCCGAGTTTACCATCTCGGCCAGATCTCCGGATTTGCGCCCGAGTTCACCATCTCGGCCAAAATTCCGGATTTGTGCCCGAGTTCACTCTCTCGGCCAGATCTCCGGATTTGCGCCCGAGTTCACCCTCTCGGCCAAAATTCCGGATTTGTGCCCGAGGTCACTATCTCAGCCAGATCTCCGGATTTGTGCCCCGAGTTCACTCTCCCAAAACCCCGGATTCATTCCCGAGCTCATGCTCGGTCGGATCTAGCTTCCTGCGCCATATTCCCGAGCTCAGGCTCGGTCGGATCTACTCTCGCTGCGCTATACTCCCGAGCTCATGCTCGGTCGGATCTAGCTTCCTGCGCCATATTCCCGAGCTCAGGCTCGGTCGGATCTACTCTCGATGCGCT
Organism: Ensete ventricosum; assembly: GCA_029747655.1. Taxonomy (NCBI): domain Eukaryota; kingdom Viridiplantae; phylum Streptophyta; class Magnoliopsida; order Zingiberales; family Musaceae; genus Ensete; species Ensete ventricosum. Next base: position 56,874,579 of record JAQQAF010000006.1, on the reverse strand, counting down.
ATACTCCCGAGCTCATGCTCGGTCGGATCTAGCTTCCTGCGCCATATTCCCGAGCTCAGGCTCGGTCTGATCTACTCTTGCTGCGCTATACTCCCGAGCTCATGCTCGATCGGATCTAGCTTCCTGCGCCATATTCCCGAGCTCAGGCTCGGTCGGATCTACTCTTGCTGCGCTATACTCCCGAGCTCATGCTCGGTCGGATCTAGCTTCCTGCGCCATATTCCCGAGCTCATGCTCGGTCGGATCCACTCTTGCTGCGCTATATTCCCGAGCTCATGCTCGGTCGGATCTAGCTTCCTGCGCCATATTCCCGAGCTCATGCTCGGTCGGATCTACTCGGGCTGCCCCACGTTCCACATAATTCGAAGTCCTTCGAAGTTCACGCTCAGGACTAGTTTAAGGCGACCCCAAAACAGCGATCAAGCGCAAGACCTCATCTTCGGCACCCCCATCAGGCGCCTCGAGAGGGTCTACCTTGGGGGGGAAGAATGATATGACAAATGTCGTCCTGACTGCCAAGTCATCGCGCCGTAGGACAGCCAGGCCGCTGATGTGGCCAAACCAACGTAACTAGTCGACCGGATGTACGAAGGACACCAGGTGTCGTACAGCCGACCTGGCATAGGTAAGGTCGGCAACCCCCACCTGCAGGCGCACGCCTCACCACCAGTACGGCAGGCATGGCGAGAGGCGCGGCAGCATGGTGAGTCATGAATGCGGTAAGGCCGTCAGGTACGAACAACACACAGCACCCATTATAAAAGCTCATGCACCTCCACAGGGCAGGGGGATCGCAAAAAGACTATAAAACTGACTTGATCGTCGGAGGGGTCACGTCGGGAACCTACCCGACCCGACTTCCTTGCAGGAACCAGCAGCCGACCCCAACAGGACGACCCCTTCTTCACCCGGGCTTCGCCACTCCAGCATCAGGACTCCCGAGCCGACTCCTGAATCACCGCTCATCCGGATCAGCTCCACTCTGTGCCGAAGAAATTGTGAAGCGGGCGGCCTAGCGCACACGGGCCTGGACCAGCAAAGACTTGCTCAGCATATTTAAAGGCAGAACACACCCACCAGGCAAGCTCCATAACAGGCACTATCAACAATAACCGTGAAACGATACCAGGACGTAGATGAAGATAGTTGGTGCTCATTTCCTAATCGAAATGCTTAAATTTATTTACAACAAAAAAAATAAGAAACTAAAAAAAGAAATGGTATCGTAGTTAACTTATTCTTTTGTTATGTTAATAATTAAAATTAAATTTAAAAAAAATAATAGAAAGCAAAAAAAAAAGGTGTCAGACGACTCTTTTGTCATTTTAATAGTCGAATTTAAAATGATAAAATTTAAATTGCGAAAATAAAACTTCTCGATCGAGTTCTAAATCTTGTCCAATGGAATTGTCCTTAATTTGATTCATTCGAAAGAAAACCTCCCGTGGGAATAGATTGTGGACAATCATTAGTTTAGAAGTTTGAATCATAACCATATCGATATGTAATGTAATCCTTTGACCAAGGAAACAAAAGTCAATATGATAGACCGGGCGGGTTCCAACATTAATTACTCCGAGCAGACCGGTTCAGAATCGAAAAAATCGAACCGCGGTGCCGCTTCCGATTCCCGTTTGACTGATGCAGAACCCTAAAACCGCTCATTTCTCTTTTCCTTTTTTGACTTTTATTCTGCACTCGCCCTATAAGAACCGGTGGCGCCTGCGCCGGCCGTCATCGGATCGGGTTCATCGCTTTCTCCTCCGTCTCAATCGCTTTGTCATTCTCCTCGCTTCGTCGAATCAGAGTGAATCGCCGCTTCCTATCCACGAAAAAGGTGACTTTGGTCGTTCCACTTTTATTTATTTTCTCGAATTTTATATATCGTCATGTCTTTCTTTGTCTTCTTGGATTTACATTTGAAAGTGCTTTTTCTTTGTTTGTTTGGGGATTTAGGTTGCTTACCTTTGTTTGCTTTTAGAGGTATATTTAGGCGATCACGGAGATATTATGCTATGCTAGCATATCAAGTTGGAAATTGAAACTGATGAATTTTTTTGCCGCTGTTATGTGTGGTGTGATGGTCAGAAATCGATTTCCGTTTTATTAGCTTATGGGTCTGCTCTACTCGGAGCGGTTTTTTGCCTTCCCATGCCAATGCTGCGTCGCAGTGCTGATACGTTCTTATGGTTTTCTTTTCTAAAAGAATCTAACGTTTATGATTTCTGATTCTTGATGTTGTTATTGCATGTTCATTTTGAGTTTTGGAACTTACAGTCGAAGCTGATCCTAAATGTTTTGCATAAAATTTTTTCCTGCAGCCACATTGTTATAAGGCATGCAGAAGGATACTTGGATGTTTTTGTTTGCTACGCCTTATTAAGTCAAAGTCTCCAGATTCTTTCATACGCCTTTTTTGTTTGATTATGCCTTCGCTCCTTGACCTTTGAATTTATCCGGGTCCTATCTTTACCACTAAGCAATTTGTTGAAGTGGTAGATAAATCTCATAACATTCAATACGGAAAAGCCAAAATATGGATCTTGCTTTTCATTTTTTTGCGTAGCATTGGAACACTTTTATTCATTTTATCTTGTTAGTTCATCGTTGATGCATGTTTCTTCGTCCTTAGCTTTAGTTCTTTTGTTGTCTTGTTGATCTGTGATTTCTTTAATCTTTTTATGGTAAAACCTATTAGGTATTTTCATCTGTTAGTTTATATAATATTCTGATAAAAGTTTCTCGTGTTTTATACTCTTTGGTCATCAGTTTGTATAATACTATAATCCTTTTCTTTGCAGACATGGCTGGACTTGCCCCTGAAGGTTCACAATTCGATGCTCATCAGTATGATGCTAAAATGAAGGAGCTGTAATTCATCGTTCCCCTTTTCTTTGGCTGCTGTCATATATTTTTCTGTTGTTTTTTTCATAAATGACCTTGATTTAATATTGTTGACATTTGACACAGGCTTAATGCCGAGGGTCAAGATTTCTTCACATCCTATGATGAGGTTTGTGAAAGTTTTGATAAAATGGGTCTTCAGGAAAATCTTCTTAGAGGCATTTATGCCTGTGGTAAGAAAATATAACAACACCTTTTATCTAGCTATGTTTGAAGTGTTATTGTGATTACATATGTTGAACATTGTTCTTTGTAGGTTTTGAGAAACCATCTGCAATTCAGCAAAGAGGGATAGTTCCCTTTTGCAAGGGATTAGATGTTATTCAGCAAGCACAATCAGGAACAGGAAAAACTGCAACCTTTTGTTCTGGAGTTCTGCAACAGCTTGATTACGGTTTGGTCCAATGTCAGGCCTTGGTTCTTGGTCCCACTAGAGAACTAGCCCAACAAATTGAGAAGGTCATGCGGGCACTCGGTGATTATCTAGGTGTTAAAGTTCATGCATGTGTTGGTGGAACTAGTGTCCGTGAGGATCAACGGATTCTTTCAAGTGGTGTGCATGTTGTGGTTGGTACTCCAGGTCGTGTCTTTGATATGTTGAGGAGGCAATCCCTTCTCCCGGATTACATCAAAATGTTTGTCTTGGATGAAGCAGATGAAATGCTTTCACGTGGTTTCAAAGATCAGGTTCTCTCTGATCATTCCTATATTTTTTCTCTTTGTGTTGAAACAAATTTTGAGCTTTACATTACTGTATCAGTAAATGTTCTTTGTGATAGTTCATGTTATATATGTTGCAGTTGCAAGCACAAATGTAGTCTTGGTATTTATCCTATAGTTACTACATTTTTTTCATTTGTTTTTTAAAGTTCAGACCCCAGGTTACTGCTTGTTTCTTTGTATGTGACATCTTTTGTCACTACGAATGTTAATCTTCATTGAGCTTGCATTTTTTATGTAATAGAAAAGTTGGGTTAATTGTTCCCCTGCTGTCATAGGCGCTACGATTTGTCTATTTTGCTAGGAGTCTGTCACAGGACTTTTCTTTTACCATGTCTATGCAAACTATACGATTTCCTTACGGTTTTCAAATTGTTTCTCATATCCTTGTTATTCTTCGTTGCTGATGAACTTTTTGTTAAAATGTTATTATATTAAATGCTAAAATATAAATTTGTTCTATCCTTCATGTGCTGTGAGGCTTTACTATATTGTTATTTTTGCATTTTTGACCATTTCATATGTAACGTTTCCATTCATTCAATGAAATCAATCAAGTGTAAAGTAATTTTTACATATAAATCTGACAATTGGTGTATAATTTCAGATTTACGACATCTTCCAGCTGCTTCCTTCAAAAATTCAGGTTGGTGTCTTCTCTGCCACAATGCCTCCTGAGGCACTTGAGATTACCAGGAAGTTCATGAATAAACCTGTTAGGATCCTTGTAAAGCGAGATGAACTTACCCTAGAGGGTATCAACCAGTTTTATGTAAACGTCGAGAAAGAAGAGTGGAAGCTTGAGACCCTATGTGACATCTATGAAACATTGACCATAACTCAAAGTGTCATCTTTGTTAATACCCGACGCAAGGTGGATTGGCTCACCGACAAGATGAGAAGCAGGGATCACACAGTTTCAGCCACGCATGGTGACATGGATCAGAACACCAGGGACATTATCATGCGTGAATTCCGTTCTGGTTCCTCTCGTGTTCTCATCACCACCGACCTTCTTGCTCGTGGTATCGATGTCCAACAAGTCTCAATGGTTATAAATTATGATTTACCAACCCAACCAGAGAATTATCTCCATCGTATTGGACGAAGTGGACGGTTTGGTAGGAAGGGTAATGCAATAAACTTTGTCACCCATGATGACGAGAGGATGCTGTTTGACATTCAGAGGTTCTACAATGTGGTTATACAGGAGCTGCCTTCCAATATTGCCGATCTCATATAACAAGTTTCTTCTGTGATTTGATATTTGTTGTTTGTGCCTTGGTTAGGTTGTTTTTTCATTTTTATGCAATTGTCAAACTCAATTCAAATATTTTTTGTAGTAAGATTGGGACCATTTTGTTCTATAATGATACTTCAAATGTAGCTATATATTTTGGCTAATTTGGCTGTAGTCCACAAGTGTTCTCTCTGGATTTTGCTATAAGCCATTTATTGGTTCCATCTACCAATAGCAAATGAATCACATTTTTTCTTATTGTGCAATGGTTTCGTTCAAAGCTGATGTAGAATCCTGCAACTTCTTTTGGAAGACAATGTTCTATACATTTATATCCTTTCCAGGTTTGGGAATCATATATTTGCCTATAGTATGCATATCCTCCAAATATTTAAATCTTGAACATATATATCCTTTCAAATATTTAATTTCAAATTTTTAGTTTTTTCATATATGCCTTTCCAATGAAGGTTGAAAATTTAATATTTTAAATTACCTTTTGTTGCTTTCATCTATTGATTTTTCACATCCTTAAACATAATTTAAAGAATGATTTGATATATAAAAATGTTGGGCAAATTTTTAATGATGGGAAACCTTATGTCGTGGCTAAGGCATCAGCACAGCTCGATTCGGTCCGAGTGTGTAAGGTCATTCACGTGGATCGTCGGGGGGTGGTTGGTGTCTGATCGGTCGGTCGCCCTACGATGAGCTTCCTCGGACTTGCTCCTGTATAAAGGTCTAAGTTAGGGGGTGTGTGTCCGACGTGGCTCGTCTGATGATTAAGTTAGTGTATGAAGTAGTTGACGAAATTTTAAGTGTTAGAGGTTCGACCTTTAGAGTTGGTCAGGAGGTCGGCTTTTATACTTGTGGCTGAGGGTCGATCTTATGCGAATTATTAATGGTCATCGATGCTTCGAGTGGTCCGGTTGTGCATAGCACGCCCAACCAGCACGATCTTATACCAAGTGATGCCACTCCATGCATTCTTAGGCAGCTGCGCACTGTGCGATGTTGTGCGACGTCGTCCTATACAATCCCAAGTTATCATGGACAAAAATATAAATAAGGTGTTCGATGTAATGCTCATGTTTATTTGTGTCCTTCGATTTTTGTACATTATTTGTACAGTAAGTAGTGGGTTTGCAGTAGGCTTGACAGTCCTAGTTTGGTTGGATTTTGTGGTCGATTTCGGCTTGTAAATGAGAGTCGTATCGTATATGTAATTATGGGGATTTCGATTTATAATTGATCATTATCCTTTGTATACAATTGTTCAGAACTTGTAAAGTCCATGATTATAATTTACGTTAGCTAAATAAAGTGTTTGCTGAATCGATTGCTCGTGGATCCCGTGAGAAATAATTTCTCTAATCCGTTTTCTATTTTGTAGGTTTTAATGAACCATAAGAGATTTCGGGGATACTGACATTTACAGACGGACATACGATAGTGTTGTATGACTTAGATAAAATCAGTTAAGTTTGTGACAGCATGAGTCTTGTTATCGTAGGATGACTAATGCATAAAAATTGTATATGTGTATAAATAAATATATTATAGTAGCACCACATGGGATTATTTCACTTACCCTGATGTAAAAACAATGCAATTGAAACTGTTTTCACAATAAGGTATTTCCAAATGGGATTGCTTAGTTCTACTTTCAGCGAGTCGAATCCTCGAAAAGAGATTCTTGACTACTAAATT